>JANAVB010023429.1:10000-390000 GCA_029216955.1 Iris pallida | reverse complement strand
CTGGAAATGTGCCCTACTCGACGGCAGGCTACAGATCCCAAGAGCGCCCAGGTAACGGGATTGCCTGTAGCTGTGTCATCTCTTCATGACTACTGTGTTATTCTAGTTATTAACCTTAATCTATTTTAGTGGGTACTCCTGACCGTGGTACTCAGGAGTCCCCTCCTAGACATGATGCAAGACAGGACAAATGGATTTAACAAGCAAGCAAGAAGAACCACCCACGGTGTCAAGGCAGGTCAAGTTAGGTTATCGAGATAAATCATGTCAGGGTACTTGTCAGGAGTGCGCCACGACGGGCCACTATCATGTCAGGTTGGTCATGTCAGGAGTGCACCACTACGGGTCACTGTCGTGTTATGCAAGTTCTTTGTCATACCAAGCCATGTACCATAGTCATTCCAACATATTAAGTAAAATCAAGTTCATGACAAAAGGCGTAAGGATATAAAATGGGCATGAAATATCTAATAAAATATCAAAAGACAGGGTTATAAAAGAGCCAAGCTTAAAGAAATAAAACTAAAACTCCAAGGGTCAATAGGTTAAGCAAGGGGTCAGGGGAGCAGCGTACAAAAAAGTCACGCATGCTCAAGGGGAGCAGCTGCGTGAGAAGTCACGCAAGCTCAAGGGAGCAGCTGCGTGAAAAGTCACGCAAGCTCAAGGGAACAGCTGCGTGAAAAGTCACGCAAGCTCAAGGGAACAGCTGCGTGAAAAGTCACGCAAGCTCAGGGGCAGCGTACATGAAAAGTCACGCACGCTCAGGGGGGCAGCGTATGTGAAAGTCACGCACGCTACAGGGAGCAGTGTGTGAAAGTCACGCACGCTACAGGGAGCAGTGTGTGAAAGTCACGCACGCCCAAGGGAGCAGTGTGTGAAAGTCACGCACGCTCAAGGGAGCAGTGTGTGAAAGTCACGCACGCTCAAGGAGACACGCTTCCAACAGGAAGCGTACTCAAGCCTGCGTACGCAGCACTAAAGAGCACGCGTAGCTCAGTGTGCGTAGCTAAACAGCTCTGCACACTGCTCACTGTCTTCTCCAAACAGCAAGAACACATGGCTGAAACTAAAACTTCAAAAGTTCATAACTTGGCCATCCGAACTCCAAATTCGGATTTCCAAGGCTCCAACTGGAGTGAAACTGAAAGCTCTTCCACATGGAAACATCAGAACTCAAAGAAAACCAACCAAAATGAATCAAAACATGTAAAATTCGAAAATAGCAATAACTTAGATCTACATCAACAGAGACTCCAAATCATAAAAACCCAAGAACTAATGTTGATCTCCATGTCCTAAACTAGCAAACGAACAAAAAAAAGAGGGTTCTTATGTAGTGGCAAGATGCACTTGCCTAAGGGTTGGGGAGTTGGGTGGAGGAAGAAGAAGAAGAAGGAGAAGAAAAATTAATGGAGGAAGTTATGAGGAGAGAGAGTGGTAGGTGGAGTTATAAAGAGGGTGTTGTGGTGTTTTTGAGGGTGGAGCTTAGGGCTATGGTGTTCCACTCACATAAAACCAAACCAAACCGAACCATCCCCAATAAAACCGAGCCATGCCAAAACCAAAATACGAGAAATACCAAAATTCCACAAGTCGAGAGAAAAATAAAATACATGCCAAAATCCAGATACGAGTATAAATACGAAATACGGGAAAAGTACGGGAAATGAGGGTGACATATATAAATACTATACATATATGTATATAACAGTATATATATGTATATATATATATATATTTTTTTATATATGTATATATGTATATATATACTTTTTTATATATGTATATATATATATATATATAATATATATATATATAATAAAATATATATACAGAAATACATATGTACATATATGTATAAATATATATATATATATATATATATATATATATATATAAAATATATATATATATATATATATATATATATATATATATATATAAAACAAAAAAAAAACAAAAAAAAAAAGGAAAACAAACAACAGCGGGGGGGGGGGGGGGGGGGGTTCGAACTCGGCCCAGGGGGTCGGGTTCTCGAGCTCAGTCGGGCTGGCCAGGGGGTCAGCCCACACTTTGTGTTAGGGTCAGGGTTTAGTTTAGTTATATTTAGGTTTTAGGTTGGTATATTATAACCCGATAAAACAATCATGTGTCCTGACAGTTAAGGACACAAGAGTCTACGTGTCTTAGGCTAGCACGACACGCACGATTCTAGTCTCGCGTGTCCGAGCACTGTGCTAGGATCCTCGTGTCTGGGCGAACCATATACATGTGTACGAGAAACGTACGACACGGTTTTCACACTGCTACTTATGTGTCCGGCGAGCTGGGGGGGTTCGAGGGTGCTGGACGGCGGAGGAGTTGACGTGGACGTGGCGCTCGGGCGGCGCTGCATCCAGCTCGGCGTGGCTCGTCGTTTGGTGGTGGTGGATGGGGGTGATCGTCGTCGGGGAGTTGGCGTTGGGTCGATGGCCGGAGTTAAGGTTTAGGCGAACGAAAATGGGGAGAAAGGGGGTCTGTGGGGGGTCGGCGGCGAGCTAAGGTTAGGGCATAGGGTCTGGGGTTTCGTTTTATAGGAAGAGGAGGTCGGTTGGGGCATCGGGCTGGCCGAAAATGGCGGGGGCAGCTGACCGGCGGTCGTCGGGAGTAGGTGAGTACGTGGGGGGGGGGGGTGACGGTCGATTTTTCAGTAAGGCCCCTAGGAATTAGAAATTTGCATAAAGACTCTATCCAAGACTGAATGCAAAATAAAATTTGCATCCCATACTTAAAATAAATAACTAATTACAAACTGACTTCTAAACAATTCATAATATTACAAACAGCTATTAAGACATTTTAATAAATTGCAAAGCTACCTTAAAACATTTCAATAAATTACAAAATGGTATTTTAGCTATTAAAACTTATTTAAAAATCATTTAAAAATTCTAGAAAAATTTCTAAAAATCATAATAAATTATTTTAATGCTAAACAAGTCATTAGCAACTAATTAATTCTAATTTAATTAATTTTGAAAAACAGGGGCTGACACTATGTCTCATAGGAATAGAAGTGATCGGATCAAGAAGACCCATTATGCAAGTGAATAGAACTGTCCCTTATCTCCTACTCCTTCATGCTTAATAAACTGGAGTATTGTGTTGCTATAGAATGTCCTTAAATGTCTCATGTTTATTGTTGAATAACAAAGATGCTTATGTTGGCTAATATTGAGATGACTAAGATATGAACATTGAACTACTGAATGAATAACACTTGAATTGCTAATGTGAATTGATGCCTGAGAATAAATTGATAACATTGCCCATGTTTAAATATTACTCATGTTAAATGCTGCTGAACTGAATGAAACACTATAATCATGTACATTCTGTATAACTGTTGCAAAGATATGAGATGCTGCTTGCTTTCTTATAAACACTGAAAAGAATGATAGTTGTCCCAATGAAATGAATAAAATACTACATGTCTCTGTGGAATGAATCAAAAGTTATTTGTTCCTCGTTGAAAGGAATGCTATGAGAAATATTGTGATGAATCGATGCAATAAGAAGTGATGAGGCTTGGGAACACCGAGATCGCCAAATGGTATGATGGTAATAATGGAAATGATGAGTTGTTGAACATGACGTGGATGGGTTGAAATGATGCACCATTGCCTTACTTACTTTTAATATTTTTACCATGTGTTTATGTTCACGATCGAGTCAGACATGCATTCGCATGGTCATAGACAACTTGTATACAAGGTATTATTTTCTCGAACGGTACCTAGGACGCTGGGACCGATTCGTCCTAGGAGGAAATACAGCGTGCTTTAGTGGCACGATTGGTATCGGGACATTCATTTCGGGCACACAACCCAGGTGGATGGTGCATCGCATACCCTTGATGTCCTATATGGCAAGTCCTAAATGGTGCACTAACACCAGTGGTCTTGTAGTTAGGATGCATGCAAATGAATATTTTGTGCAAGAAGAGAAAGTATATCACATGACCTATATTTGATGTAGGTATGAGGAGGCGGCTATCGGTAAGAAAATCACTTAAATGTGATATTTGTAGTATACATGTTAGTCTGATTTAACTGCTTAACATGATAAACAAAATGATGCTACGATGTAGCCTTTTTATGAGAATTCCTATAAAGTACTTAGCTTGATAACACCAATGCTGCTTCAATGATGCCTTCCTATGAACACTGCCTAATCATGACATACTTGCTAAATTTTTCCTAGGAAAGTTAACATGTGAAAATACATGTTGTCCCTGATTTACTATTGCTTCACACGAATAATTCTACTACATGTTTGTATGTCTTTTCAATAAATACTGCTCATGAGATCTAAACTACTGCTAGGCCCCAAATAGAAAGATCACTCCAATAATATTTTCTCATATGATTACTTAGTGTTGGTATAGGTGAATGGACTGGTTCCGTTCGCCAGTACATAGATGATATACTGACCCACATTGTGGACACTTTTTTTTAGGTACTTGCGTTTGGGAAGTCCAGTACATGACGATTGGCTTGATTAGTTCTGTAGCATCGAAGACTTGTTGGGCATGTAGAAGCTCTCCTTGTACAAGATGATGTCTTCTATTTATAAAGGATATAATGTATAGAACTTTGTAGTCTGTTGTACCAGTGAGTTGTAAGCTAAGTAGACATTTGTAGAAGCATCAAATTTTTTTCAGCAAATGAAGCCCCATGCGCCCAAGCCAGTGAAGCTCCATGCGCACAAGCCAGTGAAGCTCCATGCGCCCAGCCAGTGAAGCTCCATACGCCCAGCCAATGAAGCTCCAAACGCTCAGTCAGTGAAGCTCTATGCACCCACCAGTGAAGTTTCATTCGCCCAGTCAAGTGAAGCATCATGCACACAGCCAGTGAAGTTTCATGCGCCCAAGACTAGCTCCCCTGAAAGGAGGGCGCATAGCCCGAGACATGGCTATGCGCCCAAGCCTAACTCAGTCAAAGCCATGATCAAAACGTGCACCGAAGCGCACGGCCACGTCAGTCTCCATGAGAAGTCGTGCACCGAAGCATGCGGCAACGTCAACACCACGACCAACCCATGATCTCGCAGCCTGTATGCGCCTACATCCTATCTGCCCAAAGCAGGACTATGTGCCCACATAAAAACTAGCATATTTTCTCATATGGGCACATAACATCATTCCAGCTCAAGAACGACTATAAAAGGGGGGCCTCATCCCTCTTCAAAACACGGAACAGAGAGCATTTTCAAGCGCCAAATTACTGTACTTCTTGCCAGTGAGCCGAGAGTTAGCAATTTTTTTTAGGTTTTCTTCTACTTTTGTAATCGGAGTATCAACGGAGTAAAGGAGCAACTTCCGCTCGATCTCTATCATCCTATTCTCCAGAATTCTTTTTTGTATTCGGGGATCTTCAGCGCAGGATCTCTCAGACGTACTCGATTTGTGGTGTCTTGTGCCAATAAAGAAAAGACAGCATTTTCTTCTTCTTTTTTGTGTGTCCAAAAAAATGACGACTTTGCTGGGGACTACCTTTTTCTCTGATGAGATGGTGGTGATAAAATCCGATACCGACAAAGTGGGGAGCACTCAGAAGATGCTGATCATAAAGTTCGATCAGCAGGCGTTCGAAGAGATGCTCTCGAGGGGTGGCTCTACTCCCTCAAAATCAGCGAAGCCAAACAAGTCTCGCAAGACTTGGCTTCCGAAGGCTCGCTGTGCATATCCTGCTAGTGTCATAGCAGATATGCAACTGGAGGACTCTATCACATGGGCACATGACTCTACCACAGAAGTTCCCCAAACGGAGAAGGCTCATACCGTTCCGGGCTCTACTAGCCCAGTGACTTCTTCCCTGCACAACCAATAACAGGGTGTTCAATACCCGAGACTTGGCAAAAGCAAATACTACGATGCCAAGAATCGGGGTGTACGACACTCTGGCCAAACCCGACGAGGCTCACAAACGAAAGAGGCAAAACTGGAAAAAAACAACACTGCTCCACCAAGCATGCGCCCAAGGGAGTGTTTGGGCACATAGCCCCAACCAGAACACTTCTGTGTTCAGCAGGCTGGGCATCCGAAGACATGTGCCCAGGCTCTCTGGATCATACTATGCGCCCACATCAAGGAGGCTCAGGCGTGCTGTCAAGGAGCATGCGCCCAAGGCCAGTCTCCAAGGCCTATGCGCCCACAACAAAAAGACAGGCCCCAACACGTATAGCACGGGGCTGTCTTCAAGGACATCACATAACTTAGGTGTGGGGGTTGCCCCTGCACATGAACTAAGTCTGGATGCGCCTACTCTCCTTACGAACCCTTATGCAAAGCTCGGCGATGCATGCAAAATAGGTTGTAAGACAAAACTCCTTTTTGCTGACTGACGTGACATGATAAATCATAAGCGTAAAGCAAGGGAGGACATAACAATTCATAGTGCACATCCGTGTACCAGTATTTTTATCAACTGTTGTTGCTCCAAAGCAACGAGAGTGCCTCAGAGAAAGTCCGTGTTTCGACGGCTGCACTTCTCTGACGACGAGAAGCCACTGTGTGTTTCATCCAACATGGCTTTATGGGGTCCCCCTTACGGAAGCTCCAATCAAGGATGGTGGACTACGAACCCAACTTTCTCTCTCAGCTCCATGAGAAGAAGAAGGAGAAGTCTACCAACAGATGGCCAACAGGCTGTCATATCTGACGGAGTCTATATGGGTACTCGGTCAAAGGCAAGGTTTCGTACGGACGATGAAGACTACCAAGCTGGGGGTAGTATTCCCTCAGAGTTTGAAGCGGATGACCCTCACACTGGGGATAGCCTTCCAGAGGACGACGATCCCTCCGAATCTGATAGCGACTATCTACCTCCTTTACCTGAAGATGAAGGACTTATCCACTGGAAGAGAGACAGTATCAGTACCAGTTGTACTGTTTCCTCTGTTCATCTTCGCATGCTATCTACATACATGGCAGATGAAAAAAGACCTGAAGAAGCTAGTGATCAGACCAGCAAATGGCTAGAGGGTCTTGAAACAGCATTCACCAAGATCACTGATATGCTTACCAGTATCATGGCAGTTCAAGCTGTCGGGGATGTTCCTCCACCTCAACTAAATGTCTCGGCCCACTCTAGCCAGGCTCACAGCAACAAGCCTCCTTCACTACAAAAGGAGTATCATTCTGTTGTGCCTTCTCCGAATCTTACAAATGCTGGGGGTGGTCCTTCGCCAACGATGTCTGGCAACCATTCAGCAGTCGTTTTACAACACCTGCTCAATCAACAAGATGCAATTGATTCCCTGGTCGCTCGTCTCGACACCATCTCACACAAAGATGAGCTTCAGAAGATGGGGATATCTCAACCATATCCCCCTGAGTGGGAGAATGCTACTTTTCCACTTAACTACAAGCCGCTGATGTTGAATTCATTTGACAGGTTGACTTCTTCTCATCAGCACATGACGTACTTCAACATACAGACTCTGCACTTGCCCAGAGATGATCCGTTCTTGTCGAAGATGTTTATTAGCACCTTGCAGGAGGTAGCCTTCGAATAGTTCTGCAGTGTGCCTGACGGATGTATCAATTCATTCAAAGACTTTGAGAGGTTGTTCCTCAACAGGTTTTATGAGAGCGGCATATATGTTAGTATGTCCACTCTCATCGAGACCAAGCAAAGAAGGACTGAGTCTGTCATCGCCTTCATTGAACGCTTCAGGCGGCTAGCACTGAAGATGCCCTTTGGCATACCAGACTCAGAACTTATGGATACTTGTCGACATAACTTCCTTCCTACAGTGAAGTTTTGTCTAGATATACATAAGTATGATACATAGCCCGCTTTTATTGGAGATGCTGATGCTGCTAAAAATGACGTTCCTAACTTGGAACTACTGGGGTTGAAAACACCCAAATCCGAAGACAAAGGCAAGCATCCTCAAATTATCCCTGTTCTTGGAGGTAAAGGGAAAGAAGTCTTGAAGGTCGACACATCTAAAGGAGCTTCCAATTCTCAGGGCGCCTTCGACAAGCCTGAGGAGACCTTCTCCTTCGACGAAGACGATGCCATTACCATCTTCCACACTTGACGAAGGGTAATAAGCTGACATTGCCTCCACCACGACGTACTGCAGAGGCGAGTCAACTCAACGCTCCCAAGTACTGTCTCTATCATCAGTACGTGCATCTCTCCACCAAAGACTGCATCATCCTGAAGAAGATGACACAACAGCCTATCGACAGCCAAGTGATCAATCTCGAAGCTGAAGACAATGTCGTATCTTCTAACATGATCTCTCTTCAACTTGGCAACTTTCCTCCTACAGAAGTCCCAGACGGCGTGGTCCAGATTCCTAAAGCAATAATGGAAGTCGTCAACCTACCGCCAGCACTTAACTCAACCTTGGTCTCGCTCACAACGGAACGTGGTGAGATCATCTGGGTCCATCCAGACCTTGTGCAAGAAGTGACGCATGGGGTAGTACTTCCCAAAGCAAAAAGGGGCATGAAGCACAAGCCATGCCATATGGTATCCTCTCCCATCTATGAGGTTCTATCTGGCGAGACGCGATCGGAGAAGACTTACTTCGGACGTACGATCCCGGATAAGAAGAAGTAGTACCTCCTCAAGCTCATGCTGCCCCCACAAGCTCAGAAGCCGGCCCGTCTAAGCCTCCAACTACGGACAAAGCCAAGTAGAAGGAGACGCGGTTTGACAAGTCTCTGAAGGTGCCAGTTCCCGAAGGCATGGATTGGCCCTACAACTTTGACATACTGGCACAACTAGCCAATATACCTGCCAGGTTGTCTCTGTTTGATCTATTGCGACTCTCCAAAGAAATACATAAGGCCTTAAGTGAGGTATTACTACATGCCGACTCTTACCTCGCTGAAGTCAAATCCTTCGCTGAAGATCCTGTCTCCTGTCTCCACTGCCACAGTACTATGGAAGTGGTGCCCAACATTACCTTCTCACAGGAAGACATGCTACTCAAAAATAATCGTCATGAAAGACCCCTGTATTATACAGGGTATATCGGGGCGATCAAGGTGGACCGCATGCACATCGATCTATGATCCTCACTCAGCATCATTCCTAGAAGTATGATTCAAATTTTGGGAATCCCTCAGCACAAGCTATCTATAACCAACACATATTATGGCCTTCAATGCTGGTCGAAGCCATCCGCTGGGTAAGATCCGGCTCAAATGCCAGATCGGTGATCTTCGAACGGAGGTTTTCTGCTATGTGATCGATGCCAATGTATCCTACAACGTCTTGTTGGGACGTCCATGGATACACGAGAACATGATCGTTCCTTCCACACTTCACCAATGCTTCAAATACGTCAATAGCGACGGTGTCGTGAAGATGGAGTTTGCCGATGTCGATCCTTTCAAGGGTATCGAAGCTTACTATGGAGATTCGGTACTTTACCAATCTCAGCCCCACAAGGATGACGGCAATGAAGCTGATAATGAAGCTGAAGCAAGTCCATCCTCCAATGATGGTCCCCTGATTATCTGAGTCAAAGGACGTACTACTCTAAAAAGTACTCCGAAGCCTCTCACAATCTGGATAAAAAAGAAAAACCCTGACAAGGTCAAGCTACTGACTATCACTCTCAGCAAGACACCCCGGGAGGAACCTACTGATGCCCGTTCTTCCAATCCTGAAGAATTACCTTACGTGGTGAACTCGGCCAAGACTGTGGCTCCTCTTTTAGATGATGATCCTCTCAATAGGTATATCAATACTCAAAATAATGTACCTTCAGCTGATGATGTTATCCCTGAAGAAGAAATTACGTATTTTCTTATTAAAGGTTTATCTTTGAATTACTCCGATGTCTATCATTCTGTAAACCACTACATAGATATGATATACGCTCTAGAGAACGGCATAGGACCACACCTCTGAATGCCAATCACAACGCCTCACCTGCGAGAAAAAGTTTACCCTGAAGATATCCTCTACTTCATCGTTCCAGCCAGAAAGAAGTATGAAGAACTAATCATCTTCGGTCGTATAATTGGCGAGAGAAAGTTCGTTCCAGACTCTACTTCTTCCAAGCACAACACAGAAACTGACTATGACTCTGGGAAAATGCAACTTTTTGGGTATAGTTGGCAGGCCAAGAATATCATCCAGAATATGGGATATGACATCAAGAGCAACAAAGGGCTAAATTACGGCCGAGGGCGACGGTTGCCAATACGATACTTTGCTCCTCCCGACAAAGCCGAGAACTACTATCAACGAAGCGGTATTAGTTTGGGCTATGTCTCTCCTCCAACAACTCCCAAAAGATCAGATGATGAAGCAGATCGTTGTTCTCATTCTTCTGATTCCTCCCTCTGGGACTTAGACTCCAGCATCGACGACATGTTCAAAGCAACTCTGTCCGTCAATATGGTTTTCGTCGACCAAATTATAGACGATGTCCAATCAATCGAACTCGAACAATGGGCTCAAAAGATGGACACCAGGTGGGAGCGGCACTTTGAACAACGAGAACTACCTACCGAAGATGAAGTCATCCAAGTCAATCTAAGAGATGAAGCATCTTTCAAACCAATCTTCATCAACAAAAGTCTATCTGGCGATGAACGCTAATCTCTTATACATCTTATAAGATAATACATCGATGTCTTCGCATGGAGCTTTGAAGACATGCCAGGTTTTAACCCTAAAGTCGCCATGCACCACCTAAACATTTTGTCTAAAGCTAAGCAAGTGAAGCAGTAACAACGACGATTCCGACCAGACGTCATGGAAGCCATCGAGAATGAAGTCAAGAAGCTCATTGCCAGTGGATTCATTCGCGAGGAACAACACCCATACTGGGTTGCCAACATCGTTCCAATCATGAAAAAGAACGATAAAGTTCGAGTCTGTATCGACTACCGTGATTTGAACTCTGCATGCCCAAAAGATGAGTTTCCTCTACCGATCTTTGACGTAATGATCGACAATACTTGCGGCTTCGAGCGGATGTCCTTTATGGATGGGTTCTCAGGCTACAACCAGATCAAGATGTTCTCCGACGACGAGAAGCACACATCTTTTCGAACACCGTTAGGGGTATACTGCTATACGGTAATGCCCTTCGGATTGAAGAATACAGGGGCGACATACCAGTGAGCCATGAACACAATTTTTTGCAGTCATTTACGCAAAACTGTGGAGTGCTACGTAGACGATATTGCAGTCAGAAGTCGTCTCAAGGGCAACCACCTCCAAGACTTGAGAATGGTGTTCGAACTAATGCATGCACACCAACTCAAGATGAATCTGGTGTTCGAACTAATGCATGCACACCAACTCAAGATGAATCCAACCAAGTCTTTTCTGGGAGTCTTCAGCGACAAGTTCCTTGGTTTTGTCATCACTTCAAAGGGTATACATCTGGACCCGAAGAAAGTGAAGGCTATCCTCGACATGCATCCTCCAAGGAACCTCAAAGAGCTACGCGGACTACAAGGAAGGCTAGCCTACATCAGACGATTCATTTTGAACCTCTCTGGAAGGTGTCAACCATTCACTCAGTTCATGAAGAAAGGTGTATCTTTTGTCTGGACTGAACAATGTCAATGCGCATTCGACGACATCAAGGCGTATCTCATAAGCCCTCCAGTATTGGTAGCTCCAATAATGGGGAAGCCCTTCTTACTATATGTTCGCGCTATGGACCATTCTCTTGGCGCCCTATTAGCGCTGAAGAATGAAGGCGGCCATGAACAGGCAATCTACTACCTCAGCCGCACAATGGTGGGTGCCGAGCACAGATACACACCGGTAGAGAAGGAATGCCTTGCACTAGTATTTGCCATCCAGAAGATACGCCACTATGTGTCTGGGCATACTATCCATATTATATCTAAAGTCAACCCTCTCAGAATACTCATGAAGAAATCGGGCTCTCTCAATTCCCGTTTAGCTATATGGGCAATGCCGTTGACTCCATACAATATGATCTTTGTTCCTCAGAAGGCAGTAAAAGGTCAAGCATTAGCTGATTTCCTAGCAGCTCATCCGGTGCCAGAATCGTCCAAACTCTACGATAAAATCCCCGATAAAGTGGTGGAGTCCAATACTACAACTAAAGAAATTCCTATTTGGCGAATGTTCTTTGACGGCGCATCAAGAATAGGACCTAAAGAAAATATCGTGGCTGGAGTAGGTGTCATGCTCGTATCACCTGATCATCTGGTTATACGTCGTACATATTCTCTCGTGGAACTATGCACCAACAATATAGCTGAATATAATGCTCTATTAATCGGCCTACAACTGGCGAAGCAACTGGGAGTTAACTATCTAGAAGCTTACGAAGATTCCAAGCTAATAGTTAGTCAGGTCCGAAGGAATTATGAAGTTCACCACAAAGATCTCATCCCCTATCACAGAGCAACAATTGAGATGGCGTCTACTTTTGCTGGATTTTTCATCGAGCACGTGCCTCGACTACAGAATATATAAGCTGATGCTCTAGCCGGTCTCGCTGCTTTCTTGATCATTCCTACCAATACACATCAGTCTATCACAGTGTCTGGTCGAAAACTATTCTGTGTGAAAGATGTCATGTATATTCATCACAGTTACACAACGAAAACAAACGTTGATGTCAAAGACTGAATATTTTCCTTTATAGACTATAATGTCTATGGAATCCTCCCCGAGGACCCGAAGGAAGCAGTATCCATCCAAAGGCGATCCCTCATATTTTACTACGACATAGCTACCAAGATGCTGTACCGACGCTCTTACGACGGGCTACTGTTACGATGCTTATCAGACACAGAAGCCAAGCATGCACTCCGGGAGGCTCACGATGGAGTTTGTGGTGCACATCAATTAGGCCCCAAATTACAAGATCGCCTCAAACGAATAGATTATTACTGGCCCACAATGATTGCAGATGCTGTTGAATATGCAAAGAAGTGTAGAGCTTGTCAGTTCCACGTCAATTTTATTCATTATCCTTTGGAGTTTTTATACCCGACGGCAGCATCTTAGCCGTTTGAAGCCTAGTGCATGGACATCATAGGACCAATCAGTCCGCCATCCTCCAAAGGACACTGGTTCATCCTAGCTATAACCGATTACTTCTCCAAATAGGCAAAAGCTATACCATTTACCGAAGTGGAGACGTCAAACGTGATAAGTTTCATCAAACATCACGTCATCTACCGCTTCGGCCTACCTCGCAGGATCATCCATAATAATGGTCTACAGTTCGTAAGCCATGTATTCTATCGATTCTGCGATAAGAATTGAATCCAGGACGTGGCCTCTACTGCCTATAATCCAGCGGCTAACGGGCTAGCAGAAGCCTTCAACAAAACCATCATAAAACTTCTCAAGAAGTTCGTGTCTTCAAACAAGCACGATTGGAACGAGAAGCTCGGTGAATGTCTATGGGCCTATCGTACAACGGTCAGGACTCCAACAGGCAGTACGCCATTCTCTCTGGTTTATGAGAGCGAAGCAGTTCTTTCCCTAGAAATCCAGATCCCTTCTCTTCGAGTAGCCCTAGCCAGCGAGCTGACTACTGAAGAAAGCTACCGTCTGCGACTCCAGGAGCTCGAAGCGCTAGACGAAAAATGCTTGTTAGCTTAGCAGCGCATTGAGCTATACCAAGCACATCTTTCCAGAGCCTTCAACAAAAAAGTGAAGGAAAAGATCTTCCAAGTCGGCGATCTGGTCCTAGCAGTGAGAAGACCGATGGTCATGACGCACAAAACAAAAGGAAAATTCTAGCCTAAATGGGAAGGTCCTTTCGTCATAGAATCGGTGTATTCTAATGGTGCGTATCGGCTAACCAAGCCCGGTGGTGACTTGCTCATGATGCCTATCAATGGCAAGTTCCTGAAGAAATACTATGTGTAACCTCTTGTACGTAATGTTTATATATGTTCAGTCACGTAAATGTACAGTGCAATGTTTATATGATTCGAAAAAAACTATCTAACTATTATCCGTATTTTAAGAGTCTTGAATACGCCCTGGATAATAGGTCCTCTAAAATATTTCTCCAGTGTAATCATTTTCGTTTTTGACTCCGTCCAAACTCGGTTTGACGAAAACAAATCACGTCCCTGTTACCTCTGAATTATTTTTCGATAATTATTTCCCCAGCGGAATGATCAAATGTTTTGCCACGTCCACATAACCTCTGAGAAAAGCATTCATCAAGGATAGTCATGTCCATATTACCTCTGAATTATCCACCCCCACCTAATGGTATATATCTTTCTACGTCCATATTACCTCTGGTCAGATATAGAACATCCTCTGCTATTACGTCCATATTACCTCTACTAGCAGATTCGTTCAACTTATTATCTATATTCGAATAACTTGAATATAAAATGGATGATAGGTCCACATAAAAATTCCCCAGCAGAATACCCAGCAGAAATATTCCTGCTACGTCCACATTACCTCTAGCATCGATATTTCACAAAACCATATTCTCTTCTGAAAAGATTCATTATTTTGTACTTGAACGTCTATCAAAAGACGGAAAAAGGGTATAAAAGTCGTGACGGCCAAAAACAGGGGAATAACAAAAAATCTACGGAATATACAGACGATTGATGCTGTCCCTCAGAGTTGCAATCTCGGCTTCAGACTTTACAGCAGCTCGGCACCGTGCCTCTTCTTGATAAGCAGCTTCATCTTCAAAGAGGATCAGACCCTGATGTTCCCCCTCCAACTTCGCCAGTTGTTCTTCTAAACGGGCAGAAGTGGTGGCAGTCATGGCAGCCTGGGACAAATAATCCTCATGTTCAGATGTCATCACCCGTATGTCGACTTCTAGCTGGGCGATCTCGTTCTTGATCTGCGTAATGCAATTATACTTCTCAGTGATCTGTGCAGCCAGCCTATTCTTCGAGGCAGCACGGGCTCACTTGCAGTATTGAACTGGCCATAATGGTCAGCCAGCTCGCCGATCTCCCGAGCGAGGGCGTCCTTCCTTACCTAGAAGTTAGCCTTCTTCTCCGCAAGAGCCGTCATCAAAGCCTCGTCCTCTGTGCGGAACAGTGACGTCGGGCTCCGCTGTTTAGCATCCCAAAACATAGCCACCTGACCCTCCAGATCGTTCAAAACTTTCCTCAAAGTGTTGGCCCGCTCTTTATAGCCGGCTATGATCTCGAGGGCCGCAACCTGACATTCGGTAACAGCCTTCACAGGGCCGAAGGCAACATTCCGATTCAAGACTCCAGGAAGCTTTACTTTCAACACGGAGTAGAAAGCTCTGACGACTTCCTGAGCTATCTTCTCATCTTCGGTGGAGGTCGTCGGAGAAGAAGCTTAGAAAGTCTATTCCGCTCCAGGAAGGGATACCTGACAAGAAGCCAAGCTTGACAAAAAAATCCATTCCACCAAAAATCATTCTTGATTATCATGTATCACGTCCATATTACCTCTGATACCGGTAGTCTTCCAACTTGACGCCCGTACCTAACCCGAGATGAAAGGCACTACGCCAAGATCACAAAATCTATCACGACCATGTTACCTTTGTTGGGTTTTGTTTCAAATATATTACCCGTACCGCCGGTGTGACAAAGGGTAATAGGTCCATGAAAGTATCATTCAAATCTATTTGCTCGCATTTTCGGACGCACAAAAGGGTAATAGGTCCAAACAAAAAAGAGAGAGGGGTCCCCCCAGCGGGATACCCTTCACACAAATATGGTATTTGGCTCTCTAATACAAGTACTACAGATACCACAAACAAAGAATAGAGCGAATGTATTCTGTTTATTCAAATTAGTTACATTCACAGGACTACATCTCGTGAGCAAAACAAAAGGTTCTTCATCTCTTCATTGGATAAGAAGTAAAAGATTACATTGATGTCCAAAAGAAGGGAAAATCTGCTACTCAGCAGCAACACATAGTTTGGTCAGCTTGGCAGTACCACGCTTTCGTCGAAAAGTAGTTTTATGGCCTTCGAAAGAGGTCATGTTTTACTGTTGAGCAAGCAAACAAGGCTGTTGAACCTTCGAGAAGCAACACAGAGGAGGGCAAATATAGCATGCTAAAATATCTACAAATGGTGATCTTCTCTCCTCCATATTGCGGACGTCGTGGACCCATTTCTCCAAGAGACCATACCTTCAAAACAACATCTCTAGTGTTGCTTTTTCCTACTTGAAGAACCGTAAAAATAGAACTTTCACGATGACGCCCAACTACCGTCCGACTCTTTGATGTATAAAGGTTCTTCCTACCATCTGAGGAAAACTCTTCCAAAACACGAAGAGTCCTGAGCTCTCTGATGTGTGTGTTAAGTGTTGCATCTTCACTATGCCCAAAATTGTCGATATCGGTCTTGAAGAAGTTCGCTAGCCAGATCCCTACAGAACATGAAAAGGGACAGAAAGAAAATCAGACTCAAAAATCTGCAGGAAAAACTAAGTTTGGAAGGGCTTCTATACGCCCAAAGGGATATGCGCCCAAAACAAGACATGCGGGCGCATAACACACGAACACTACGTGGGCGCATAAACATGCCATAGTTAGAGGGCACATAACATGGCAACACGTGGGCGCATAGCACACCACAGTGTTGGCATATGACTTCTGCGGGCGTATAATGATGCTCACAGAAGTATGTTGCCTTAGGCGCAAGCGCCCAGGCAGAAGAAAAGTTCGAACTTCTCAAATTAACGTTCGAGACATTATTTTTGAAGCATGCCCTCACCTAGAATCGGGTCCTGGACTGCCGAGGATGATGCCGCAAGAGGAGAGCCATTCGGTGTAGCCCCCTTGCCCTTCGCGGATCTCTTGGCGACCTTGGAAGACATGGTTCTCAAAGAAAGAAGATGAAGAGTTTTCTGAAAAATTCAAAGAAAAGGGAATAATGAGCTTTCTCTCTCCTTCAGGGCCTATTTATAGGCACGGGCCACTTCCTATGCGCCCACTTGCTTTATGCGCTCATGCGTCCATTGCGTTGTACGCGCCCACAACAGCCTATGCGCCAACGTGAAGAATCAGCTTCCTGCACACTATGCGACTGTCACTTGCTGACGTGGGCGACGTATGAAGGATGGACCGCTTCAAATTCCGTTCCGATGAATCTGTCAGTTCGGATTTCTAGGAAGATTTCAACCGTCGTATCTCCCTAACAGGCTGGCTAAATACTATGCGTCCAAGGAGAGAGCCATACTATGTGTCCATTACATCACGAGAAGACGATCCATGCTTCTTTCAAAGTATTTTGAACTTGTTCAAGTATCGAAAACTTTGAAGGGGTCTTGTAGAAGCATAAAAAAATTTTAGCAAATGAAACCCCATGCACCAAAGCCAGTGAAGCTCCATGCGGCCAAGTCAGTGAAGCTCCATGCGCCCAGTCAGTGAAGCTCCATGCGCCCAGCCAGAGAAGCTCCATACGCCCAGTCAGTGAAGCTCCATGTGCCCAGCCAGCGAAGCTTTATGCACCCAAGCCTGACTCAGTCAAAGCTATGATCAAAACGTGCACCGAAGCGCACGACCACGTCAGTCTCCACAAGCAGTCGTACACCGAAGCATGCGGCCACGTCAACACCACGGCCAACCCACAATCTCATAGCCTGTATACGCCCAAAACAGGACTATACGCCCAAAATAGGACTATGTGCCCACATAAAAAGCAACGTATTTTCTCATGTGGGCGCATAACATCATTCCAGCTCAAGAATGACTATAAAGGGGGGCCTCATCCCTCTTCAAAATACAGAACGGAGAGCATTTTTAAGAGCCAAATTGCTTCACTTCTTGCCAGTGAGCCGAGAGTTAGCAATTTTCTTAGGTTTTCTCCCACTTTTGTAATCGGAGTGCCAACGGAGTAAAGGAGCAACTGTCGCTCGATCTCCATTGTCCCATTACCCAGAATTCTTTTTTGTACTCGAGGATCCTTAGCACAGGATCTCTCAGACGTACTCGATTTGTGGTGCCTTACGCCAATAAAGAAAAGACAGTATTTTCTTCTTCTTTTTGTCTGTGTCCACAACGGTGATGCCCTTCGAATTGAAGAATGCAGGGGCAACATACCAGCGAGCCATGAACACAATTTTTTGTGATCATTTGTGCAAAACTGTGGAGTGCTACGTAGACGATATCGCAGTCAAAAGTCGTCTCAAGGGTAACCACCTCCAAGACTTGAGAACGGTGTTCGAACTAATACGTGCATACCAACTCAAGATGAATCCAACCAAGTCTTTTCTAGGAGTCTCTAGCGACAAGTTCCTTGGTTTTATCATCACTTCAAAGGGTATACATCTGGACCCAGAGAAAGTGAAGGCTATCCTCGACATGCATCCTCCAAGGAACCCCAAAGAGCTACGCGGACTACAAGGAAGGCTAGCCTACATCAGACGATTCATTTCGAACCCCTCTGGAAGGTGTCAACTATTCACTCAGCTCATGAAGAAAGGTGTATCTTTCGTCTGGACTAAACAATGTCAATGCGCATTCGACGACATCAAGGCGTATCTCACAAGCCCTCCATTATTGGTAGCTCCAATAATAGGGAATCCCTTCTTACTATATGTCCGTACTATGGACCATTCTCTTGGCGCCCTATTAGTTCAGAAGAATGAAGGCGGCCATGAACAGGCAATCTACTACCTCAGCCGCATAATGGTGGGTGCCGAGCACAGATACACACCGGTAGATAAGGAATACTTTGCACTAGTATTTGCCATCCAGAAGACACGCCACTATGTGTCTGGGCAGGCTATCCACATTATATCTAAAGTCAACCCTCTCAGAATACTCGTGACTAAATCGGGCTCTCTCAATTCCCGTTTAGCTA
This sequence comes from Iris pallida, assembly GCA_029216955.1. Taxonomy (NCBI): domain Eukaryota; kingdom Viridiplantae; phylum Streptophyta; class Magnoliopsida; order Asparagales; family Iridaceae; genus Iris; species Iris pallida. The sequence goes on along the minus strand of JANAVB010023429.1, from coordinate 371,190 downwards.
CATGGACAATGATGTTGACTCCATACGATATGATCTTCGTTCCTCAGAAGGCAGTAAAAGGCCAAGCATTAGCTGATTTCCTAGCAGCTCATCCGGTGCCAGAATCGTCCAAACTCTATGACGAAATCCCCGACGAAGTGGTGGAGTCTAACACTACAACTGAAGAAATTCCTATTTGGCGAATGTTCTTTGACGGCGCATCAAGAACAGGACCTAAAGGAAATATCATGGCTAGAGTAGGTGTCGTGCTCGTATCACCTAATCATCTGGTTATACACCGTACATATTCTCTCGTGGAACTATGCACCAACAATGTAGTCGAATATAATGCTCTATTAATCGGCCTACAACTGGCAAAGCAACTGGGAATTAACTATCTAGAAGCTTACGGCGATTCCAAGCTAATAGTTAGTCAGGTCCGAGGGGATTATGAAGTTCGCCACGAAGATCTCGTCCCCTATCACCGAGCAACAATTGAGATGGCATCAACTTTTGCTGGATTCTTCATGGAGCACGTGCCTCGACTACAGAATATAGAAGCACATGCTCTAGCCGGTCTTGCTACTTTCTTGACCGTTCCTACCAATATACAGTAGTCGATCACAGTGTCTGGTCGAGAACTATTCTGTGTGAAAGATACCTTGCATATTCATCACAGTTATGTAGCAGAAACAAATGTCGATGTCAAAGACTGGAGATTTCCCTTCATACACTATGCTGCCTATGGAATCCTCCCCGAGGACCCGAAGGAAGCAATATCCATCCAAAGGCGATCCCTCAGATTTTACTACGACACAGCTACCAAGATGCTGTACCGACGCTCTTACGATGGGCTACTATTACGATGCTCATCAGACACAGAAGCCAAACAAGCACTCTGGGAGGCTCACAATGGAGTTTGTGGTACACATCAACTAGGCCCCAAATTATAAGATCACCTCAAACGAATAGATTATTACTGGCCCACAATGATAGCAGATGCTGTTGAATATGCAAAGAAGTATAGAGCTTGTCAGTTCCATGCCGATTTCATTCATCAACTTTTGGAGTTTTTACACTCGACGGCAGCATCTTAGCAGTTTGAAGCCTAGGGCATGGACGTCATAGGACCAATCAGCCCGCCATTGATTTCATTCTGCGATAAGAATCGAATACAGGACGTGGCCTCTACTGCCTACAATCCAGCAGCTAACGGGCTAGCAGAAGCCTTCAACAAAACCATCATAAAACTTCTCAAGAAGTTCGTGTCTTCAAACAAGTACGATTGGAACGAGAAGCTCGATGAATGTCTATGGGCCTATCGTTCAACGATCCGGACTCCAACAGGTAGTATGCCATTCTCTCTGGTTTATGGGAGCGAAGCAGTTCTTCCCCTAGAAATCCAGATCCCTTCTCTTCGGGTAGCCCTAGCCAGTGAGCTGACTACTAAAGGAAGCTACCATCAGCGACTCCAGGAGCTCGAAGCACTAGAAGAAAAATGCTTGTTAGCTTAGCAGCGCATTGAGCTATACCAAGCACACCTTTTCAGAGCCTTCAATAAAAAAGTGAATGAAAGGATATTCTAAGTCGACGATCTGGTCCTAGCAGTGAGAAGACCAATGGTCATGACGCACAAAACAAAAGGAAAATTCTAGCCTAAATGGGAAGGTCCTTTCATCATAGAATCGGTGTATTCTAACGGTGCGTACCGGCTAACCAAGCTCGACGGTGACTTGCTCATGATACCTATCAACGACAAGTTCTTGAAGAAATACTATGTGTAACCTCGTTTACATAATGTTCACATATGTTCAGTCATGTAAATGTACAATGCGATGTTTATATGATTCGAAAAACTATCTAACTATTATCCATATTTCAAGAGTCTTGAATACGCCCTGGATAATAGGTCCTCTAAAATATTTTCCCAGTGGAATCATTTTCGTTTTTGACTCCATCCAAACTCGGTTTGATGAAAACAAATCACGTCCCTATTACCTCTGAATTATTTTTTAATAATTATTTCCCTAGTAGAATAATCAAATGTTTTACCACGTCCACATAACCTCTGAGCAAAGCATTCATCAAGGATAGTCATGTCCATATTACCTCTGAATTATCCTCTCCCATCTAATGCTATATATCTTTCCACGTCCATATTACCTCTGGTCAGATATAGAACATCCTCTGCTATTACGTCCATATTACCTCTACTACCAGCTTCGTTCAACTTATTATCTATATTTGAATAATTTTAATATAAAACGGATAATAGGTCCACATCAAAATTCTCCAGCGGAATACCCACCAAAAATATCCTTGCTACGTCCACATTACCTCTAGCATCGATATTTCACAAAACCACATTTACTTCTAAAAAGAGTCTTTATTTTGTACTTGAACGTCTATTAAAAGACGGGAAAAAGGGTACAAGAGCCGTGACGGCCAAAAAAAGGGTTACAAAAATCTATGGGATACACAGGCGATTGATGTTGTCCCTCAGAGCTGCAATCTTGGCTTCAGACTTCACAGCAACTCGGCACCGTGCCTCTTCTTGATGAGCGGCCTCATTTTCAAAGAGGATCAGACTCTGATGCTCCCCCTCCAGCTTCCCTAGCTGTTCTTCTAAACGGGCAGAAGTATTGGCAGTCATGGCAGCCTGAGCCAAGTAATCCTCTTGTTCGGATGTCACCGCCCTCAGGTCGGCTTCCAGCTGGGCGATCTCATTCTTGATCTGTGCAATGTGATTGTACTTCTCAGTAATCTATGCAGCCAGCCTATTCTTCGAGGCAGCAAGTGCCTCACTTGCAGCGTTGAACTGGCCGTACTGGTCAGCCAGCTCGCCGATCTTCCGAGTGAGGGTGTCCTTCCTCGACTGGAAAGTAGCCTTCTCCTCCGTAAGAGCCGTCATCAAAGCCTCATCCTCTGTGCGGAACAGTGACATCGGGCTCCGCTGTTTGGTATCCTAGAACCTGGCCACCTGACCCACCAGGTCGTTTAGAACTTTCCTCAGAACGTTGGCGCGTTCTTCATAGTCGGCTATACTCTCGAGGGTCGCTACCTGACATTCGGCAACAGCCTTCACAGGGCCGAAGGCAGCATTTCGATTCAGGACTCCAGGAAGCTTCACTTTTAGTATAGAGTAGAAAGCTCTGACGACTTCCTGGGCTATCTCGTCATCTTCGGTAGAGGTCGTCGGAGAAGAGGCTTGGAAAGTTTCCTCCACTTCAGGAAGGAACACCTGACAAGAAGTCGAACCTGACAAAAAAAATATATATATACATCAGTAACCAAAAAAGAGGGAGAAAAGGCGAAAGAGTTGTAATTTCGTACATTCGGCTTACTCAATTCCTACCTGGACTGCACCATCAACCTTGGTTTCAGGGAAACCAGGAGCAGGCCTAGACTGTTCAAGAAGAACAATATCAAGGCCCTAAACGGCATCAGGTCTAATATCTTCCATAAGCTCAGCCAGAACAGGAGCAGATTCAGCAACAGCCCCCTCAGTAGGCTGCTTGATCTCTCTTTCTGTAGACGATACCGGCTCACTAGCAGCTCCCTCCACAGCATCGAATTTGGAGGAGCTGGGGACAACTTTTGTCCCATTCCCAATGGTAGGGACTATCTTCGCGAGGGGTTCTTTTCCCTTGTCTACAAGGGAATGTACAGTCGTGGTCAGCTTCACAAGGAACACGTAAAATCAAAGTCAAAAAATCTCATTCGAAAAGAGGCACAAAGGCAACATACCCGCAGGAGGATGACCCGATTGGACTTGGTATATCATAGGAGAAACTGATCTTCTGATCACCATCTTGGTTCGGGCCTCTGTCCCGATCCTTCCGCTCAACTCTGACAACCGAAGAAGACCCGCCCTTATCCATTGGCTGAGGATGGGTAGGGGACACCGTTGTCGCGCCCACCTCCTCAGATAAAGAGACACCCACCTCAGCTTCAAATTCAGGGTCCTGGGCAAAGGACAAACGTAAGGGTGAGAAGGCTTCTAAAGGTTTGACCAGAATGGCTATGGAGTCTAGGAAGGGATCTACCTCTTGAATAACAACGGGCCGCGATGCCGTTCCTCCTCTTCCAGTTTGCCGGGAGGACCTCCTCAAGGGAGGTGAGCCAGCACCCACTTCTTTGGCTCTCCTTAGGGCAACGGTTTTCCTCTTCCGCTTTAAAGTTGGCTCCTGGGCCAATTCAGTTGAAGCTTTCTTTTTCTGAAGAGGATTGAAAGGAGAAGAATCATCATCTTTTGTGTCCTCCTTGGTAGACGCCGATGGCTCCCTAAGGATAGCTTCTGGCCGAAGTACTACGGCTGGTTTTACGACGGAAACAACACTTTTCTTCTTACGGCCCTTCAGCGCCTTTTCGTGCAAAGGGGGCCAAATCGAGTCCCCAATATCAAGCTATGTTCTCAATCATACTAGGGATGAAAAGTATTAATCTGAACATAAAATTTGGCGACAGCATAGCACAAATGGGTCTCAGGCTTATCTAAGGGCAGAGTGAAGGTCACCCCCGTGCACCCGGCGTTGTAGTACATCCAAGCATACGCCCTATCAATCAAGCTGCCTATTGATTCCAAATACAGACTAGCATTTCCCAGAAGGAGCTAACTGTAGCAGAACTGCTGCATGAAATGGCTCGGCAGATACGGCTCCAGATAGGCATGATTCCTGTTTCGGAGCACCAGATGCGATGGTCTAATAGACTGAAGCCAGCAAAATGCCCCAGCAGTCAAATTAGTGGTATAAACTCTCTCGTCTACTAGGATAACTCCCGTATTACCGCTGCCAGACGGAGGGGATACTCTGAAGAACTCATAGTTCTGTAAGAAGCCAAAAGCCTTTCTGCAAGCAGGTACACCGATGATGGCCCAATCTGTATCACAAAATCTACGAAGAAAGGCATCTCCTGCCAAAGAGTCCGCCACCGGTCCAGCATTCATTAGAAAAGGACAATGCAGTAGCAACCACCCTATCAGGAAATGATACGAAAGTTGGTTCGGGCGAAGTGGGGCCTGTCGTCGGGAGTCACTGTATTCCTGACAAAGTCTCGCAGACCTCGTCCAGCGGCACAGACCATCACGGGAAGCAATACAAGATGGTGCCCGAACGCCAGCTTCATAGCTGGAAGTATCATAACCCGATTTATTCTCTCAATGGACCCTGAACCTCCAGGGACTATGCAGTCACGCAGCCAGATCATTAAGAAAGCTGCCAGCACAACTTTATCCGACAACGGATATTCGACTTGACGAAAGTAGTGACCAATCGGAGACCCAGGATCATCACTGTCCTCAGTATCCACCGTCTCATAATCCACCATCCGGGCTTCTATATCAGACTTGGTCATGGGTTTTAAGATTAAAAAGGAGGTCGAATCTTCCCCTTCTCCTTGGACGAAGATATAGCCCGTCCAGGCTCTCGTGTGGGGATTGGCCCCCTCGGTCCTCCCTTTCTTATTAATCCTATGACAGATAAGAAGGTGGCAGAGCAGTTCCTTGTATACATCAACCATCCCGGAGTTTTTACTCTCCAGATCTCAGAGTTCTTCATCATAAGGCACACGCTCTTCATAGGGCTTCGTACCACAGGAAAGCTTCGACACTTCCTGTATTTCATGGAGAGCCAATCCTATCTCTCCAGCCGGAGTAGAGAAGGTACAGGTATGAAGGTTATATAACTCGGCCAAAGAGACAAACATTAGCCAGTTGACCCTTACACCATATTGAGTGGCCCTAATAGCATAGTAAAGGCCAGCAGTCTTCAGGGTGGCTTCATACGTGGAAAGTATCCAGCCAGTGAGATTGCTCCAGAATAAAGACGGATCCTTCCAGCCTTCCATCCACATCTTCCCTGCGGGATACGACACATCCCCCGTCATCATCAAATAGCAAAGTGTGTCAGCAGCATAAGGATGGAGGTTAGTTGGAATGTCGTTCACTATGGCACCAGGTTGCAGTCCCCTCGTAGAGTAAGACACAGAGTACCGGACACATTTAAAAGTGTCCTTCCTCTGATCGCCTGAGTCGAACTGTATCCTTCCATAGATGACTCCGGTGAGCTCGGGAGTTAGCTCCCACTTCGTCCGTCGTCGCACAGCTAAGGCAGTAAAAGCAGAAAAAGGATAATGGCGCTCCATCGATGGTAGCCATATCCTTTGATTTTTCGGACTGATCACCATAGGGTTTTTTAAATGTATGGTCTCGCCATCTTTAAACCCCACACTATCACCAAACAGGAAGTACGACTTCTTGAAGCGACGTGCCCCTCTACATACGAACTTCTTGTCATTAATTATCTGCCTCAAGAAGGACTTATCCTGTTCAAGTATGGCGAGGGTCCGCTCCGCAGGCTGATTTTGACTAGTCTTGGCCTGAACCGTGCTAATCATATTTGTTATGGGACTGGTATCAAGGGCCTGATAAGTAGAGCCGAAAGGGATTCCGTCAAATTTGGGGACAAACACGTTTACTGCAAGGGCATAAAGAAAGTCAGACTCAGAAATCTGCAGAAAAAACTAGGTTCTGAAGGGCTTCTATGCGCCCAAAGGGATATGCGCCCAAAATAAGACATGCGGGCGCATAACACACGAACAGTTCATGGATGCATAAACATGCCACAGTTAGAGGGCACATAACATGGTAACATGTGGGCGCATAGCACACCATAGTGTTGGCATATGACTTCTGTGGGCGCATAATGATGCTCACAGAAGTATGTTGCCTTAGGTGCAAGCGCCGAGGCAGAAGAAAAGTCTGAGCGTCGCAAATTAATGCTCGAGACTTTGTTTTTGAAGCATGCCCTCACCCAGAATCGGGTCCTGGACTGCTGAGAACGCTTTCGCAGGAGGAGAGCCACTTGGTGCAGCCCCCTTGCCCTTCGCGGATCTCTTGGCGACCTTAGGATACATGGTTCTCAAAGAAAGAAGACGAAGAGTTTTCTGAAAATTTTTAAAAAAAAGGGAATAATGAGCTTTCTCTCTCCTTCAGGGCCTATTTATAGGCACGGGCCACTTCCTATGCGCCCACTTGCATTATGCGCCCATGCGACAATTATATTGTATATGTCCACAATAGCCTATGCGCCCACTTGAAGAATCAGCTTCCTGCATACTATACGACAGTCACTTGCTGACATGGACGATGTATGGAGGATGGACCGCTTCAAATTCCACTCCGATGAATCTGTTAGTTCAGATTTCGAGAAAGATCTCAACATTTGTATCTCTTTGACAGGCTGGCCAGATACTATGCGCCCAAGGAGAGAGCCGTGCTATGCGTCCATTGCATCACGAGAAGACGATCCATGCTTCTTTCAAAGTATTTTGAACTTGTTCAAGTATCGAAAACTTTGAAGGGGGTCTTGTAGAAGCATGAAAATTTTTTAGCAAGTGAAGCCCCATGCACCCAAGTCAGTAAAGCTCCATGCACCCAGCCAGTGAAGCTCCATGCGCCCAGCTAGTGAAGCTCCATGCACCCAGTTAGTGAAGCTCCATGCGCCCAGCCAGTGAAGTTTCATACGCCCATTCAAATGAAGCTTCATGCGCCCAGCCAGTGAAGTTTCATGTGCCCAAGACTAGCTCCCCCAAAAGGAAGGCGCATAGCCCGAGACATGGCTATACGCCGAAGCCTGACACAGTCAAAGCCATGATCAAAACGTGCACCGAAGTGCACGGCCATGTCAGTCTCCATGAGCAGTCGTGCACCGAAGCATACGGCCACGTCAATACCACGACCAACCCATAATCTCGCAGCCTGTATGCGCCTACATTCTATGCGCCCAAAGCAGGACTATACGCCCACATAAAAACCAGTATGTTTTCTCATGTGGGCACATAACATCATTCCAGCTCAAGTACGATAAAAGGGGGGCCTCATCCCACTTCAAAACACAGAACGGAGAGAATTTTCAAAAGCCAAATTTCTGTACTTCTTTCCAGTGAGCCGAGAATTAGCAATTTTCTAAGGTTTTCTTCCACTTTTGTAATCGAAGTGTCAACGGAGTAAAGGAGCAACTGTCGCTCGATATCCATCGTCCCATTTCCCAGAATTCTTTTTGTACTCGGGGATCCTCAGCGCAGGATCTCTCAGGCATACTCGATTTGTGGTGCCTTGCGCCAATAAAGAAAAGACAATATTTTCTTCTTATTTTTTGTGTGTGTCCATAATATTCTGTTGTAAAGTCTATGTATCAATTACCAAATGTAAGCCTAAATGGCAATAAGTTTCAGTGGCTATCAAGTGTACAATGAGATATGTTGTAAACTTTGCAATCTATTACAAGTCTTGTACTATATTTCAGTTATCAATAAAGACAGCTTATTTCTTCATATCTCTATGCGACTTTAAGTTATCTGCTCATTTTGCTGCTTCAAGTCAATAATGTGTTCTATTCAATGAGAAATATATCCTTATTATCTTTAATTTGTCTGTTTCTGCTGTTGTGATGTATCTCTATTTGAAGATTATCAATTATGTACTATTTTTGCCTTGTATAAGTACAATGCCAGACTGGTACGGCATTACGCCCAAGCAAGAATAATCGGTTCTGAGAGATTAAATATAAGGACAAATGACTCTGCAGAATCGGGACGTGACAGATAATGGCGCCACAGTTTTAACACGAATACAATCGCCGCCAATTCTAAGTCATGGGTGGGGTAGTTCTTCTCGTGCGGCTTTAGCTGTCGGAAAGTAAAAGATATCACCTTATTCTGCTGCATGAGCACACACCTCCAGGCCCTTATTTTTTAAAGAAGTTTTGTAAAACATGTTACACACTTGGTGATCTTTCTAACTGTCCTAATGGGTTGCATGTGAACATTTTATGAGGCAAGAATATGAAAACTACAAGCATTTTATAATTATCTATGGCATAGTCTCTACGCCTAGAGTAAACAAATCATATTCATCCCGTGTACCAAGGATCAGATAAAACTGTATAAGGGTGTGAAGGTCACTGGCAATGTCAAGCCATCTTAGACAATAGTTGGGTTAGAAGGTGACCCTTTTACAGCAGGTAGCCAGCGTTGTTCGAATGTTCTCGAATCACCCGTTCCAGCTCTGCTAGCACTGCTATACTCGTTCCTCCTAGGCCGAATCAGTTCCTTGGCCTAGGCAACCATTCGAAGAAACTATACCTTGTGCACAAGTTGCCCAATGGCCGCACTATTCTTCTTTGTTCTTTAGAACTTAGTCCATTTTAAGGTACTTCTCCATATTGTTGCAATACTCGTTAATCGATTTAATCTTCATTTTGCACAGATCTATAGTAAATATGGCATAAGAAAGCATGCATCAGTTTCATGTTATAGCAGTTTTATAGCAAGTGTTTATGAGGAATCGTGCCATATTTTATTGATTCAATACTACAAAGAGAAGCATATCTCCTTTGTATTTCTGATAGATTTAAAACCAAAGGCCTTGATTTTGCTTGAGACGAGAGACCGGTTGGTTTCACTTAGATGGCGCCTACGCGATCACCTGAAATCGTATAAGCAAATGATCATAACACTATCCTATTCAATGAGTTCGATATGAAATACGAAGTTCGAAGAACGTAAGACATGAAAATTATCGAAAACATTCACAAAAACTTATTCAGAAAACCAAAACTAAAGAAGCAAGTGCGACATGAAAAGCAGAGCAACTGAAGGTCTCTTCCGACTCAGCTGCAGAGTCCATCCTCGAGGCGCAACCTCTGAATATGGGACTTGATTTCGAAGAAGCTATTCCATAACGAGGAAATAATATTAACTCAACCAGTCTCTGTGAGCCTCTAAATTTTGGGGCTCTTCTAAAAAAAATTCAAATGAATTATTTTCCATAAATAATTTTATTATAATTTGTTTGATTATTAAATATACCTTTGCATGACTTTGATTTTTGGAACGCCAGGGATGTCAATCTCTCAAAATTTTCTTTATGAGTTTTGTAGTAGATGAGATTATCTTCAATTTGATATATTATATCCAACTCAAACTTGCTCCCTTCCATTCCATTTATATTGCACAACTTTCTGGTCAATTTAGGCCATTTGACCATCTACCGTAAAACTTGACATAACTTCCAATTTAATTTCGGGACTCGATATCTATCCAACCTAATCGACCAAATATATGATTTTGACTTATTTTGAGTCTACTATGCATATGCCACTTGTGTGTCATCCAATAGAACTCCCACATGCTATTTTTTCATTCACGATCATAAATGACTTAAATTGTAGTCATGATCGCTCCAAGTCCAAACCTAGCCCAATCGAACCCAAACAGCCAACCTAAATTCATGTCGCAACTCTAATGACATAACACCACTCAGCTCACTTTTTTAAAAAATTGACTTATATTTTATTCTATGTTAAATGATAAAATATTTACTTATAATTAAGTTAAAAATAATTCTATTTTTATTCTTTCTCTTATTATATATATATATATATATATATATATATATATATATATATAAAATATATATATATATATATATAGGGTGATGATGAGCCTGGCCTTGCGATGCGGGGCATCTACAATGTCGGAGGACTGACAAAAAATGGCCACGATATGAGCTGGCGTGGGACAGAATGGGGCGCCCTGTGCATGAAAACTCAACGGCTAGGGGCACCGCACGAGCAGTCGAGGATCGACATCATTCTATCACGGGTATAAATGACGACCGACCACGTGATCCATCATGCAGTGCCCAATGGGCGTCGGGATGACATCGTAAGGGCGTCGTACGCATAGAACGAGTGGCTGGGTGGCATCGACTGTCATAGGCATCGTGAAGATGTGGGGGGCACCTTCGGCGTCATGGGCGAAGCGAGGTATTGAGTTGCCGGCGTCGAAAGACGTCGGCCGTCCCGTGAAGCTAGAAAGCGCACGAAGTGCGCAAGGCGTATGTGTGGGACGATGATGAAAAAGCCAGTACAGACAAGATCCGTACGAAGTGTCCGAAGAGACATGACGACCGGCTAAAACTTGTGGAGAGGGAGACATATGATTTAACTGAGCCCACACGTGCTATATATATATATATATATTTCAAACATAACAACATTATATAGAAAATAAAAAGGGGGCTCTAAAAGTGCATTACAGACATGTGCGGGACCATAAGACAAAAGGGCCCTAAAAAACAAGGTAATAAACTCCTAAAAAGGGTAATTCGGAAATTCGAAATTTTGAAAATTTGAAATTTTGCAATGTGTCACGACCCGCACCCTAGAGTAAGGGCACAAGACGTGGGTACGTCCAACCTACGCTACAGTGTCGGTGGTAGAACGCTGTCCTAGTTCAACATACATCTAGCAATATATCTCTAAACTGTTTATACTCCCCGAATGGGGGTGACATAGCAGTAGATAAACTCAATCACAACGATGGAAAAGATAGCACGATATGGAACAGAAATCAAGGAAGATAGATGATAAGTAGTCTAAGATAATCCCAGCAAATATCCAGAGGTACATGGTCTCAGATACTGAATAAAATAATATATACAGCTCAACATCTCTGAACAGAAAGTAATCTAGCTAAACATGTCTCAAGACAACATAAAATAAGATAAGCCTAACTAAACTAGTCTAGGCAATGGGGTGATGTCCTCAGCTAGAGCTGGGTCCTCCTGAGGGTCCAGCTCGCAAGTGTCATCTAAGGCTGCCCCGTAGAAAGTGTCCAGACAGGCCTCCTCCTCGTCCTCTGTAATATTTTTAATAGGTCCAGTCAGGACAGAAGCGAGTACAGTACATCTCAACAGTTCATAGCAGGTTAGAAAATATAATCATGCAGTAAAGTAAGATACAGGTGCTGAAGAATACAGTATGTAAACAGAGAGAGAGAACTTTAATAGAAATATCTACTATAAGTAAGGAACTAACAGTGGCTAGTGAGTCAGAGTACATGATAGCACATATGAACGGGACAGATTTGTACATGATCTACACTAAAAAATTGTACATGATCTACACTACTATAGAATTGTTCACATGACTACTAGCACTCCCCCGTTTCCCCAATCAGTACACAAAGATCTAAGCAGGTTATGTTATTGTACATGATATCACATGGGGCCCTTGAAAGGGTGCACATGATAGTATACATGAAGGCTCCATGAACATGAGAGTACAAGATTCACCGGAGTGTACATGTATAATGAAAGCACATGAGTACATGATGAAAGTGAAACGCACATGACACAATGTACCCGATGCTCCCGAGGGGGATAACATCGCATGAAGAGATCCGTATAGTACTAATCCGTGATAATATCGTGACAGCATCAAGTAAGGTAATCTAAAGCAGGAATATAATTCTAAGCAGGATATAAAATGATCAGAGAATGTGCTCGCCTGGTATCTGAGTGTCCAATATGAAAGTACTGTCCGAAGAGTGGTGTCTGGCTCCTAATCAGAACAGCACAAGTCACAACAAGTCCAAAATGGTATAATGAAGTCCTACTATGCATTCTACATGATTCTAGGTCAATCTAGGCCCAAGTCAACTCTTGGTCAACTCTGGTCAACCCTAGAAGTCAACTAGGTCAACCAAGTCTAAAATTAGGTCAAACTAGTCTACCTTAGTCTAATCAAGCCTAGCTTAGCACTCCTACACATTCACTAGGTCAAACTAACATCACACATACACAATTATTAACACATATATCTATGTACCCTATATATACAATACATACCTATATGATATCCATACATAGATAGATATTCATATTCCTATATACTCACAATACATTAATAACTTATATATAAAACACAACTTTACATTATATATATAGATACATATATTAGAGTTAACATTATATATATACTTAGGCTCAATACTATATATACATAAATATATAGCTACACTACAAGGATTGACATATATACATACATACATGAACTGTGTGTGAGTGTAAAGAGTGAGTGATGTGAGATGTGTGCTAGAGAGAATACATGTGCGTGTATGTGGGCTGCAACATGTGACAGGAATTAGAAATAGGAAGGAATGTGGTTGTGTGTGTGTGTGTGTGTGTTCTTGGCAATAGGACAGCAAGGAAGGGGAGGGAATCAAACACTAATCCAGTTTCAGCCTAAACCTAATTCCCAGATTTCTCAGGAGAATAGGAAGGGAAACCAACCTATCATCTATCATAGATTTCAGGTTTAAACATTACTGGAACACACTCAAACAGTTCAAAATAGTCCCTAGGTTCTAAACTCAGTTTGAACTCAAACTCCTACGAAATCGACCCAAAATTGACATATAGCTAGATTACATATAGGGGAACATGATTAAGGTCTGAAACCAACAAATTAACAGCAATAATTAGATTAAAATAGGTGACAAGGTCTATCTTTGAAAACTGGAATTTCAGGTTAATGATACACTGTATCAGAAATTGGGAAATGAGGATTTGACCAAACAAAACGAGCTAAAGTGTAAAAACAGAGGTTGGTAAATAAGATATACATCATATATGTGTCATACAACATGTTTGTGTCCACCAAAGTGGACACAAACGTGTCCAAATCAAAATGAGATACAAACAGTGCAAAATAGTCCAGTTCGGTATACTACATCGTGTACGTGTGCACGCGTATCGTGCACACGACACAGCACGAACTAGGCCACCTGCTCGTGCATACGTGTACACCTACACTAGGGCTAGGACTAGGTCTACCTGCACCGTGTCCTAGTGTCCGCGTGTCCAACTTATACGTGCGTATCAGTGTCGAGAAAAATCTGTCTGGGACTGACAGTGGCGACCAGTGCAACGGGAATAACTCCCTCGACACGCCACGTGGGCCCCTGAAACTTGACACGTGGTGTGTCAGTGGGTGCCCCGAGACTCTCCCAAAGTTTCGTGTCAAACCTCGCCGTGTCGTGTCCTGTGGAGACCCCGAGTAGCAGGGGATCCGCCAGGCCGCACGCGAGTGTGTGCAGCACATGTGCACGCGTGTCCAAAACGATACGACACGTGCACGAATCCATCCCAGTGCACAAGAATCGTGTAAGCGACACTGAAAAGTAAATTTCCATTCAAAAATATTTCGAAAATAACACAAACAGTTCCACTGTGGCATTTTCACAAACACATAAAGCTAGGCACTAATACGTATCCAGTTTGGACACGAAAGGACACAAATTCTTAGGGTTTCCTATTCCTACTGTTAGGTTAGGTCTAGGGCTCCCTAATGATGCAAAAATCTCAGGATTCTATAGTGAGAATAGGAAGTTACCTTTATGTATCAAAACCCCCAAAAAACTCTAAAGAGAGATGTTCCTCTTGATGGTGAAACTCCTCCAAATAGATTTGAATCTGAGAATAAATTATAACAACAGTAAGAATACTCAAATTAAAACCTATTGCAATTTGTTTGGATTAAAAAGGAGGTAAAATGGATTTTTTAGGGATTTTTGAAGTTGGGACATTACGTCTTCCTCAAGCTTGTTCTTCCTTAGAGACTAGCCCTAATTTCTAAGAGATTATTTATAAGGGGGGATCCCTAGGAGGGTTAAGTTGGCTGGACAAAAATGTTAGGGTTAGGGTTTGGGCACTTGACTAATGGGCTTTGGGCTTAGTCATAAATCAATGACTTAAAAATCACAAGTCATGACTTGTGGTCAAAATCCTTCTATTCAAATCTCAATATTCCTAATTGGTTTTCCTAACAAGAGTATGGTTAACTTAACTTAACCTAGGATCTCATATCTAGTCATGTCCAACTTAACTAGGGTTAGGTCACAAAGTCAAAGCTAGTCAAAGTCAACCTAGTCAACCCTTATTCAAACAATTCCAAAATAATTTCTAAAAATTCCCATAAATTTAAATAAATTCTAATAAATTAAATTACCCCAAAAATGACAAAAATACCCTCATATGAAAAACTGGGTGTTACAATCCTACCCACCTTATAAAAAAATTTCGTCCTCGAAATTAAAGGTGATCGTACTCCTTCTAGGTTAAGCCCCCAGCAATCATAGTCTCAGAACCTAATCAATCATTCAATTTAAGAGGACGGCATACAGGGTCATGGTATACAATATCAGTCTAGGGTCTCATCTAGTTACACCAACATGCTACAGTACTAGGCAATCACAAGGTATTAAAACATACAAACAAGGGATGCATCAAATATTTAAAAAAAGGGATACTAAGGTTAGGTCAAAACTCACCTCCAGCTAGGTCTGAGAACTAGAACTTCCTCCTGAAAGCAGGGCCGTGGTTGGTAGGTGCATCCGGACAATGCTGCACCCAGTGCGCAGCTGACCCATAGAATAGGAACAATCCTAGTCTCTTTCTACAGTTGCTCCACTTGTGCCCAGACTTCCTATAGTAGGCACAGATAGGCTCTGGCTCAGCTGGCCTCTGCTGGACAGGAGACTGGGCTGGGTATGATGATATAGGTTGGATATATGGGTACTCCTCAAACTCTGGGTAGGACTGGGTACTGCTCCTCGCCCTCTTGGAGCTAGGCTCTTCTTCTGGAAGCACAGAGTCCCGCAGACGTAGCAACCTCTGGATTTGCTCCCTCATGGCCTCCTCATGAACTCTCTGTGACTCCAACAGCCTATCTTGGAAATATCCAAACACCTGGGCTGCGTCAAGTAACAAACCTCCGGGTGGTACAGTAGGGAGTACCATCCCAAGGGGTAGGGAAAGGCTCTCGATCTTAGGCAAATCTGCAGCTCTCTCCTGAACGACAGGAGATGAAGGAAGACTCTCTGGCGAGGCTACCACCATCTACTCAAAGGCAGGAGGTGCCACCACCCCCTGATCAGATAGAGGGATTACCACCTCCTGAACAGTAGGAGGTGGAAGCACGCTCTCAGTAGCTGCAGCTGCTCTCAGGCGACGGGCTCGGGTCATGGGTGCCATACTGGAAAGGAAAAAGAAAACAACAATCATCAAGGCTGTAAGGCAGTCTACCATCCTATCAAAAAACTGGTGCTTATTATAAAAATAAAATAAAGGTAACCACCAATTATCTATTAAGGAATACTATTCATGAAAACAAAAAAAAAATGAAGTTAAAGAATGAAAGTCAATTGTATTGAAATCCAATCACAATATATATATATATATATATATATATATATATATATATATATATATATATATATATATATATATATATATATCATTAGAGAGGGAAAAGATAGCATTATGTAAAGGTTATGTGGTTTGTGTGAATTATACATGAAAGTGCATAAGAGAATCTGTGTCTTAACTATAGCTATCAAGTTACACTATTCATGGCATATTGGTTAAGCAGTCTACAAGGCACAAGCTATTTACTCATAACATGCATGGCTAACCATATATATATATGTATATTTATATGTATAGAGAGGTAGAGATTTTAATTGCATCTACATACATTATAACATGTATACAGAACTATATATATATATATATATATATATATATATATATATATATATATATATATCCATATAGCTATATGAACATAACATAGAGATGAAGGATTAGGTTTTCATGGCAGTTGTGAACATTAGTGTAGAGTGTCAAGTGTACACGGGTTAAAACTTGAAATGAAGGGTTCAATCATTCAGTTTAGCTCAACATTACATATTAGATCTGAAATTGAACTACACATTTGAAAGCAATGTAAAAATGTTAACATGTATTCAGTTTCCAAAATTTTGGAGAAATTCGAACATCAAAACCAACTCAAGGTTTACCACAACAACAACCTAACATGTAAGAGTATGAACCTAACATTGTATCCCTGCATACAATAATGTATACGGCTCAAAACATTACAATTTAAAACTACAAATTGAACTAAACACTTCGAATTCAGGCTTAAAGGGTTAATATGTACACAGTCTCAGGTTTGACAAATTTAACACAAAACTCAACCAATTTTCTTTAAGACTTGAAATCCTGCATGTAACATACATGTGCAGTAATATAAACAACAACTTATAACATGAAATTTAAATTTAATTTACGAATTTAATCTGGAAAACAGAGAACTAGTCACTGATACTGTCCTATATTAGAATCATTAGGATTTTGAAAAATTAACATCAACATATTAATATGCATTTAGATAGGTTGGTGATCAAGTGTAACATGCATACGTGTCAGGCAAGCATCTGTGTCCACTATATTATATATTCTAAGATAATATAAAAATTAATGACAAGAAGAAAATAATGATAAAATTTGTTCTGCTTATCTGTTTAAAAGAAGGAACCATTTGAAACCAGAGTTATAATATCAAATCTAAGTCAAGGTCTAGCAAAATCACCGATTCATTGTATTAGGAAGAATTTATAGCAAGAAGTTACACAAGGTTATAATAACAACTAAGCTACTCCTACTCATACTCCTACTCCTAAGTTATTCATAACAACAGAAGGGTATGATGTTTAAAACCTTCTCAAAATACAATCTGTTAATCATATGCGTCTGTCCAAAATCATGTTGCCTAGAGTCCTCATCATGCTAGTGAGCAATGCTACGATAATCACAGAGTCCTTGACTAAGGTACGTACTCCTAGGTTCATGGTATTTAAAATTTTTGCATTGCCGCATGCGACGGCGAAAACCTTAAATTCCCATACCCGAGAATACATCCAAAATCTGACTATATGTCCTCACTATGCCAGCTAACACGACTCCCGAAGATTCTAGATCTCATAACTGAGGTAACCTGGCCCATATGATTTTCTTAGAAGAAAAAAAAAGACATAACAAAAGTGCAACATGACAAAAATTAATCAATCAGCAAGGAACATATGGAATCAGATTTCAAGGTAGTTATAAAAGACAATTTGCGGAAATAGAATTAAGAAGAACGGAACTTGCAGCAAATCTCCAATGGTCTGTGCATCCTCAATTGTCCTGACGATAGCTCGCACCTGCTGGTTTCTCCCGGTCTGCTGCTGAGAGAAATCGAGAATGACGGAAAATTCCCTGTACAGTCAGAGGTACACCTCCTATGTAGCAGAAACGCCAACCTGAGTCAGCACAACAGAAATTGCGATCTCGAGGCCCTGATGAACAGGACGAGAGGTGGCCAGCCTCTCGATAGTATCCCCCAAACCGAAGCGATGAGATCGTGCCTTCATAATCATCATGAAGACAGATCAAAACAAGAAACAATTTCTGAGAATGAAGCAAAAATTCAAGGAGGACAGTTTATATTCAAGGGAAACAACTAGTAGCATATTTAGATAAAAGGGATCTGATAAGGAGTTTTTCCTAATGTGATTGAGTACCTTCAAAATATCCTGATCCTACTGCAGGCTGTAGTGATACTCTAGTTCGAATACCACTACATAAACTCGACTTGCATGGGCCACCACTAAAAACGTGTCACGACCCGCACCCTAGAGTAAGGGCACGAGATGTGGGTACGTCCAGCCTACGCCGCAGTGTCGACGGTAGAACGTTGTCCTAGGTCAACATACATCTAGCAATATATCTCTAAACAGTTTATACTCCCCGAATGGGGGTGACATAGCAGTAGATAAACACAATCACAACTAAGGAAAAGATAGCACGATATGGAACAGAACTCAAGGAAGATAGATGATAAGTAGTCTAAGATAATCCCAGCAAATATCTAGAGGTACATGGTCTCAGATACTGAATGAAATAATATATACAGCTCAACATCTCTGAACAGAAAGTAATCTAGCTAAACATGTCTCAAGACAACATAAAATAAGATAAGCCTAACTAAACTAGTCTAGGCAATGGGGTGATGTCCTCAGCTAGAGCTGGGTCCTCCTGAGGGTCCAGCTCGCAAGTGTCATCTAAGGCTGACCCGTAGAAAGTGTCCAGACAGGCCTCGTCCTCGTCCTCTGTAATATTTTCAACAGGTCCAGTCAGGACAGAAGCGAGTACAGTACATCTCAACAGTTCATAGCAGGTTAGAAAATATAATCATGCAGTAAAGTAAGATACAGGTGTTGAAGAATACAGTATGTAAACAGAGAGAGAGAACTGTAATAGAAATATCTACTATAAGTAAGGAACTAACAGTGGCTAGTGAGTCAGAGTACAGGATAGCACATATGAATGGGACAGATTTATACATGATCTACACTAAAGAGTTGTACATGATCTACACTACTATAGAATTGTTCACATGACTACTAGCACTCCCCCGTTTCCCCAATCAGTACACAAGGATCTAAGAAGGTTATGTTATTGTACATGATATCACATGGAACCCTTGAAAGGGTGTACATGATAGTATACATGAAGGCTCCGTGAACATGAGAGTATAAGATTCACCGGAGTGTACATGTATAATGAAAGCACAGGAGTACATGATGAAAGTGAAACGCATATGACACAATGTACCCGATGCTCTCGAGGGGGATAACATCGCATGAAGAGATCCGTATAGTACTAATCCGTGATAATATCGTGACAGCATCAAGTAAGGTAATCTAAAGCAGGAATATAATTCTAAGCAGAATATAAAATGATCAGAGAATGTACTCGCCTGGTATCTAAGTGTCCAATATGAAAGTACTGTCCGAGGAGTGGTGTCTGGCTCCTAATCAGAACAGCACAAGTCACAACAAGTCTAAAATGGTATAATGAAGTCCTACTATGCATTCTACATGATTTTAGGTCAATCTAGGCCAAAGTCAACTCTTGGTCAACTCTGGTCAACCCTAGAAGTCAACTAGGTCAAACTAGTCTACCTTAGTCTAATCAAGCCTAGCTTAGCACTCCTACACATTCACTAGGTCAAACTAACATCACACATACACAATTATTAATACATATATCTATGTACCCTATATATACAATACATACCTATATGATATCCATACATAGATAGATATTCATATTCCTATATACTCACAATACATTAATAACTAATATATAAAACACAACTTTACATTATATATATAAATACATATATTATAGTTAACATTATATATATACTTAGGGTCAATACTATATATACATATATATATAGCTACACTACAAGGATTGACATATATACATAGATACATGAAATGTGTGTGAGTGTAAAGAGTGAGTGATGTGAGATGTGTGCTAGAGAGAATACATGTGTACGTGTGTAGGCTGCAATATGTGACAGGAATTGGAAATAGGTAGGAATGTGGTAGTGTGTGTGTGTGTGTGTTCCTGGCAATAGGACAGCAAGGAAGGGGAGGGAATCAAACACTAATCCAGTTTCAGCCTAAACCCAATTCCCAGATTTCTTAGGAGAATAGGAAGGGAAACCAACCTATCATCTATCATAGATTTCAGGTTTAAACATTACTGGAATACACTCAAACAGTTCAAAATAGTCCCTAGGTTCTAAACTCAGTTTGAACTCAAACTCCCACAAAATTGACCCAAAATTGACACATAGCTAGATTACATATAGGGGAACATGATTAAGGTCTGAAACCAACAAATTAACAGCAATAATTAGATTAAAATAGGTGACAAGGTCCATGTTTGAAAACTGGAATTTCAGGTTAATGATACACTGTATCAGAAATTGGGAAATGAGGATTTGACCAAACAAAACGAGCTAAAGTGTAAAAACAGAGGTTGGTAAATAAGATATACATCATATATGTGTCATACAACATGTTTGTGTCCACCAAAGTGGACACAAACGTGCCCAAATCAAAACGAGATACAAACAGTATAAAATAGTCCAGTTCGGTGCACTACATCGTGCACGTGTTCACGCGTATCGGGCACACGACACAGCACGAACTAGGCCACGTACTCGTGCATATGTGTACACCAACACTAGGGCTAGGACTAGGTCTACCTGCACCGTGTCCTAGTGTCCGCGTGTCGAACTTATACGTGGGTATCAGTGTCGAGAAAAATCTGTCTGGGACTGACAGTGGCGACCAGTGCAACGGGAATAACTCCCTCGACACGCCACGTGGGCCCCTGAAACTTGACACGTGGCGTGTCAGTGGGTGCCCCGAGACTCCCCCAAAATTTCGTGTCAAAACTCGTCGTGTCGTGTCCTGTGGAGACCCCGAGTAGCAGGGGATCCGCCAGGCCGCACGCGAGCGTGTACAGCACATGTGCACGCGTGTCCAAAATGATACGACACGTGCACGAATCCATCTCAGTGCACAAGAATCGTGTAAGCGACACTGAAAAGTAAATTTCCATTAAAAATATTGCGAAAATAACACAAACAGTTCCACTGTGGCATTTTCACAAACACATAAAGCTAGGCACTGATACGTGTCCAGTTTGGACACGAAAGGACACGAATTCTTAGGGTTTCCTATTCCTACTGTTAGGTTAGGTCTAAGGCTCCCTAATGATACAAAAATCTCAGGATTCTATAGTGAGAATAGGAAGTTACCTCTATGTATCAAAACCCTCAAAAAAACTCTAAAGAGAGATGTTCCTCTTGATGGTGAAACTCCTCCAACTAGATTTGAATCTGAGAATAAATTGTAATAACAGAAAGAATACTCAAATTAAAACCTATTGCAATTTGTTTGGATTAAAAAGGAGGTAAAATGGATTTTCTAGGGATTTTTGAAGTTGGGACATTACCTCTTCCTCAAGCTTGTTCTTCCTTAGAGGCTAGCCCTAATTTCTAAGAGATTATTTATAAGGGGGGATCCCTAGGAGGGTTAAGTTGGCTGGACAAAAATGTTAGGGTTAGGGTTTGGGCACTTGACTAATGGGCTTTGGGCTTAGTCATAAATCAATGACTTAAAAATCACAAGTCATGACTTGTGGTCAAAATCCTTCTATTCAAGTCTCAATATTCATAATTGGTTTCCCTAACAAGAGTATGGTTAACTTAACTTAACCTAGGATCTCATATCTAGTCAAGTCCAACTTAACTAGGGTTAGGTCACAAAGTCAAAGCTAGTCAAAGTCAACCTAGTCAACCCTTATTCAAACAATTCCAAAATAATTTCTAAAAATTCCCATAAATTCAAATAAATTCTAATAAATTTAAATTACCCCAAAAATGACAAAAATACCCTCATATGGAAAACTGGGTGTTACACAATGCAACAAAATTTTGAAGATTTTCAAAATTTCGAACAAATTTTCAAAAGTAGTGGGTCCGTTAACCGCAGCAACGGGAGGCCCTGGGGGGTGGTACGGAAACGCAGCCCTAAGAGGAGGGCACGCATCCCTAGTGGAGTAAAATACATATATATATATATATATATATATATATATATATATATATTTAAACAAGAAGGAGACGAACACGAACAGACGCTGACGCGTCCCCCCTGCACGAGAACCGAGGAGAGGAAATGCATGCGGCCCAAGGGTGTACGGCCCGAGGGCGCACGGCCCGAACGGGGGCTCTGCCCGAGGCAGGCGCGTAGCTCGAGGACCCCCAGCGCGTTGCCCGGAGCGAAGCTCCGCCGGGAAGGGGCCAGGCACGGGGGCTCCGGCGAGGGGCCGAGCGGCAGATCTCGGAGGAGGGGGAGGGGAGACCTAAGGAGGAGGAGGGGGAGGAGGCGGAGAGGGGCGCCTGCGACGGAGGCCTCACGAGGAGAGGGCAAGAGCGCGGCCGATGGGGAGGGGGGCTGGCCCGGAGAGGCCCAAAGATGGACGGAGGGAGAACGGGAGTACGGCGGCCACCGGCCTACCTCCTGGAGGGAGGAGCTGCCAGCAGGCGGTGCAGGGTGCGTCGGAGCTTTGCAGGTTGCGCCCCCGCGTGCGAGGAACCACCGGCCGACGCCGGGGACGGCGTCACTGCTGGCGCGGGGGCCGAACGCGATGGCGGCAGCGCCACCATCGATATATATATATATATTATATATATATATTAGGCCTTAGGTAATTTAACAATCTTCTCATTAGCAAAACACAAGCCCTATACCTAATCCCATACTTAACCTTCTGTTTTAACCCAACCCAAACATTTCACTTAAGCCCTAATCCAAAACCCAATAGCAGGCCACTGTTGGCCTAAACGAGGATGGGGAGCAGCATATCAGCTCCACTTAACCAATTTTTCTTTTTTTTGGCGGGTATTGGAACCAGCGACCCGATTCCCGGGACCCATATATTCAAAACCACTATACTCTTTCCCCCTGGCCTCTACGCGTGAGTAGGCCTGCGCACCCCCTCATGCAAACTCAGTGCAAGCATGCACGTACGACACTTTCCCTCACCAGCTGGCCTTCCCAAATGGGTTCTTCTCCCGTTCTTTTTCTCACGCTGAGGCTTTTGTTCTCCTTATTATTTTTCTTACTACTCCTCCCCAACCGCCTCGTACTGGCTGCAGCACCGTGCCGTGTTGGCCGTAGCTCAGTGTCATACTGGCCACGAAGTGGCAACACAACCCTTTGAGCATGCAACAGCAGCACACAATAGTACGTACGAACAGCAGCACCAGTGCGGCCAGGCGCACGCACGAGAGATGCGCGAGAGCAGCGCGCATCGTACGAACAAGCATCGTAGTTGTGCGCCACCATCGCCGCACGAGCTCGACGACCCTGGCAAACTCTCCTGTGACGGTCGTCGACCTTTCTGACACATACAATCGACAATTTGTGCATTTCACTCGAAATCCCGTCGCGACGCACACGAAATCGAATCCAAAATTGTATTTCGGGACAACAACTTTGGGCATGTTTTTTTAGACAATCCGACCGTTGGGTCATCGATCGGATTCTTCTGTCTCAACCTAGGTATATTTCCCTTCTATCTCCTAAAATTTTAGCCGTTAATTTGATCGATTGATCGATCAAAACTGGCCACCAAGTTGACCGTTTAAATTGTGTTATTTTTTGATAGTTTTACGGAGCCAACTTCGTGAATTTGTTTCTCAGCCGTCGTAGCTTTTTTTGATGCGCCACCAGTTCCTATGCATAGCAGGTATAGCTACCTTCGTACCATAAAAGTTTTAGTTTCGTAGGATGTCATTTGGTTGGTTGAAATCGACGCCAAAGTTTGCCTCTCGAAACCGTAATTTCCAACTTGTAAAATTCTAATTTTGGACCCGGGACTCCGGATTCCAATTCTGATGCCACTAGTGGACTCGTGACATCGTTCTGGCATATATTCTTATATAATTTACTGAGTTTGGAGCAACGTAGCCCAGACACGTATTTCTGTGCAAACTGAATTTTAACATCTGGATCAACGGGTCATTTTGAGATTGGGTCATCGGAATCCAATTATGGATATACCGTTGAGTTTATATCGTCATTCTAGACTCGTGGACATATAATTTTCTAGATTTTCAGAATTTTTATCCTGGCATATTTTTCGGTGCAAAACGGGTACAATGGCGGACATTATTTTCATCCAAAATTACCGTTTTGTCCTTGTATCCAAACTAGACTTATGGATAGGCTATCCTACCTAACTTGACCATTCTGGACATATTGGTAATGTTTGTTTCATCATCTGACGATGTCTATATATTTTTCTTTTTGTATTTTTATTGTTTATAATTAATTTCTATTCATGTTAGTATTTCGGAATCCATACGTCGAAACTGAGATCAGTCGATTCCAGTGATCTCACATCGCTGAAATTGACTAGGTGACCATGTGAATCGTCAAGATAAGATTATTGACATTATAGTTAATCATCTTGTCTTGATTTGTGTGTCATAAGTTTCATTATACGAATAACGAGGTACAAACATGATATTTGAATCTACCACTCTTGTTATTAGCAATATTGATTATAGCGACTGGTGTAACCTAGTTCTAGATGATGTAGTTAATAATTGTCGTAAATAAACCAAGGTAATATGTGAATAGAAATGACCCAAGCTCCCTAGGTGGGAGTTATTAGTCATACACATACTATAGTGCGTGATATATATTTGTTTGTGATTTGGGTTGATAGATATTTGCATAGAGTATGGTTATCATGGATAGTGGGATGGACTTTGGTATTACAGTATCAGCACAGTTCAGATAACTCCAGGCAAGTGTACCTTGCCAACCTTGTACTTTAGTTTTTAATATATATAGCTTTTAAATATATGCTTGATTACAATTGCAACACTTAGGGCCTTATTCAGTACTTCGCATCCGAACCACATTCGGGCGTCGATGGTCATTACCGCCATCGTGTATCGACATTAGTGATACACATTTTCATATTACTGCGACAATCCGTTGCGGGGTACATTCAGACCCTAGGATATGTTCAAGGTTACTACATATTATCAGATTCTCGTACATGATTACACCTTGCTATACGAAAGTCCATAATTTATTTTGGGATGATGACTTATGATTTTCACTGTATTTACTTTATCACTCGATGTACTAGTTAGAGGATCTGACCAACTTCTTGCGGATACGATTCGCAAGGTCACTTGGGAGGGGAGAACATACACCGTGCGCTTGGGCAACTTTCCCTCATAGTATGTCATTGTCTCATTCAGAGCTTCAGAGATTTTGTAGTTTGCCAAAGCTCCCTTACCAAACTGTAGGGTATTCGTAGTTTGTCGGAGTGCCTATCAGGTCTCCGGAGTACACCGTGATAACCCGTGTGTTCGAGTGATGTTCTCAAATTGCATTTTCATATTAGTTGGTTATACTAGATTCACCCACTTTATCAGTCTTACCATACTTTATTTATTCATTT
The DNA here is from genome assembly GCA_029216955.1 of Iris pallida. Lineage (NCBI taxonomy): Eukaryota > Viridiplantae > Streptophyta > Magnoliopsida > Asparagales > Iridaceae > Iris > Iris pallida. The sequence continues at coordinate 345,623 of JANAVB010023429.1, read as the reverse complement.
ATTACTGTCCTATACTTGGCATATATATTATGTAACTTGTTGTGTCCCTCTTGAGGACATGATTTTCTTCCAGGTTGGCTAAGTAGGTTTTGTTGAGCTGCTGGATTGTTGATGGTATTCATTTCATTACAGATATAAAATCTTTCAGAATTATTTGTTTTATTTACTGTTATTGTATCTGCTTATTAGCCTTATATTTATAGACTCATTATCTTTCTAAGTCTATTTGGGCAAGTATGATTATTGGGCTGCAGACTAGTATTCATATTCCCTTTTTTTATATTTTCTGTTACTTGGATTAAGATATAGAGTTGATGTAGTGATAGTTATACCATTTCGAATAGCTTATGCATATTCTAGTCGGACTAGAGTCTGGTTGAATATGTAGCTGGTCAATGCCACGTGGCTCGGTCATGTGTATTTTGGGACTGGGACGTGACAATCTTATTCAATCGATTCAATCGATCCTGATCAATCAATTTTGACTAAATTAATAGTGACAGTGTTCCTTTATTCATGCACCCCGTGGACGAAAAACGGAGCACGATGTAGGGATGGGGCACTACAATGGGTAGTGGTATCATTGCCGAAGGATGTGGGCCTGGGAACAGTCAGTATTATCTATGGCTGCATCGTCTCTACCTCGCCAGTCAAATGGCTGTATGTACTATACCTTACTGTTATTTGGCTAATTTTGGGTATTAGTCATTAATCCAATTCTAACTAGTTCTAGCACACTCAATACTCTATGGTACAATAGATGCATACATCTAAATACGGGTATACACACTAAAACTTATGTAATGCGATTCAATACAATTGCTTTCCTAAAATGTTCTTCCCATGGTACGATCAAATCTTAAGGAAAAATATAACATAAATTCTAATTTCTTATCCCTATCAAAAAGGAAAATGATTTTCCTCGTGACCTAAGAGTGTCAATTTTGAATTACATTTAAATGGGTTCGTAATAAGCAACAGGTAGCCATAAACAAAAAAGAAGGGAAAGAATCAATAAGAGACTGAGGATACTACAGAATTTGGTCCCAAATGGAACCAAAGTAAGTACTATATATATATTATTGTAATGATTCTCTTTATGATTCAAACTGTCAGTAATAATAATCACATTAATCTCATTCTACAGGTTGATATTAGTACAGTGCTAGAAGAAGCAGTTCAGTATGTCAATTTCCTGCAGCTCCAAATTAAGGTAACTGAGCATATATTATCATAGAATGATTATAGACATCACTTAAAAGCAAAAAACGACTATAGCAAAACTTTTAACTCAATTTTTCTTTTCGGGGACAATAGTTGATTCATTTTCTTACATTCAATCATGTCCTCAATAAAAAAAAGTATCCTTGTTGTACACACCCCAGTTGCAGTATGGACACCAAAATCACAGAGCGACATAAAAGAGCACCAAAAAATTTCTCGAGAAATTTTAGGTGAGAATAAGGGTTCTCTCCTCGAATCTTATAGGGAACGTCGACGAGGGGAGCACTTACAGGTGAGAACAAGGGTTCTCTCCTCGAAAAATTAATTTATTCAAAAAATTAATAGAACTATCCACCACAGTGGCAGACGGGAGGAGAGGGGAGCAGTTACGGTGGAGCACAAAAGGAGAGGTGATCGGAGCAGCCGAAGAGGGGAACGCCGGTGGGAGGGGAACAAAGGAGAGGGGAACGCTAGTCAAGGGAATGTCGACGAGAGCAAGGAAGAACGGAGAGGGGAATGAGGGTGAAGGGAACATCGGCGAGAGCAGCTGGAGATGGGGAATGCCGGAGACGAGGAGATGGGAGAGAGAGGGTCGAGTGAGAGAGGAAAGAGAGGCGGTCGATCGAAATAAAAATTTTGATCGACTGCCTAATTCATATAAGTTATGGCACAGTACTAGATAACGGACAGGCGGCATCCCTATCCGTTGCCAATTTTAAACTAAATTGGCGACGGATCCGCGACATTATTTTTCGATGCCTATAAGAGAATCCATGTCGCAAATCCGTCGCCATGTTTACCCGCGTTATTCCCATGGTTGACCATACAAACTGGTGATGATCTAGCGACTACCTGTCGATGACCTAACGACGAATAGTTACTTAATTATCAAATGGTGGTTGTTGGTCGTCATGTCGTCGATAAGTCGTCGCTACTTGGCGACAGATGGTGACCGTCGTAAATATTTTGACACTAAACCTCTAGTATTTTAGTAGTGACTATCGATTTGGGGAATAGTTTCTACATTTCATTCTAAACAGAATAGTATCAGAGTTGTGTTTAGAGGATATGCTTCCAGATGTCAAGTATTGACAATTAAATTGAGTAGAACAGACGAGCGGGAAGCTAATGTGTATAATATACCTAAACAGTTCAAATTACAACTGTTGCCAGAGTAAGATAAAATATTTAATGTTCGTCTAAGAGCCGTAACTTCCGGTATTTGCTTCTGAGAAGTCCAGCGAGAAGTTCAAAGAAGATTAGAATTTTGAGCATATACAGGTGTGTAAGTATATCAGGAAGTTCGTGGACAATAATGTGTATAATCACACAACCAATATTGAGCACGCAAAGACATTATGGGAGAAGCTAAAATCTTTGCATATAAAGAAAATCAGGATAAATAAGTTATTCCTGATCCGACAGAAAATGGATCTTACATACGAGGATGGTTCATCCATTATGGACAGTTTGAGTGAGTTCTAGGGTGTGGTTGACCATTTATCTTATATAAAAGTAAAGTTTGAGATGAGGTACATAAATTTTGGTTGATATATACATTACCAGACTAGTGAGAGATTGTACAAGTGTTTATGATCACTTATGCTCAAGAAGGCGTAGTTAATCTGGAGTTTGTGAAGAGCAGGATATTAAATACAAAGAAAATATCAAGGTACCTCATCTACATCTCATCAAAGCACTTGTTTCAAAATTCGAGGCATGAGTAAAAGCATGGGTCCTAACAATAGTAGGGATAAGACTTAAGAAAAGTCGAGGAATTGGTACGAGGTGTTACGGACTTAGTATTTTTGCTAGCACTTCGTCGTGTGCGGCACACTATCTTCCTCCTCGAAGACTCGTGCAAGCCTTCCCAACACGACTTAGCTAAATCGCTAAGGAAAATAAGAAGAGTGGAGCAAAGATGGGACTCGTAAGAATTTTTTTATTGCTTGGAGAATGCTTACAAGTTTTTAGGTGGTGAAGAACAAATGAGGCCTCCCCCTTTTATAATGGCTGATAGAGTTTTACATGGAAACTTCTGAAAGGAATATGCCAGAGATTATTCTTCCTACCATAACTGGAACGGCATATTCCAGGATTATTCTCTAGAGACATAAAAGGAAACTTTACAGGCCATCCAGAAGCATCTTCGGCCATCTAGAATGATCTTAGGCCTTCTAGAGAAATCTATCATCTTCTAGAGAGTTTTGCCATCTTCTGAAATGTTCTAGAAGCTTTCCGCATAACCTTGGTCCGTAAAAAGGTTATACAACTTGGCCTCGGGTGGGGTGCAACATTTGGAACGTTACATTCTTCCCCCCTAAGGCGTTGACGCCCTCATCAACCATGCTCGCTGAGAAACGCCTGGACCGCAGCCTCGAACTGATGCAGCGTATCAGCATGTTCCTAGCTAGACTCGTCATTTGGCATTCCCTTCTATTGGAAAAGATACTCCACATACGGGGAGATACCTCGCCGATGAATGGTCCTCATGTCCAGCACGACTTCTACCTCCTTGTCCAAGGACGTAATCATGGTCACCGTCGGTCACTTCGAAACACCTCACTAGGGATCCTCCAAGTCTTCATGGTACGGCTTCAGGCAACTGGCATGGAAAACTAGATGAATCTTCAGCTTGGTGGAGAGCACGAGCTTGTAGGCCACTTTGCCTACCTTCTTGAGCACGGGGAAGGGGCCTTCGTACTTTCGAATCAGTCCTTTGTGTACTTTCTGGAACACCTTAAACCGTTGCGGTTGTAGCTTCACCATCACCATGTCCCCTTTCTTGTACTCAACCGGCCTTCACTTCGTGTCGGCCCACTTCTTCATCTTCCTTGCGGCCTTCTCCAGAAATGCTTTGGCAATGTCCGCCTTTGCCTTGAAGTCTGAAGTAAACAGGTTGGTCGCAGGGCTTCTACTCGAAGACCCCGCACTCAGCGTGTGCAGGGTAAGTGGTTGTCAACCCACCACCAACTTGAATGGGCTACTGTGTGACGACTCGCTCCATTGAAGATTGTAGTAGAACTGAGCGACGTCGAGGTGATGCACCCAATCCCTCTGGTTGGCACTCACAAAGTGCCGCAAGTACTCCTCGAGTAGCGAATTGACCCGCTCGGTCTGTCTGTCCATCTGCGGGTGGAAGCTGGTCGAAAAGTGCAAGTCCGTCCCGAAAATTTTGAACACTTTTGTCCAGAACTTCCTCGTGAAGCGGGGATCTCGATCGCTGACTATGTTCACCGGGATGCCCGAAAACATCACCACGTGGCTGATGAACAGTCGCATGACCTCCTCTGTTGTGTAGTCCGTTGAAGCAGCAATGAAGGTCACATACTTTGGGAACCGGTCCACCACCATGAGAATGGACCCAAGCGCCCCCACTTTCGGCAGGGCAAAGATGAAGTTCATCGATATGCTTTTCCACGGCCTGCTTGGCACGGAAGGAGGCTCTAGTATGCCCCTGGGCTTCTGATGGTCCACCTTGTCTTGTTGGCACACAAGACAAGTGTGCACATAGTCCTCCACATCCTCGTGCATGAGAGGCCAGTAATAGGCGGCCTCCAGCAGCCAAGGTCCGCTTCTACCCCGGGTGTCGAGCCCACTTCGTGTCATGGCACTCCTTGAGCAGCTGTCTCCGTAAGCCACACCACTTGGGCACGACCACCCTGTCGCCCTTGGTATAGAGAAGCCCATCTTTCAACGAGAATATTCTCGTTTTGCCCTCCTTGACAAGCTTCACTATGGCCTATGTCAGCAGGTCCTCTATGATACCCACTCGAATACGGTCTAGAATGTCCCCCTTGAGCAAGCACACTAATACGAGCTCGGCCTTCCTGCTAAGCGTATCGGCCACCTGATTTTTATTGTCAGGTTTGTACCGCAACTCCATGTCGAACTCAGCGAGGAAATCTCGTCATCTCGCTTGCTTTGAAGATAGCTTCTTTTGGGACTAGAAGTAGCTCGTGACAACATTCTCCGTCATGACCATGAACTTGGTACCGAGAAGGTAGTGTCGCCATGTCCTCAAGCTATACACGATCGTGGTCATCTCCTTCTCTTGCACCGTGTAGTACCGCTCAGTAACATTTAACTTACGGCTCTCGAACGCGATGGGGATGCCCTTTCTGCACCAACACCCCACCGATGGCGAAGTCGGACGCGTCCGTATGCACTTTGAACACCTTGGAGTAGTCCGATAGAGATAGGACAGGCTCCTCCGTTACAGCCCGCTCCAGTGCCTCGAATGCCTTCTCGTATCGTGGTGTCCAGCTCCACGCCTGATCCTTTTGCAGCAGATCGGTTAGAGGCTCTGTATGGCAGAATATCCTCGGATGAACCGCCGGTAGTAGTTCGCAGGCCAAGGAACGATCATAGCTCCGTTGGCCTGGTCGGAGCCTCCCACTCCCGTATGGACTGGACCTTTGTGTCGCCCATCCATATCTTGCCATGCTCGATCCCGTAGCCCAAGAACGCCACCTCTTCTTGTGCAAATGAGCACTTCTCCTGCTTCACGAAGAGTTCGTTCTCCCTCAGCACTTGGAAGACAGTCTTCAAATGCTCAATGTGCTCTTCCATCGTGTTTTACACGACGATATTGTCGAAATAGACCACGACGAACCGATCCAGATAGGGATGAAAGAGCTTGTTCATCAAAGTACAAAAATTTGTAGGAGCATTTGTTAGACCAAAAGCATAACCATAAACTCATATGCGCCATACCTCGTGATGCATGCCGTCTTAGCCTTGTCGTCCTCCGCAATCCGGACTTGATAATACCCTGAGAGCAGATCAAGTTTGGAGAAGTATCTTGTGCCTCCCAATTGGTTGAACAAGTCTGCCACAAACGGGATAGGATATTTGTTCTTGATGGTCACCTTATTTAGTGTACGATAGTCGATGCACAAATAAAGGCTTCCATCTATCTTTTTCTGAAATAGTACCAGTGTGCCGCACGGGGCCTTCGATGGTCTGATGAATCCGGCATCGAGTAGCTCCTTGAGTTGCCTCTTCAACTCATCTAGCTTAGGCGGGGCCATACGATATAGAGCCATGGTGGGCAGCTTCGTGCTCCACTCTAACTTAATGGCATGTTCTACCTCTCTCCGCTGAGGTAGCCGCTTTGGCAACTCCTTCGGCATGACGTTCCCGAACTCCACAAGGACGTCATCGATCTCAGGTGGAAGATCCACCTGCACGGGTGCCTCCTCCATCTTGAGCATCGTCAGGTAGGTCATCTCTCCGTGTTGCATCCCCTTCTCGAGTTGTAAGGCGGAGAGAGCCTTCCCTTTTACAGGCTCACCTCGTACAACTGTTACCATGCACGGGGAGGTCTCCTCCATGATCCCGATGACCCCCAGATGCGGTATTGGGACCGCCTTTGCCGAAGTAAGGAAGTCCATCCCGAGGATTATGTTGAAGTCATCCAGTGGTGCGACCGTGAGACTGGTGACACTCGTCCTGTCTTTCAATTGGATCTTCACATCTTTGGCCACCCCCTGCACAGGACGCACCTCCGAGTTGACTGCCTTCATCTTGCTTTAGTCTTTTTCAAGCACCAAACCCAGCGCTGAACCTCCGCATCCGAGATGAAGTTGTGGGTTGCCCCTGTGTCGACCATCGCCCTCGTGTTGTGGTCGTTGATTTAAACTTCCAGTACATCAGTTCTCGATTCGAGACTTTGGCCACAACCGTCTTGCTCTTCAAAGAATTCAGTAGGAGCAGGGCACCCATGTGAGCCCCCATCTTAGGCTCCTCATTCTCGGCCTCCTCGCCTTGGACCGCATTCACCCTCTTGCCTTTGTTGGTGCAGTCGCGTGCGAAGTGATTTCCATTGCACACGAAGCACTCGATCATTCATTCCGTAGGAGGCTTCGCAGGATGCTTGTCCTTCGATGGGGCTTCCTTTTCGTTGTTCTTTTTGTCTCCCCTACCATTGAACTTGGTGGTGGTCTTTGCCTTAGGCTTGGGAATATCGCTCCGTCGATACTCCATCATCTTCTCGGCCGCTGCAACGGCCGTGTTCAAATCTGTCACGCGTTGCCTCTACAACTCTTGTGTCGCCCACGGTTGTAGACCGTCTAGGAAGAAGAACAGACGATCTTCTTCGCCCATACTAGAAATGGAAAGCATCAGGCGGGTGAACTCCGCCATATATTCTTTGATGGACTCGATGGTCTTGAGTTGTCGCAAGCTCCGCCTCGCGACATACTTAGAGCTGTCAAAATGGGCTAAGCCCGTTGGGTCGGCCCGCCCTGCCTGCCAAAAATGTGGGTTGGGCCGAGCATTTAGGAGCCCGCTAAACAGGCGGGCCTAGGCGGGCTGGCCCGCTAGTAGCCCGCCCCGCGGTGGGCTAGCCTGCGGGCCAAGTGGGTTGGCCCGCCATCTATTTTTTTATAAAAGTTTTAATTTTTTTTATTTAGCACATATATGAGATATGTATTATAAATGATAAAAATTCTCATTTAATGCAAGTAATGACGTATAAAATATTAAATTTGGTCATTTATTTACATGAATGAAGGTGTTTTAAAGAAATATCTACTATTATAGTGTTTCTTGTATTTTACTTGTAATTTGATGCATATGAGAGTGAGTAGAAAATATTATATATATATAATTTTTTCTTTTAAGAAACTAAAACAATAATTAAAAAATTAAAAAAATTTAAGCGGGCCGGCCCGCCTAGCCCGCGGCCCGCCGGTGGGTTGGGTTGGATTGAAATTTTTCCAGCTCGCCAAAATGGTTGATTGGCCCACCCCGCCCTGCCAAATGGTGGGTTATGGTGGGTTACGGGCTGGTCCGTCCCGCCGTCCCGTCTTGACAACTCTAGACGTACTACACGTTCTCCAGGTAGAATTGAGAGTTGATCTCCTTCTTGAGATCCTTTCAAGTCTCGATCGAGAAGAGTCACTTTTCTATCTCGATGCACCTGCGTCGCCACCACATCATAACATCATCAGAGAAAAATAAGGATGTCGTACCTTGTTAGTCTCATCTTCGATGCGAACCGCCTTCAAGTACCGCTCGACATTCCAGATGAAGTTATCCACCTCCTTCGTATCTTGGACGTCGTTGAAGGATTTGGGTTCTGGATACTGCACCTTTTGGGCCGCCTCCCTCCTCGGAGAAGCACCACCAGCAATGGCCTTCTCGAGGATCGCCATTTTGGTTTTCAACTCCTCACACAGTTTGGCAATCTCCGCCTTGGTAGCCTTTTGTTCCTCCTCGAACTCGGTTCGCATCTCGCGGTGTTGTTCCTGAAACTGCGTCATCGTCGTAGCAATGTCAGTCTCCAACCCATGGACGAACTCATCGTGAGCCGATTGGTTATGGTCCACTTTATGCTCGATGGCCATCACGCCCTTCTCCAGCATTTCTACGCGGGACGCCAACTCGCCAAAGGCCCATTCCATCGACGGCTCCTTACTCTTACCCTTCCTCGAGGGCTTCGCCTTCTCCTTAGGCGATGCGGGTTGCTCCTCGTGGTGGACGATCTCGGATGAAGACATGACGACGATCGAACCTTTGCTCTGATACCACTTGTCACGGACTTAGTATTTTTGCTAGCACTTCGTCCCATGTGGCATACTATCCTCCTCCTCGAATACTCGTGCAAGCCTTCCCAACACGACTTAGCAAAATCGCTAAGGGAAATAAGAAGAGTAGAGCAAAGATGAGACTCGTAAGAATTTTTTTTGCTTGGAGAATGCTTAAAATTTTTAGGTGGTAAGGAACAAATGAGGCCTTCTCCTTTTATAATGCCTCATACAGCTTTACATGGAAACTTCTGCAAGAAATATTCCAGAGATTATTCTTCCTACCATAACTGGAACGACATATTCCAGGATTATTCTCTAGGGACATAAAAGAAAACTTCACGGACCATCCAGAAGCATCTTGGGCAATCTATAATGATTTTGGACCTTCCAGAGAAATCCTTCGTCTTATGGAGAGTTCTGCCATCTTCTGGAATGTTATAGAAGCTTCCCATATAACCTTGATCCATGAAAAGGTTATGCAACGTGGCCTCGGACGGGGTACAACATTTAGGATGTTACAGAGGACTTTGAATGTTACCATGTGGCAAGAAGAGCCATATCAAGTGAATTTTTTTTTTTTTGCTTGGAAGAGAAAGATAGAGAGGGAGAGAGAAGCTTGATGACTCTTAAAGGTAGAGCCCTCTCGCCAACCTGATCAGCTACTATTGCGACCGAGACAACCGGCTCATCACCGTCAAGTATATGCAAATTTCTCCAAATTTGTTGCTTTTTTTTCTTCTTGTAATGGGTGGAAAGAATTGGATTTTTTTTTTTGTTAGGTTGACATTAAAATATCTTTTTGTTGGAATTTTCGTATGGTAAAATGGTACACAAATTTACTTTTTACCATTGTTTCATAGTCAAAATCTCTTCTTTATGCCAAAAACATTGTTTTTAGTGACCCTTAGCAAATTTGAATTATAAAGATTTTGTATGGTATAAAGATCTAATTTTTAAGATTGTTTCATTATCAAATATCTTCTTTGTGCAAAAGATAATAAATTTTTTTAGTGATCCAGTTTGTTAATTGAGTAATGCTATTCATACCTCCAAAATATTTCTCCAAACTATCTCTTCTTACATGTCAGCTGACGTGGCAACTGAAATTGATATGACAAATTCTGACCCAAAATATGAATTACCCAATTATTTAATGTTAATGTTAATGTTAATGTTAATGTTAATGTTAATATTGATATAAATGTTAATATTAATATCAATCTAAATGTTAACGCTAATGTTAACTTTAATTTTAATTTTAACCTTTAATGTTAAAATTAATTAATACTAATTTTGATTTTGATTTGATTTTGATTTTAATTTTAATTTTAATTTTAGTTTTAATTTTTTTAATTTGCCTTGTCAGTTGTCATGTCAAAAGACATGTAAGCTGTCACATATGGCGGAATACTTTGGAGAAATATTTTGGAGAGACAAATAGCTTTTTTTTTTGTTAATTTAATATTTAAAAAAAATTCATGGATGAGTGGTGTAAAGATCTTCTTCCGGGAATGTTATGATTTGGGAGCTGTGACTCCTAAAAAATAAAAAATTAAAACAAAAATTAATATTAAAAATTAAAAATTAAAAAAGAATAAAATTTAAAAAAAACAAAAACAATAAAACAATAAAATAAAACAAAAAAGAAATAAAAAAGAAATAAGAAATAAAAAACAAGAAATAAGAAATTACAAAAAAAAAACAAATAACAAAAAAAAATTAATTGATTTCTTTTTAACTTTTTTTTATTTGTTTGTTTTATTTTTAGGGTGCATTTAGGTTTTCTAAAATTTGGTCCTGAAGATAGTTTTCAAAGAAGATGTAATAGTTAGTTTATAGTTATACAGACTTTAAGTTTGGTAACTTTTATCTGAAAAATTGTTTTAGGAATAAAAGTTTAAAGATTTCATTTGGTAAAATGTTGTTTAAAAACAACTTTCGACTATTTATCCGATATTGTATGGACCGAATTGACACACACGATATGAATGGACAAAGCATGTCATAGTCCTCGTGTATATTGTCGTGTCGGATAAGTGTCAAACACGATCTACATCGACATTAGACTTTAGGGCTTTATTTTACTGTTGCAAACTCCTTCTAAGACTTGGGATCCGAAGCAGCTGCTGGTGAATCCTCGAGAGTAATCGAAGGAAAAAAATCGAAGCGGAGTCCCGAAGGAGGTCTGGCTTGAGCCTAGAGTAGATCGACAGGAAGCTTGACAGTATGCTCGACTTGGGCTTTCAGTTGCAGATCGACAGGAAGCTCGACGATGTCAATCTGCGGCCGGCTCCCTGCCTCGAACCCGAGCCGGACGCCTTGACTCCAGACTCAAGCACAGCGGGGAACCGTTTTGAGCCCAGTCGAATCGCATCGGATGGAAACTAGTGAGCCAAAGAGGTCACCGATGCCGCCAGAGTCGCCCTCGGAGATGGAGATGTGGACACCGTTCATGGAAAGAATGTCGATGAGGCCAGTGAGAGGGGAAGGAAAGGAGGAAGAGGAAGAGGAAGAGGAAGTAGGAGATAAGAGAGGAAGGTGGTAAGAGAGAGGGAGAGAGAGAACCCAAATAGAAGGGTCCCGCCACGCTTTTTCTGTTGATGTTGTTTTGGGAAATGATGTTAAATTACGCGATTTGGCTCTCAAAATTTTGGGTGATGTCATCTTTCATTATGTTATATCTGACATGACAACTGACATGGCAGCTAACATATCATATTTTAACCCCAAAAATTAATTACCCAAAGTTTTTATTGTTAATATTAATACTAATATTGATTTTAATTTAATATTAATATTAATATTAATATTAATTAATGTTAATGTTAATATTAATATCCATGTTAATTTGATATTAATTTTCATTTTAAAGTTAGTGTTGATACTAAATTTAATTTATTGTTAATATTAATTTTTATGTTAATGTTAAAGTTAATATTAATGTTAATGTAAATTTTAATATTAATGTTCATGTTAATTTGATATTAATTTTAATTTTGTCATGTCAATTGTCGTGTCATCAGCCATGTCATATGCCGCATAGAGCTTTGCTATGCCTACAACCAAATTTTACAAACCCCCTACAACCAGACACGTGTCGGACTTCGATTGGAGGAGGAAAAGAAATGGTGGGACCGGGTGGAGCCCATGTAGTAGGGGGGTGAGAGTGGTGGTGGGACCCGATAAGACCCATGTGTAAGGGGTGGGAGAGAGTAGTTGTAAGAAAGTTGTAAGAATTTGGTAGTAAACTTAGCATTTTCTATGCCACATAATGGAAGATGGTATCACCCAAAAATTTTAGGAGCCAAATAGCATTTTTGAATGAGGTTATTACTCTTCTCCAAAAATTGGTGGAAGTTGGGGGAGCACTAGGCCCAACAAACATGCAATGTAGCGTGCATAAAGTTTCGTACGTGTCGTCAGACATCTAAAAAAAACACTCTTTCCCCAAAATAGAGTTTAAACTTTGATTACGATTATATTACATACAATATCTTTTGTCCAACCAAATATCCGGATTAGATTGACAATTATGATGCCAATTAGTACAAAGCAAATGAGCCCTAATTGTTTTGTTGAGATAAAAACGTTGACTACTAACTAAGGGTATGAACTTACAACTTCTCACTAGTTTAGGATATTAACATGTATAATATAAAGCTTTGGTATAAGTGACAAATTTTAGTAGCTTAGGGTATTTCGTCGCAATTAAAGCCTTTATAATATATTAATCTCGGCTATGTCAGAATTTGGGCGCTCTTGGGGGGCCGTCTCGGCTGGACCTGCCCAACAAATGTATTGGGCTCTCTTGCGGGGACTGTTTGGGCTGGACCTGCCCAAGACATGCATCTAAACTCTGCTCAAGAAATCATCAATGGCTAGGTATCATGACGATACATTGGGAAAATTTATGAAATGCCCAAAAATTTAAAAAGTTTTATGAAAAACCCACCGCAAAAGAAACTTTCATCGCGTGCCCAGCATTATCTTAAAAATATATAAAAGGGGACGGCATGACCCTTTTGCCCTTCTAATTTATTAAGAATATCCACAAACCCAGCAACTCTTCAGAAAAATGGTTCGATTCCAGAAGAGGGAGAATCACATACAAACCCAGCAACTCTTCAAAAAAAACGTTTCGATTGCTCCCTCCTATTCCATACTCTGTTCGCTTTCGATTTTAGGTCATCTCCTCCAAAAATCTTAGAAATTTCTTACAAGAAAGCGCCAGCGAATCTCCATTCGTAAGTTTCACACAATGTCGCAATCATCATCAATGGATGTAGACCGAGTTAGAAAAGACGGAGAAGAAGTAGATGTTGAAAAACAAAAGAAAGAAGGGATGAAATTTAAGAGGATTGCTCGTAAACAAAACATCACAAAAGAAAAAGAAGTGCAAGAAGAAGTAGAAGAACAAGAACACGGAGAACAACAAGAACAACAAGAACAAGAAGTAGCAGGAGGAGAAGAAGAAGATCAAGAAGAAGAAAAAAAGGTAAAACTTTGAGTCCTATTCATTCTCCGTTTATATTGACGCGGCAAATGAGAATGATCATTCTCCGTCTATAAAATACACGGAGGATGCCCTTTCTGTGTCATTTGAACTAGAAATGGCCATTCTCCGTGTTAAAATACACGGACAATGACGTTCTCCCTTGTATTTTGACCTAGAAATGGTCATTCTCCGTGTATCTAACACAGAGAATGAATATTCTCCGTGTTAAACACACGGAGAATGACATTTTCTGTGTATTTTGGTATAGAAATGAACATTTTCCGTGTTTTTAACACTGAGAATTACATTCTCCGAGTTAAAATACACGGAGAATGACATTTTCTTTGTATTTTGACCTAGAAAAGGCCATTCTCCGTGTGTTTTTGACACGAAGAATGTTATTCTCCGTGTTTTTTGACACGGAGAATGATCATTCCCCGTGTTAATACACACGGAGAATGGCATTTTCTGTGTTAAAACACACGGAGAATGGCATTTTCTTTTTTTTTTTTGACCTGAGAATGAGCATTCTCCGTGTTTCTCACACGGAGAATGTTATTCTCCGTGTCAATATACATGGAGAATGGTATTTTCTTGTATTTTGTCCTGAGAATGGGCATTCTCCGTGTATCTAACACGGAGAATATTATTCTCCGTGTTAAAATATACGGAGAATGGCGTTCTTCCTTGTATTTTGACCTAGAGATGGCCATTCTCCGTGTATCTAACACGGAGAATGTTATTCTCCGTGTTAAAATACACGGAGAATGGCATTTTCCCTTGTATTTTGACCTGGAGATGTCCATTCTCCGTGTATCTAGCACGGAGAATGGCATTTTCTGTGTATTTTGTCCTGAGAATGAGCGTTCTTCGTGTTTCTAACACGGAGAATGTTATTCTCCGTGTTAAAATACACGGAGAATGGTATTTTCTTGTATTTTGTTCTGAGAATGAGCATTTTCCGTGTTTCCAACACGGAGAATGGCGTTCTCCCTTGTATTTTGACCTAGAGATGGCCATTCTCCGTGTATCTAACACGGAGAATGTTATTCTCCGTGTTAAAATACACGGAGAATGGCATTTTCCTTTGTATTTTGACTTAGAGATGGCCATTCTCCGTGTATCTAACACGGAAAATGACCATTCTCCGTGTTAAAACACACGGAGAATGGCATTTTCTGTGTATTTTGTCCTAGAAATCAGGCATTCTTCGTGTTTCTAACACGGAGAATGTTATTCTCCGTATTAAAATACACGAAGAATGGCATTTTCTGTGTATTTTGTACTGAGAATGAACATTCTCCGTGTTTCTAACACGGAGAATGTTATTCTCCGTGTTAAAATACACGAAGAATAATATTCTCCTTGTATTTTGACCTAGAACTGGCCATTCTCCGTGTATTAACAAGGAGAATTACCATTCTCCATATCAAAGTAAACGGAGAATGCTCATTCTCAGTGTTAAAATACACGGAGAATGACATTTTCTGTGTATTTTGTCCTAGAAATGATCATTCTCCGTGTAAAAATACACGGAGAATGTCATTCTCCGTGTAAAAATACACATAGAATGATATTCTCCGTGTATTTTGAAACGGAGAATGATCATTCTCCGTGGTTGAATAGCGGAGAATGGTCATTCTCCTTATTATAATAAAGAAGAATGTTGACGTAAACCTAATTGTTGTTTTTTTAGGAAAAAAACTGTCAGGAACAAAGAAGAAAGACTTTTCCGTGCAACGTTCACCCCAATACTCTCTCTTATGGATGAGGTGAAGGAAAAGTGTAGCCATTTGCATGAAGCAGTTATTGAAACCTTGAAGAATGTTGGATTTTACAATTTCGTATATGTATTCTATAGATCCAAGGTGAAAAAGGCAGAACTATCTAAAGTCACACAAGGTCTGGAGTACCTGATGGGGACTTACTTGAAAGAAGATGGCATTGGAGATTTCCAATTGAGCAGCAGTGTCAAGGTAGCACCAACTGCTGATATGATGGCAACCATTTTTGGTCTGCCAATGAATGATGACAGTGAAGTTGATGAGAAGTATCCAAAGATCATCACTGAAAAACAGAAGACCCCCCACCAGCAGACTCATTCAGCATGTGTACAGAACACTTCAAAAGATTGCTGACAAATTCCAAGGGAAAAAATGCAGAAGTCTCAAATGCAGAAGTTAAGAAAATGATCTTAGAGCTGTTGGGGGACAGAAATGCAAGTCCTGATGAGTTAGCCAAGTTAATAGTATTCAACTTGTGCCAAACAGTATTCTTCACCAGAATGGGTGGGTCGAACTTGCCGTACAAGTTCTTCGCTCTGGTGGAGAGCATAGATGTTATAAAAAGCATCTATTGGCCACGGATTATTTTGGGGTACGTCATGGACCGCATAAAGAGGGCTGTCACAAAAGCTGAAGATGGGGACATTGAGATATCGTACAAGAAGATTGAAGGTTGTACGATATATTTCTTGTATTGGTTTATAGAGCACAGTCAACTGTTAGAAAGGAAGTGCAAACCAATAAGCGCATACCCGAGAGTCTATACATGGGATGGGAATAGAATCTCGATATTCCTCAAAAATAAATATCAAGGGGCTCAAACTAATTCTGAATTGATATTCAAAGATTTTGTTACATTGACTGTTGAAGAAGTAGAAGACCCAGCAGAGCAGCATAGTATAGAAGGTGGAGATAATGCTGTTGATGAAGAAGAACCATAAGCTGAAGCCCAAGCACCAGCAACAAACACAGCTGAGAATGAAGATATATTGCGTGTCTTGGAGGAGAAATCTCAGCTTATCGCTGAGAATGAGCAACTCTAAAAAATAGCCCAAAAACTAGAGGCAGATGTAACTCAACAACGTGCTGTGGAGCTCGTTACTAATGGCTTGGAGAAGGAGTTAGACTCTATAAGGAACGAGAAATTGCTCCTTATTGCTGATAATGAGAAACTCCGTAGAAGAGTTGAAGAACTGGAGGCAAAGGGGTCGGAACAGGAACTAGACTCCCTGAGAAAGCAGAAATCTGAGCTTACTGCTGATAATGAGAAGCTTCGTCAACGTGTTGAGGAGATACTTCTAAAAGGTAAAGTATTCTATTTTTTCAAAATTTTAATTTGTAATTATGTGTATCTAATACGGAGAATGTCATTCTCCGTGTCAAAGTACACGGAGAATGACGTTTTCTGTGTGTTTTGACTTAGAAATGATCATTCTCCGTGTTTCTAACACGGATAATGTTATTTTCCGTGTTAAAATACATGAAGAATGTCATTCTTCGTGTTAATACACACTTAGAACGTCATCCTCCGTGTGTTTTGACACGGAGAATGACATTCTCCGCTAGTATTTTAACACGGAGAATGACATTCTCTGTATTTTGACCTAGAAATGGCCATTCTCCGTGTGTTTTTTGACACGGAGAATAACATTCTCCGTGTCAAAATACACGGAGAATGTCATTCTCCGTGTTAAAATACATGAAGAATGATCATTCTCCGTGTTAAATACACGGAGAATGTCACTCCTTGTATTTTGACCTAGAAAAGACATTCTCCGTTTAGCTTAACACGGAGAATGACATTCTCCTTGTATTTTGACCTAGAAATGACATTCTCCGTATATTTTTGACACGGAGAATAGTCATTCTCCGTGTATCTTAACACGAAGAATAGTCATTCTCCGTTTATGTTATACGGAGAATGCCCATTCTCCTTGTAAGTCTAACAGAGAATGATCATTCTCCATTTACTTTGACACGGAGAATGGACATTCTCCGGATTAAAGTAAACGGATAATAATATTTTTCATTGTTTTTGAAAAGAAGATTATATAATATTGATATCATACCTCTTGTTGTTGTTTGTTTTTATATCAGTGAAAAAAACAGACAATCTCAGAAAGGAGAATGAAAAGCTCATTAATGATAACAACAAACTTCTAGAGAAAGTTGCATCATTGAATGACGAAATCAAACAGAAGAATGATACAATTGTTAACCTCGAAGCAATGGCTAAAGCATTGCAGCTTGGGGAGACTCAAGCAGTTCCTCAAAAACATTACACAAGAGCAAGAGAACCAGGAGGGATTAAAAAACAATCAAATGCTCCAGCGGATGATGATTTTACCATATTGGAAAAAAAGAAAACAGCTGATGCTACAACAAGTAAGAATGTAGCTGCTGGTCGGAAAAGAAAATCTCCTTCCAGTCCCAATAAGAAAGTAACTTCTGGTGAGAAAAGAAAAGCTCCTTCCAGTCCCGAGAAGGTAGACGATAAAAAGAAGATGTCAGAAACTGAAGAACTTGAAGAAGAATCTCCTCAAACAGCCAAGCTAGTGAAAGAGGAAAAAATGCTAATTCAATGTCAAAAACTCAGGCTTTGGAACCAAGCAGACGATCAGCTGAAGAATCTATACAGGAGCATCGTATACCCAAGAAGGATGTCTCCAACGTAAGTATTCTAAACTTGAACCAATTTCTGTACAATTCACAAGGAGAATGATCATTCTCCGTGTCATTTGAACAGAGAATGAATATTCTCCGTGTATCTAACACGGAGAATGAATATTCTCCGTGTAATTTGGACGGAGAATTGTCATTCTGTGTGCTATTCATAACGGCCATTCTCCGTCCAATTCATAACGGAGAATGTTTATTCTCCGTGTATTTTAACGGAGAATAGTCATTCTCTGTCCAATTCATAACGGAGAATGATCATTCTCTCTATTGGAGTTACTTTTTTTTACAATTATATCATTAGCCTATATTATTAACATAATCGAAACTAAATTTATGTGCAGTGATAATGTATACCAATACTTTCCAACTGCTCCAGAAGATTGTAAAATAAGAAGAAGAAACAATGATGGTACCTTGATGTTTAATGCTAAAGAAGTACAAGACATATTAAATATGGAAGAAATAGAGGCCAATGTTATGAACTTCTTAATAAAGATTATGAACGAAATACAAGCCGATACAAGACGTACCGTTCAGTCAAGCTCGCAGGGTGCACAATGTAAATGGTTTGCAATCATGATGCCCCATTCATTGGTAAGAATCAAAACTGAAAAATAAATATTAATGTGTACACCTACTAATATTGTTGTAAAAAACTAACTCATGATATTATTTTTTGTTTTTTGTTTTTTGTTTTTTTTTTCTGGAAAACAGCGTACCGTTCAGTTTGTCGATGTAGTAAACCCAACATCTGGAGCAATGTACAATTTCAAAGCTGAAATAGAAGATTTTATTATGGAGTTGGAGGATGACATCGAATGGCTATTCGTGCCACTCTTCCGTGAAGAGAATAAACACTATACATTGCTGGCATTCAACTTCAGCTCCTATGTTTGGACACACTACAACTCATTGCGGAAAAATACGGACGCTAAGGGAATCCAGGATGCAAAATACATGAAGAGTAAAATCGAGCCAATTGTAATGAAGAAGATTGCATTGATGAGGGAGAAAAGCCCAGCAATTCAGGAATATGAAACAACAGAGCTCAAGGTTTGTAAAGATTGCCACAGCAACTATCACCCAGCTGCCTGCTGTATGTTGTGTATTATATTGAAAACTTGTCGAAAGCTCCATTTGATTTACAAAAGAAAACAAACAAAGTAGTTCACGATATTATCGTAAAGAGCAGGTTAACTTTGGCTAAGCTTTTGCTTGTGAGTGACTGTGCAATTCCTTTTGTATCATAAAAGAAAATGACAATGTAAATTGGCTAAGAAATTCCTTATATATATTCTGTCTGTCAGGTTTCTTTTGTAATGTATTTGTTGTCCTTTGTAATAAAACTCAATTTTTTGACTAATTTACATTGTTCTATATATGTAAATCTGTTTTGTTAAAGTTCTGTTGTTTGCTTCTGTGTTAAAATACACGGAGAATGACATTTTTTTTTGTATTTTGACCTAGAAATGGCCATTCTCCGTGTGTTTTAAACACGGAGAATGTCATTCTCCGTGTATTTTGACACGAAGAATGATCATTCTCCGTATTAATACACACGGATAATGTCATTCTCCGTGTTAAAATATACGGAGAATGACATTTTCTGTTTATTTTGACCTAGAAATATCATTCTCCGTATATTTAACACGGATAATGATCATTCTCCGTGTTAAAGTAAACGGAGAATGACCATTCTCCGTGTTAAAATACACGGAGAATATCATTCTCCGTGTATTTTGACACGAAAAATGGTCATTCTCCGTTTATCTAACACGGAGAATGTTCATTCTCCGTGTTAAAATACACGGAGAATGACATTCTGTGTATTAACATAGTGTGTTAGCATTGTGTACAGGAAGCTGATTCTTCACGTGGGCACATATGCCATTGTGGGCGCATGCAACGCAATGGGCGCATGGACGCATACAACAAGTGAGCGCATAGGAAGTGGCCCGTACCTATAAATGGCCATTCTCCGTGTAACTAAAACGGAGAATGATCATTCTCCGTGTCAAAATACACGGAGAATGATATTCTCCGTTTACTTTAACACCGAGAATGAACATTCTCCGTTTACTTTTACAGGGAGAATGACATTTTCTGTGTATTTTGACTTATAAATGACCATTCTCCGTGTCTCTAATACGGTGAATGATCATTCTCCGTGTTAATATACACGGAGAATGACATTTTCCGTGTTAATACACACGAAGAATGACATTTTCTGTGTATTTTGACCTAGAAATGACCATTCTTCGTGTGTCTAACACGGAGAATGTAATTCTCCGTGTTAAATTAAACGGAGAATGTTATTATCCATGTTAAATTACACGGAGAATATTATTCTCCGTGTTAAAATACACGAAGAATGACATTCTCCTTGTATTTTGACCTATAAATGGCCATTCTCCGTGTATCTAACACGGGGAATGATCATTCTCCGTGTCAAAATACACGGAGAATATCATTCTCCGTGTAATTTTACACGGAGAATGCCCTTTCTGTGTATTTCGAGGATAACATTTTCCGTGTAGTTAATATATACATTGTTCTATATGTAAATCTGTTTTGTTAAAGTTCTATTGTTTGATTCTGTGTTAAAAAATACAGAAAACATGAACTAAAAATGTTCGTTAATTGAACATGAAGAATAGTCATTTTCATGGTTATATGTTTTTAACATATAAATGTAATGCTTGGAATGATCATTCTCCATGTTAAATCATGGAGAATGGTCATTCAATGCATTATAAAATCAGAGTATAACGAATAATAAGTCCTTATGCTGTTAATATATATGTGAAACATCAAATATGCAGAGTTCAAACTATTACCATTGATATCAAAAATGTAAGATATGTATTCGAAAATTAATTATATAAAAGAAGAAATATATGTGTATGTATTAACGAGGGGGCGCTGCCCCCTCGACCACCGTAGCAGCACGTGGAGGCAGAGGACAAGTGGTGCGATTGTGATTGCATAATTCAAAACAATTCTGGCACCTTATCTTTCTCTTCTCTTTTCCCTTGTTCTCATATTTGCTCTTATAACGGTCCGCTTTTGGTCGTCCAGGACCACGTTTCGAAACAGGGGGTAGAACAACATCAGTAGGATTATTTTCAAACTATTTTTCACAATCTGGAACTGGACGAATAGCACATGAATATAACTTCCGGTAATAATCTGATGTCCAATACTGCTCCATAAAGTCGTAAACAGATTTATCTGAACCAACTCTGATGCATTGTATTGCATGGCTGCATGGAAATCCATATACCTTCCATCTACGACAACTACAATAACAATCAAGAAGATTCACCATGTGGGAGGAAGTATCTGCGATCACCTCAAATTCGAAATCACCGGACCGATATACCCTATAACACATGCCATCATCTGTAAGCTGCTTCAGCATATCCTCAGCGTATGGAGTCAATTTGCTATTCAAACCAATTGCATCCTTGTGGCGATCTGAAATCATCTTCATCATCTTCACACGGATGACATTTACAATTGCTGATATAGGCAATTTCTTCTCAGCCTTTATCCATGCATTGAATGACTCTGCACAACTAGAAGCAACCTCACCGTATCTACATCCCGGGAAGAATGCGTTTGACCAGTGTTCAGGTTTTTGTTTATTCATCCAATTCACAATATGACCACAATTCAGATCATAAATCTTCTTGATTGCTTGTCTATACCCACCTTTATACAGAAAAACAAATAATTAATAAAGAATTAGGTCAATTCACAAAATTATTAAAAATAAGTGCATTCTCCGTGTTTAAAATAAGGATAATAGTCATTCTCCGTTCAAAAGCTAACGGAGAATGATATTCTCCGTTCTATGCAGGACGGAGAATGGTCATTCTCCGTGTGACGGAAACGGAGAATGAACATTATCCGTACTATGCAAGGCGGATAATACCATTCTCCGTTCAAAAGCTAACAGAGAATGATATTCTCCATTCTATGCAAGACAGGTAATGGTCATTCTCCGTATGACGGAAACGGAGAATGAACATTATCCGTACTATGCAAGACGGATAATACCATTCTCCGTTCAAAAGCTAATGGAGAATGATATTCTTCGTTCTATGCAGGACGGAGAATGGTCATTATCCGTGTAATACATACGGAGAATGACTATTCTTCGTCTTACTGACGCAGAGAATGGTCATTCTTCGTGTTAAATTAATGGTAAATGCATAGAAAATGTGCATATATCTGTCTCATTAACACACCTGGAGTTAGAGCATATACTGCTTGCCTCCAAGCTTCAAGTACATGCGGATACACTCTTTCATTTCCTTTCTCTTTCAGCGGTATGTTATTCTTCATGTGATAATAGCAATAGCTATGGTAATCATTAGGAAATACTTTAGGGACTTCAGAAACTAGACCGGTGCCTTGATCCGAAAGAAAAACAATACGCCTACTACATCCAACAACATTCTTTAGATTTCTAAGGAACCATTCCCAATTGTCACCATCTTCGCCTGAGACTATACCGTATGCAAGAGGGTAGAACTGTTGGTTACCATTATTCGCTGTAGCAGACATCAAACATCCTCTAAACCTCCATGTAAGGAAAGTAGCATCCAAATATAGCATTGGACGACAATATTGAAAGCCTTCTACGCAAGCCCCATATGAAAGAAAAAGCCGCTCAAACCTCATTGATGAATCATCTTTCTGGAAGTCGATAATGGAACCATTATTGGTTTCCTTTACCTTATTGACATACCAACACAAGTCACTGTAAGATCTAACATCATCTCCGTACATTTTCTGGTGCACCAGCCTAATTCTGTGGTATGCCTGTCCATATCTAACAGATAAGCCGTAGTCGACCTTGAAATCATCGACAACAGATTTTGCGAACTTTTTAGGATGCATCCGAACAATGTCACTAACCAAACTTTTCACAAACTTTACTGGAACAACCAGATTACCTTTATCCATATAGCCAGCTCCACAATTATGTCCTCCCACATACCTCTTCACCTCAAAAATTTGATTATCTTTCGGAATAGATATAGCATGGAAGCTCCACAAACAAGCATGTGTCTTGTAATTCTTGCAGCAAATAGTATACCTCCCCGGCTCAGATTTCAAAATGTGGAATGGGTGACGAGATTCAAAACATACCTTTCTAACAGCATTCCTAACTTCTTCAACACCATTTAGAAAAATCTGACCAACACCAGTAATTGATCCAGGCCACATATCCGATTTCCCCTTCTTCACTGTCTCAGTTGAGCCCTCATAAAATTGTACTACTCGTTTGTCCTTTACTGTAGGAGAATATCTACTCAAAGAACTAGAGGAGGAAGATGAAGGTCCCATGTGAAAGCTTTGACAAGGAAAAGATGTTGATGAAGAACATGGAGAGTATATTTGCTCCACAAATAGATCAAAACTCACATCATGAGTACCGTTAAAACCACCAACCAATGAGCGAAGCCAAAAATCACTTTCAACATACAGTTCAGTCCCATCAGAGTGCAAAAACCTGAAACGGAAGGAAAGTGGATCCAAAGAAGTCCATCGATCGTACACTTTAATCTTTAAAAAATCTATGGTACTTTCATGTGTGACACGGCAGGAAACTATGTCTCCCTTGAAACAAATGTTAACTAAACAACTTGATTCCATACCTTCCCCCCTGATAACATAAAAACATAAGATGTCACAAATAAAACAATAAAATTGTCGTCTAATAATGATTATTCTCCGTCTAAAAATAACGGAGAATAAATATTCTCCGTTCGGAACTAACTTATAATGATCATTCTCCGTCTAAAGTAAAACGGAGAATGACATTCTCCGTCTAAAACACACGGAGAATAGACATTCTCCGTCTAAATATAACGGAGAATGATTATTATCTGTCTGTAACTTATGAATAATGCTCATTATCCGTATAAAAACATACGGATAATGATCTTTCTCATAAGTAATTATCATTCTCCGTTAAAATATAACGGAGAATGCTATTCGCACAAAATAACAGGATTAAATATCTCTCTAACATTTTCTAAGTTAATAATCTTCATAACAAATTCAAATTCAGCATAAATTTCGAGATATACGAAGCTGATGGATGAATTTCTACAGATCTGAACTCTCACCTTGTTTTAAGATCTATAAAAAGAAAAGAAGAAGATCTTCTCTCCACAATTGACCTAATCGTCGAAAACCACGAAGATGATGATGATGATGATGATGATGATGATCGATGATGATGAAGGATGATCGACGTTCGACTGACGAAAACCACAGTGAACTACGAACGATTTTGCGATCTCTGATAAAGATGATATCAATGGATTTCAAATTTCTCGTGAAGAAGAAGAATACGAATTTTCCAATCCAAATCTGAGTTTGCAAATTCAAAATTATAGATAGATGTCCAAATTTACGCGAAGGGGTATTTTTGGAACTATGATAATGGCAAATTTTGTAAATACAGAGCATCTAGAGAGAATCTTGAAATATTTAACGTGAAAATACTTAATTCTGGGTATTTCATAAAAATAATCCAGCGGGTGGGCATTTCATAAAAGCCCACCCCGAAATTGGGTTTCTCAGCAATTTCCAGATTCAGAATTTATTGCGGGAAGGTTGAGACATGGATTATTTGGTTGGTTTGATAGGAAGATGAGATGATTGTCCCGAGTGGAATTAAATCTCAAAGTCGGGGCAGATCCGAGATCATCAATATATGCTTCAAGATTGAGTGCTGACTTGTGGGTAGGGCTACAAATCAGCCAAGCCTTTCCCGAGCTGCTCGAAGCTCGGCTCGATAAAAGCTCGTTTGAGCTCGATTGGTTTAGTAAACAAGCTGAGCTCAACCTTCATTTTCGAGCTCGTTTAATAAATGAGCCAAGCTCAAGCTTAGAAGTACTCGGCTCGTTCGAGCTCGCGAGTTTGCTCGTTTATGAGCTTGCGAGCTGGCTCCTCGTTTAGAAGCTCGTTTGCGAGCATGTTTGTTCATTGTTGAATTATATATATATATATATGTGTGTGTGTGTGTGTGTGTGTGTGTGTGTGTGTGTGTGCAAATGACCTCTAGCCTAGTGGTTAAGAGAGATGCATGCGGTCCAAGTGGTCGGAAGTTCGAGCCCCAATGGAGACGATTTCGCCACAAGTATCCATTGCTTCAAAATATATATATATATATATATATATATATATATATATATATATATATATATAAAAAAATAATAATAATAATAATAATAATATATATATATATATATATATATATATATATGTGTGTGTGTGTGTGTGTGTGTGTGTGTGTGTGTGTGTGTGTGTGCGCGCGCGCACGCATTATATATTTATGTCCTTAATAATTGTTATTAAGGAACTTTTTTAATTAAATTTTTATAAAGAAGTTAATATTATAGGTACTTGAATTCAAATCTATGTAAATTAAAATCGAGCTCGTTAAGCTTGAAATCAAGCTTAACGAGCTTGATTTTGAGCTTATCAAGCTTGTTTGTCAAGCTTGAATCAAGCTTGATTATCAAGCCAAGCTCGAGCTCAAACCAAGCCAAGCTCAAGCTTAATATAAATGAGCTCGAGCCAAGCTCAAGTTCTAAAATAAATTTTTTATCAAATTGAGCTCGAACTGGAGCTCGATTAATTCTAGTCAGGCCAAGCTCAAGCTTACAAAAGCTTGGCTCGGCTTGGCTCGTTTGCAGCCCTACTTGTGGGTAAAAGAACTATGTTGAAGGGTTCCTAGGTAGATATGGAAGACCAATAGAAAGATGCACCATTTGTTTGAGATTATAATGGGGCTAGTTAATAGTAGCAGTAATGACAGCAGCAATCTCCTTAATATGCTTTGGATCAAATTAATATTTGATTTATATTAATGAAGAGGGTATCATTATAGTAAAGTTCATGCTCCCCTTTACCAAACTTTTACAGTTGTAGTTTGATTTGAGAATTATGTATTTAGATTTAACACACTCATGTAGGTCGAAAACCTTTTTGGACTCTATAACTGGATTCAAGAACGGATATAACTTTTTATAAAATCCACTTAAATTACGCATATGTAATAGGAGATCCGAAGCTGGTTTTTATTATTCCTTGTTAAAGTTTCTGACACTGCACAAATTTTTAGAGTTGTAGTGAGAGTTAAAAATGTTATATTCTAGCATCTTACAATTGTGAAGTTCATCTTTAGGGAGAGGGCGTGAAAATTATAACTAAGGTGGTTGTCAACATGCTCGACAAAGATGGAGGAAAGGGAAAGGTATTTTTTTTTCCTTTTGATAAGCTAACAATGTATGTTTGTTCCAAGTGGAGTAGCTGTGATTTGTGACATCCTTACCTTTTATGATCAGATTGTAGGTAAGAAGGAAAAAAAAAAAAACATCAGCATTTATTGAAGAGGGAAAAAAAAAGTTGGTTCCCTATTTGCAACGAGATTTTCATGAATGGGTTTCGAGATCTCATTAAGGGGGCGTTTGCTATGTGGAAAACAATATAGCCAGGAATTCTATATTCCCGGGAATCAAATTCCAAGGAATTAAATTCCCGGAAAAATTACATTCCCATGTTTGGTGACAATATAAATATTCCCAGAAAAAAATAAAAAATAATAATAACGAAAAAAATGAACAAATATAAAAAAACCGGTACAAAGGACAAAAAATCGGTAAAAACGAAAAAATGGTAAAAACGACAAAAAATCGATAAAAACGACAAAATAACAAAAAACGACAAAACGATAAAAAACGACGAAAATTCGATTAAAACGACAAAAATGACCAAAAAGCGACAAAAAATGTATAAACGACAAAAAATAACAAAAAAAGGGTAAAAATGACAAAAATAACCAAAACACGACAAAAACGACATAAAATCGGTAAAAACGACAAAAAAAACCAAAATGCGACAAAAACGAAAAAAAACAAAAAAAACGGTTAAAACGACAAAAAATCGGTTAAACGACAAAAAATCGGTTAAAAATAACAAAAAATCGGTTAAGACGACAAAAAATAACCAAAACGCAACGAAAACGAAAAATAATCGATAAAACGACAAAAAAGGACAAAAAATCGGTTAAAACGACAAAAAATTGGTTAAAACGAAAAAAATAACCAAAAAGCGACAAAAACGAAAAAAAAAACGGTAAAAAGCGACAAAAATGATAAAAAAATGACATAAAATTAGTAAAAATGACCAAAAAGCAAAAAAAAAACGAAAAAAAACGACTAAAAATCGGTAAAAACAACAAAAAACTACAAAAACGACAAAAAATCGCTTAAAAACTACAAAAATTGACAAAAAAGCGACAAAAAGGGCAAAAATTGGATAAAAACGACAAAAAATAATCAAAAAGTGACAAAAAAAACAAAAAAATGGGTAAAAACGACAAAAAATAATCAAAAATGACAAAAAAGACAAAAAAATGGGTAAAAACGACAAAAAAATTGCTTAAAACGAAAAAATTTGACAAAAAAGCGATAAAAATGACAAAAGAAGAAAAAAATGTTCAAAACTAATCAAAATTGATCAAAAAAGAAGAAAACAATTTAGACAAAATTTTTTTTTCCCGGGCAAAAAAAAATACCCACCTATTCTCAAGGGATAGAATTCCCATGTTT
This sequence comes from Iris pallida, assembly GCA_029216955.1. Classification (NCBI taxonomy): domain Eukaryota; kingdom Viridiplantae; phylum Streptophyta; class Magnoliopsida; order Asparagales; family Iridaceae; genus Iris; species Iris pallida. Next base: position 318,268 of record JANAVB010023429.1, on the reverse strand, counting down.
TGTGTGTAAACTATTTACCCGGGTATTTATAATTTCCGGGAATAAATTTTTTATAAGCCAAACAAACGTGGTAATAGATTCCCATCTTAAATTTTTTCGGGAATAAAAAAAAAATACCGCGTACCAAATGCCCCCTAAGATGGGTTATTGAGAGGAGTAATGTATACCCAAGTTCCGAAATCAATACCACGAACCTTGATTATCACACCAGGGAGTTTTGTGTGAAGTGGTTTCTTGAAAGAAGTTCTATATTTGATTAGTGTCCGGATACTCGTGCTTCCAGAAATAACTCTGCTTAACCGCCTGATCTTCAATCATTTCCTTAATCACCTGCCACATGTCGGGACCAATATTTTTTGTCCCACCGAGATGGATTTGTATAATCCTCTACGGATCGGACTTTTGCTAGAGGCTTGCAAGTCTTCCAGAATATGATGGAATATGATAAAATCTTCTTGAAGATTCATGAACTCTCCATAGCCTTCTAGATATTCTAGAGGCTTCCTTAGGAAATATATATCTAGGTCCTAGAATAATCCGTGAATTCAGTTTCCAGAAGTTTGATACAGGCCTTTGAGGCATTATAAAAAAGTTGGAGACTCATTTGTTCCTCACCATCCAAGAAAGTGTAAACTCTCTATAATATAGTAAAGTTTTCAATCTCTCAATCTCTCTCTCTCTTTTGCTCCATATTGTTCTCATTATCGCTCTAGCGATCTAGCTGTGTTTGAGAAAGGCTGACACGTGTCTTCGAATATGAAGCTTGTGCGTCGCTGGGTCCTAGTTGTTGGGAATCGGATACGTCCTCCGCGCTCCGATACCGTGTCTGAGACGTTGCCGCAGCGAAAACTTAGGCTAACCTACACGAAATAACCAATCCCCGTCTAATGGACACCAAGCACAGATAAATACAAGTATATGACGGTGACTACGTCACTTGGACAAATCTCAATTTCTATAACTCAGATGAAATTACAAGATTGACAAAAACTAGGGTTGAACCATTTGTCCTAATAGGTTCAACCCCCTCACCACACTCAAGAAGAAAAGAAAGATATTACAATTGAAATCGTTCACCAACCCGTAGCAATCTCCCTAACCGAAGTTGACGACCCCTCGAGTAGATCTCTTCTTCCTTCTGTCTTGGACGGCGAATTCCTAAGAGCAAAGTGCGAACTTTCTTTTAAATTTTCTGTGTACGAGCACCTCGAATCTCCACTTTTGTGCTGTGCTTTGTGCCACCACCCTCACCCCATATATATAGGATGAGAAAAAAAAAACCTATTTTAGGTCATAATAGGATTTCTTAAATAAGAAGCCCTCAAATAAGAATCCTACTACACCTAAAATAGTCCATCAACATCATATTTTAGATTATAATAGGATCTCTTAAATAGGAAACCCTCAAATAAGAATCTTATTATATCTAGAATAGCCCAGCACTAATTATGGACATCCAAATCAAATTAAATCAAATATTTAATCAGATTTGGACTCTATAAATATGCTATTACCAAATTCAGACTAGACTCCAATAATCTCCCCCTCCAGTCTGATGAGAGGGTGTTGACCCCATGGCTCCTCAACTAGACTCCATGTCGATCGTCATGCGACAGAGTTCCTGCTCCCCCATGCCATTGATCTTCGATCTCCCGAGCTGCTTGGCATCTTCCTTCGTCTCCAGCTCCTCGACCGTCACGTCGACACTAGCTGCCATGCGTAGCACCTCTTGCACTACTGGGATCCTGTCGATATCAATAACACGATCATCACCTGTCACGACCCGCACCCGTTTTTCGGATACGAGACGTGTCCAAGCCAGCCTACGCCGCAGAGTCGGCGGTAGAGCGTTGTCACGGCCAAGATGCTCAAAATCACAAAATTTAACATATATTGCTCATTCACATTACTAAATTAATTTTACAAATTACAAGGTTTCACAACTCCACATTTGCTAGAAAATAAAATGTCTCACAAAATAGAGAAGACAGCAAATTCAACTATCTAGGTTGACCTCAGTATACCCATCCCTTCCCAGTGCTAAGAGTGATCGCGGCTAAACCTGAAAAATATTGGTTTTCAGTCAGGAATGGAACAAGCATACAAACTGACGGCAATGCAAAAACATAATATAATTCACAAGACATGAAAATAACATATGTGAAATGAAACTAAAAAATAACTGATGTCATGACATATCTAGAAAGAAAGCAGAAAGCTCTACAACACGATGTATCCACTAAACAAGCATGTAAATGGGGTGACCTGGCAATCAAGGAAAACAAATAAAAGACCACTATCTATGTGTTTTAAAATATCAGTTTCGACATGTGAATGACTAGGGGGTAAATCCGACACCCAGCACGTGAATTGTGCGACTGCTATCAGGCAAGAATAGACATTTTGGGATATTTTTGGGTAGTCCACATGTCTACTAAGATATTTTTCCGCCCAGCTAGTACTCATGGAATTAAGTCGCAAGCATGGTAATTATGTAAATGACAGTCAAATAGTACAATAAATCCATGATACTAATCTCCGTGTGACGAATGTATCAACAAACAGCAAGACATATGTATAAACATGAAATGGAAAACTACTATGAATCGAAGCAATCAGAAAGTGTAATTGCCTGTGGCTATTTGCTAGTAAAACCGATAATCCTGTTGGGTCCAGAATAGTCGCGGATGTCGTAAGTGTGCAAGACGGCCCCTAATGATGGAACATACCCTGTCATTGGGTCCAAAATGGTCAGATTAGTTAGGGACGATATAAAGTAAGTGCAGAATTGGCAAGGGAATGAGAATAGTGAGATTGGACAAGGTGATAATCGAAGGAAGCATGATAAATAATATATAATATTTATAACACTAGAAAAATATATTAGTAAAAATATACCTTTTATATAAATACGTGGAAGAGTAAGTCGTTTCAGGTCAAAACCCTAAATTTGTCAACATAGGATATTTTAGATAGAAGCTAGGTTTTTATTTGTAAAAATATATATTGGAAATCTTAGAAAATTGTTTTAGGACAAAGATATTAATTTTGTTTAGCATATAAAATCTAGAAATTATTTTAGTGTTAGGAAAAATAATAATTTAGGTCAAGTTATATTTAAAATAGGTAGAAAATAATAAGTAGTAATTTGTAGGGTTCAAAAATTAATTGGAAATAGTTGGGTGGTTCAACCAAGGGTCATATTCTGTTATAAGAAAATTATTTACATTATGTATATAAACAATATAAACAAATAATATAATGATAATATTAATAATTAGTAATATAACAATGTATACCTTCTAAATACTATAATACATATTGTATATGACATCTACCATTGTTTACCATGTACTATTCCTTAGGAGAATGGTGGTTCTCTGGAACCTAAAATTCATGATACTAATAGGGGTAATAATAAAAAAACAAATAAATTTTTAACACTGTTTAATAAAACACAAATAAATAACTAAAATATAAAATAAATGGAAACAAAGCTGAGCACAGCTGTTCCTCTCTTAGGATAATGAGAGAGCAGCTCCTCTCGAGAAGGGAGGTTTAAAGAATGAATTTATGAGAGAGAAGAAAGAGAGGGGAAAAAGAGAAGAAGCTGGTGAGCCTTGCGCAAGAGGGAGAAGAAAGGAGGATGGCATTACCAGAGAGGGGCTCACTGGCCGTTCCTCGGCGGTAGAGGCTATAACGGAGGAAACTTGGGCGCCCTCTGGATCTGGGAGATGGCAGTGGGAAGCTCGTCGACGGGTGGCCGGGAACGGACAGCCGGACCGGAAGGCGGGGTCGTGGCGGCGCTTGTCACGACCCGCACCCGGTATAGGGGCACGAGAAGTGGGTACGTCCAGCCTACGCCGCAGTGTCGGCGGTAGTCAGCTGTCCTAGGTTGCTAACTAATCTCATGCAGTGAATATAAAAAGTACTTGTCCAGATATCAGCTCCGAATGGAGGGCAAGTAAAGGGTATGATCTACTCAAACACAGTCTAAACACGAAAAGATAACACAGAAGTTATACCTAAGGAATTAAAGACAACAACAACTAACTACTAAAATAATACACCAATATCTCAAACCAACTTAATACAGACTCAATATCTTAACTTTAATACAACAAGCCAAAACATGAAAGCTAAAGTAGTCTGCTAGCTAATCTCCTGAATCACTCATGAGAGTCGGAACCAAAGGTATCTAATCCCTCGCCAGGTCCATGGTAAGCAGGGCATGTGTCCTCAGGATTATCATTTGTAATATTTTCAACAGGTCCAATCAGGACAGGAACGAGTACAACTCATCTAGAAGAACCCAAGTAAATGACAAAGAACTATAAAGCAGTTATAGACAGTTTTACTGATGAGCATGGCAGTTTTATACAGGTAATGATGGCATAGAGAAACAGTAAGATACAAGAAAAAAAAGGTAACTAAAACAAGAGAAGAATCATGGCAATGAAGACTGTAATAAAAGCTAACTGAACTAGAATATCATACGTGAGTCCAGACAGTACGATATAAATCTAATATAATCCCAGTATGAGTCCAGTCCATATAATCTGATACCAGATAATTTTCGGTACAAGATGAGTCCAACAGTGATCAATGAATCCAGGGTGAGTCCAACTATAATCTAACAGTGTGTTTTAAAATACCGAGGTCGACATGTAAACGGCTGTAGGTATCAGGCACATCTCTTACGGATCAGGCAATAGATGGCTATGCTTCCAGTAGATTCCAGTTGGAGATTCCAGATTTGGGGTATGTCTACATGTCTTACTCAATATTTCCCCGCCCAGCAAGTGAATCCAAAATCGACAAAAAGAATCGAGATGAGTCTGGCCAATACGTGATGATTCCAGAAATGATTCCAGAATGATATCCAATGACTCCAGTAATAGAGGCCAGCAAGTAAGGTATATGTCGATACATGAATCCAGAAATATCCATACGTGTTGATACAGAGAATCATATAGAACTAACTAGAACTGAAATATACAGTAATCGACAAATAAATGAGAGAACTATCAGATAATGTACTCGCCTGTTACTCTGAAAAGAGTAGTATAATATCAGATGTCTGTACCAGGGTCACAATATCCTAAAATAGAGCAATACAGTTATGACATGTCCAAAATGAAGGTAAATAAAATCTATAATGCAATCTATATGAACTCTAAGCCAATCTAGGTCAAAGTCAAACTTGGTCAACACTACAGTCAAACTAAGTCAAATTAAGTTATACTAGGTCACAAGAAGTTAAACTAAGTCATACAAGAACAAACAAAGTTAAACAAGTCTAATCCAGGTTAAAGTCAACTCTTGGTCAAACATTCTAGCCAAACTAGTCAAGTTATCTAGGGTTTAGTCAATAATGGTCAGATTAGTCAATACTAGTCAACATGGTCAAAGTCTAGGTCAATCTTAGACTAACTAAGGTTTTGGTTAATCACAGACTAGTCAATAAGGTAATCAGGTCAATCTTGACTAATGGTCAACTTCTAGTCAATTTCTAAGGCTAACACAAATCAACCATAGGCTAACATGTCTTAGAATACCTAAGATACTATTTACCTATACAAAGTATATCACATGTAATACATATATATATATAATACCAACCTTAATCCTATAATCAAGCTAATCCCATATTCTAATCTCAAGTCATGACTCGACTCTAGGTATCTAACTTAACCCCATACATATCTTCATCTATATAGAATTACCCTCATAATCCATGTGGTCAACCTAATTATCTAGTTAGGGTTTAGTCAAACCTTAGTCAAATAGTCCTTCTATGTTCATCCAAGTCATTTCTAGGTCAATTAGGTCATGGTTTGACCTATAGTTGACTTTGGTCAACAATGGTCAACAAGGGTCAACTTGCTAGTTAAACTAGGTCTACTAGACCTATTGGTCAATCCTAACTTGCTACTAACCATAGACTAGTGAATCTAGGACACTAACACATATAGTTATATATATATATCCCACTATGTAAATAACATATATATACTCTCAATATATATCTAATACAAATATATATAATACATAATCTATATATATATACCAACTATATATATAGATAACCAAATATATATATATATATATAATACATATATAGATAGCTAACATATATACACATATATAACATACATATATATATATAATACCCTATATATATATAACATATATAATATATATATATATATATATATATATATATATATATATATATATATATATATATATATATATATATATATATATAACATATATATATATATATACCATATATAACATATATACATATATAGGTAGAGAGAGAGAGAGAGGAATGGGAGGGTGAGAGTGGGGGTGATGGGGTGTCATGTGTATGTGTGTGTGGACTGGACAGCAGAGGGGGGGGGAGTTGATCTCAGAAATCTGAGATAGGGGGGAACCCATAACACTCACACACACACATATATGCATATATATACATATATACATACATACCTATATACACACATACACACACATACATACACTCACACATACATATATACATATGTATACAATATATATACACCCAAAAATACGTATACATATTCATAAAAATTAATTTGAAATTCAATTTAAATACTGAAAAATAACAAGGATTTACTGTTCATGACTGAACATATAGGTAAATCCCAAAATTGATACAAAACCTAACTAATACCCTAATCTAAGGGTTGGTAATCGAGCCCCTAGGTGTACACGTGTCGTAGGTGTCCCTAGGAGTCCACCTCGACACGACACGGCGAGTCCAGTGTCAAGAAACCCAACTCGGGTAAATACAGTGCACAGGAATTGCACTGTATCGTGCACGAGTTCATGTGTCTCATGGACACGACACAAGGGTCTAGAACTCTCGTGATCACGTGGGTAGATTCGCCTAGGGTAGGGCTAGGTGTCCCAGTGTCTGTCTCGTGTCCAAGTGTCACACAGTGTCATGTCCGAGCCCGTATCAGAGCCCAACTGTGCGTGTGTGTGTGGACTGCACAATTCAGTGCGAGCTTGATAACATTGTGAATACCAAACCAACTCGACCCAAACTTTGTGTGTGTCGTGTCAGACATTAGACCCATGTGTCCACAAAGTTTTGTGCCATATAGTGTCGTGTCGTGTCCTGTGTCAAGCCCGAGTAGCAGGGGAGAACACAGGCACAGTGCACTGCCTCGTGCAGCGAGGACAGAGCCTCGTGGACATGACACACGCATCAATACATGTCGTGCTCGTGTCAGGGGGTAGCCTAGGTCTAGGGCTAGGGATTAGGCATGACACTTTGTGTCCAAGTCATGTCTAGACACGACACGAAGGCCGTGTCAGTGCGTGTTTTACACAGTGTGTAGTGTAGTGTACGATCAGTGCGTGTCGAATTTCTCACTCGACACGACACGAAGTGTCACGAAACTCGAGGGGGGACTTGTCAGAGGGTGCCCCCACCTCTGTGCCAAGTGGCACGTATCCACGTGTCCAATTTGTGGAGAAAATAGTATCGGGTTTCAGGGGAACTAAGTGTGCACAGTGCTGTGTCCAACTCGTGTATTCGTGTCCAATTTGGACACAAAAAGGACCCTAATATCAACTCAGTCCTACCAACATATAATAAGCTTCACAAATATGTAATTTGTTTTGAAAACCAAGAACAAAAAGTCCTATGAGGTATTTCACCAAACACTGAAATCAAGAGACAGACACGTGTCCGATACGGACACCAAACCAAGCCTAAATCTCACCAAACTTAGCCTATAGTTCCAAGGTACCTAGATGCATGCAACCATGAAGAGAAATCACAATATTAATAGGTTTTAGGGCATGTTACCTATGAGTGCAAAAATCCAATGAAACTAAGGTAGGGGGGTTTGTCCTCTTCACTTGAGATGGCCAAATTGATCTTCAACCTTGCTAGCTAGCCTCCCTTAGTATCCTCAATAGTAGGGGGTTCCAATGCAAGAAACTAGAGGTGATTTGGATCAAAATTGATCAAGTTATCAAGGTTTGAAGGTGGTGGATTTTCTAGGTTTAATTCATGTAAAAATTGATCATGAATGGAATGATAGGTTAATATAGGAAGGGGGGAGGGGTAGTGCTAGGCTGCCATGGGGGTAGGGGAGAGTGTCCTACCACCTTGCAAACTTAGCCCCTAAGTCTTTGACTAAGGGGTTAGATATTTAGGTTCTAAAATATCTAAAAAGTGAAATATCTAGATATTATCAAACTTAGATATTTACACATAAAGCTAATATCTAACATTAGCCTCCTAGGTTAGTGACTAATCTCTAGGTTAGGGTGAACTAGGTTAGGGACTAACATGACACTAATCAACTAATTAAATAATAATAAACTACATAAATCCAAATAAATTCTAATAAATTACCAAAATACCCTTTTGACTAAAAAGTGGTAATTTGATATCCTAATCACATGGTTAGGCTTACATGGTCATGGTTAGTCTCTAGGTTATAAAATTTCTAGGGTTTACACTAGGGTTATACTAGTAAAATCATAAAGTCATAAGCCATGACTTAGAAAATAGTTTTAAATTAACTAAAATCACCAAAAATCATATCATGACTAAAACACCATTAATAAATAATAAAAATAATAAATTTTCAAAAATACCCCAATTTCAGAAAACTGGGTGTTACAGCGCTCAACGGAAAGGGGGGTACGACGTTCGGAGGAGAACGCCGCAGGTCTCGGTGGCGGGACAACTCGTCGAGGTGGTTCCGGATCTCGGCAGATCCGGTCAAATTCTGTATCGGGGCTTCTCCAGGGATGGCGTCGATGAGCACAGCGGAGGAGGGGATCCCACCGAATCCAGGCGGTCGAAATAGAGCCGTCGGTCGTTCAGATATGGTCGTCTCGGTGGAGATCGGTAACGCCGTTGGAAAGACGCACACAGGAGACAGTGGCTCGGGGTGGTTAGGGCACGAGTATGATGTGGCAACTGGATGTGCGGCGAGGCGAGCTGATGGCGGTGGTGAGTATGCTCGCGGTCTCTAAAGCCACCGGCGGATCCGAGGAGGGTCGCCGAGATCGGGTCATCGGCGAGTGGTGATCGGGACGGCTGGTCGAAGTAGGGAAAGGACACTCGGCTGGGTTAGGTTTCCTTTCTTCTCTTCTTCTGATGTTTGTGGTAGTAGTCAGGGTGGTGTGATGATTGTTGTGGTGATGGCCGAGAGGAAGGCCGGGGATGTCTACTAGTGGTGATGTACTTGTAATGGAATGCGATATAAAGGACACGGATACATGGGTCTGGACACAGTTGTGATGGTGTTCATTGTGCTGGACACAGACACGAACGAACACGAACATGATGATGGGGGTTATGCGGATGAGGATGGTGAGATGCTTGTTGTTTGGTCGTTATGATGATGGGTCTGGTGTTGCCGTTGGTTACGGGGAAAGGGCAGAGGTGAGGTTTCGGGAAGGAGAAGGTTATATTGATATGGAGAGCACGATGGTTCTCATGAGTAAGGTTACAGGAGAATAGAGGAATAGAGATATAGAGTAAAGTATCAAGATAAGATATGCATAACTACGCAGATTTGAACTTTGGGATAAATCTTATAGGCTCAAATAATATTGAATCCAATAAAATCAATCTATAATAATTTAAAAATGATACTATATTTTATTTAAAATATAAATATAGCCAAATCTAAATTTAACACTTAAAACAATACTCCTAGGATAAGACTTAATATCAAGTAATATTATGAAACATATGTTTTTGAATTCAAATCATGGTACGACTAAATCAAACAAACTTTGAAATATCTTTATATCCATATCAAATTATTTAAAATAATCTTTGAAATATCTTTCTATCCATATCAAATTATTTAAAATGAGATGACAATTTCCTTGCCACCCAAATATACTTTGGAATATTTGTTGCTATCCAATAATTTAAATATATCGGTATAAACCCAATGCAAATAATAGTCATTTGTTTTTAAACAAATCATTTGATTCCATGAAATAATTTAAAATATATTTTGATTTAATCAAAATCCTAATTTGAAAATAGATTAAGCAAAAATCTCTTTATTGAAAAAAATAAGTAAGGTTTTCAATCGCTCTTGAAGCCGGTAGTTTGGAAGTCCAAAAATAATAACCCACGTCTCTTGTAGTTCCAAAAACTTCAAGAACAATGCTTTGACCAATCTGAGGAGAAGAAAAATAATATGTAAAATTCGATTCACGGGAAATTTTAAAATAAGATAATTAAAATAAAATATACAAAAAATAATAAGTTTTTGAAAATCTGGGAAGAGGAGTTACAAGACCAAAGTTCCTGACGATCAGCCTCACCGCAAGTCTCGGATGCCTGTTTCCGACTTCTGTCTTCCACCGAAAAGTGTAAAAATTCCGACAAGCTTCTTCATCCTTGGCTGGCCCAACCAAGCAGACGGTACGGTCCTCCTGAGGTTCGAACTCCTAAAACTGTCCACCTTCGTATCTGAACTTGAAGCTCCCCCATACACATGCATCCTCGAGCAGAACATCACACATTGTGCATGCCGTCGATGACCCATAGCTCCCCCTGAACTGTGTGAATGATGATGCTCTCGCCTCAAATTGAGTTTGCTGCAAACCTTGATCTCCTTCCCAGCTTCGAACTGCTGAAATCGATGTCGCTCAGTGAAGCTTTGGCAGACCACCCATCGCCAAAATCGGATCTGTAGAGCAACCCCCACCTGGAGACCAACCAGTTGTCATAGGACCGATAGATTGACCCTCAATCTTTGACTCACCACCATCCGTCGCTTTGTCACGACGAAACGAATCCTTCGTATCCCTCAAAGCACCTAGAAGCCCCTCCTCATCAAGTTCTCTATGATCTACCTCCTGTCGAGCACCCCTCGAGCCTCCATCCGATGTCTGTGGCCTACCTGTACAGCTCAGCAGCTTAGGCCTGTACATATCACAACACAAATCTTTCTGAGCCAGTTGTTGGAAACCCTTCGCAAGCATCCATTTTTGTTCCCAAATGGAGTGCGACAACCATCATCTGTCAGCCTCCCTACCGAAATCAAGTTGTAGCACAAATTTAGTACATGTCGCACACCTTTGAGAACGAGCTTCTCGCCGAGCTCCATTGTCAAGTGCATATTACCGATGCCTACAACTGCAGCTGTCCCTTTGTCGTCCATCTTTACACATCCAAACCTGCCACCGCGGTATGACGTAAAGATCCTCCTATGTGGAGTGGGGTGATACGACGCCCCTGTGTCCATGACCTAGTCGCCGTCACGACACATGCCACAAGGTTCCTCTGTGTCGTTTGCTACGATGATGATATCTTCCATTGCTGTGAGATCCTCCTGATCGTCCTTGCTTTTTGCCTTCTCAGCTTTAAGCTTCATGCAGTACCTCTTGATATAACCCCTTTCATCACAGTGATAGCAGCCCTCCTTGCAGTCCATAATCGCAAGATTTCGAGAACTCCTCTGTCCTCGTCTGTGAATTAGGTCTTCCTTTCCTGAAGGAAGTCACCAGAGCGGACTCCTGTGACGATTCCACTTGCTTATGCCGGACCTCCTCATTCAACAAGCTACTTTTGACTGCCTACATCGTAACAACTCTATCAGGCGCGGAGTTGCTCACCGACACCACCCATGTCTTCTAGCTTTTCGACAGAAAACTCAAGAGCAGTAGGACCTGAAGCTCATCATCAATCATCATCTTCATCGCAGACAGTTGATTGATGATATCTTGAACCTCGTTCAGATATTATGCCACAGGGACACCCTCCGTGTACTTCGAGTTGACGAGTTGGCAAATAAGAAATGCCTTGTTGCCAGCCGTCTTCCTTTCGTACAGCGAATATAATTTTTCCCATAATGCTTTTGCTGAACTCTCCATAGACACGTGGTAAAATATCGAATCATCCAACCATTGGCGGATGAATCCAACGGCCTTCCGATCCAGTCGTTTCCAGTATTCAGCAGCTTTGTCCATTGGCTTTGCATTGTCTCCCTCCAACGGATCATGCAAGTCCTTGCACCAGAGTAGATCCTCCATCATTAGCTTCTAAATCGTCTAGTGTCACGCCCCAGTACCAAAATACGGAGACGGACTAGGCCAGCTACACCATATGAGGTACGTAACGTCATACGACGTTCGTGGCTGTCGAGAAACTAGGGGGTACATGCTACAATCAAGTCTCCTATGGTCCCACAAAGTTCTATGTCTCAATCAATCAAATCACATCAGCAAATAGATGAACATTAAAGATAAAGCAGTAAGGCGTCCCCGACGCTTTATCAAAATGTTCATGAGAGACTAACTTCATAATTTAGCTATCTTGGAGAGTCAGGAGTACAAAATTATACACAGCTGCAGTCTGTTTAATTATAATTATGTACTGACATAAAATATCAAGTAAACCGGCTAACAGGTGCCGGTGGCTAAACACCGCAAAAGTATAAGCAGGAGTGGTGGAGAAGAAACCCACTCGAGTCCCCGAACTGCCATGCTTCTAGTATGCACAATGGATGTCAGGGAGGAAGATCGTGTCCTCAGGCTCCGCTACGGGATCTGGCCAAACAAAACCAGCGGGGTCAGCCCCGAATAGCAAGTACCGCAAAAGGGGAACAAGAGTTAAGATTAAAAACCCAGTTAAATAGAATAATTGATAATAGTAATACTTATGCTACTATTATAGGGTAGCGCAACATCCTCGAACCCATATGGCACCCTTACAACCAAACAAGGACAAAAGGTGCCGCATGAAGTCGGGACGTGTCGTACTCTATAACTTTCACATAAGTTAAAAGGCATAAACAATAAAATCTCCTGATCGTGACTTCGGTCGATAGCCTATCGCAGCACAATAACCAACCCAACAATCAAACAAGAACATGGGTTGGATTATGTACCATGATAGACCATGTTCCTCAGTCATTCACAGAAGTAGCACTCCATAATCAGAATAAGTCTTCCGTTCATAACTTCGGTCCACAGCCTATCATAGTACGATAACCAACCCAACAATCAAACAAGAACATGGGTTGGATCACGTACCATGATAGTCCGCTTCCCTCAGTTATTCACGGAAGGTAATAGGATACAAGCAAGTCGTTTTCATGGCCAATCAAGTCTACGAGTTTCTAGTGGGACGAGGTTATCCTCGCATCATGTTATGTAGAAATCCTCAGATCGTATCTTTCCAGCAAGGCTAGCCAACCCAGGGGTTCGCGTAGACAGGTATGATTGAACACAGGTCCCTCGCAAGGCCACCTTGCTAAAACATATAATATATAGCAGGAATTAATCGGATACAGTCATCCACTCGTTGCAGATGACACAGTATCCGTGGAGACCAGCCGGCGCGTCAAGACAGTATCTCAAGGCGGCTGGTGTAACATGATCTCGGGATTTTGCCCTCCCCATGCATCTAGTATATTTAGTTGCCTAATTTAACCCTAGGTGAAATCTTGGATTTTCATGCTGTGGCCTGCATGATTATCCTCCTAAAGTCGTACTTTAGTACGAGTACCCCAAAGAGGATCCATGTCAATCAGTATGTCAACATGTTCTACCCTCCTTAGTGTAATGTATCATTGCAAATACGCCACGTGGAGTTACGAGTCATTTGTCGAGCATGAACAAGAACTGGAACATTCAGGTACATGTATCAGGTAGGAACACTTTGTTCTCCGGGGTCACATTAGTGCTCATATCATGCTCGGGACAAAAGGCGTAAGGATATAAAATGGGCATATAATATATATATTAATAATAATAATAATAATAAGGTAACAAGATAGGGCACAAAAGTCCATGCGGCTCAAGGGGAGTGAGTCCATGCGGCCGGGTCAATACTGGTTCATGCGGCTGGGACTACACGCTCATGCGACTCAGGGAGCCCCAAGATGCATGCAGCTGGAAAGGCGGATTCATGCGGACGAAGGGGTGTCAGCGTATGCGGCTGCGAAGGGAGCAATCGCCAGGCGGCCGGGGTTCAATAGCATATACGGCTATGATCAGATGAAGTCCTATGCGGCTGAGCATGGGCGATACATATGCGGCTGGATGATGGATGGGCCTTATGCGGCCAAAAACAGTAGCGCATATGCGGCTGGGTGCAAAAGAACTCATGCGGCTGAAAGCTAGCCGCATGAAGTCCATACGACTCAAGATAATAGGGGCTCATGCGGCTGAGTCTGAACAAGGCTATGCGGCTCAATTACTTGCTGTATGAAGATTCATGCGGTCAAGTACTCAAGCAAGTCTTATGCGGTTAGGAAGGACTTTCCATGCGGCTGAGCTCGAACGAGTCTCATGCGGCTGGAAAGGCCATGCGGCCAGAGACTTGCCGCATGAAGATTCATGCGGTCAAGTACTGCTCTTCTTCTCCACTTGTCCGAGAAGAGGAGCCAAGCAACCATGGCTTCCAAACTACACAAAATCTTCATCCGGAGCCCAAATCGGAACTTCCTTAGGTCAAAATAGGGTAGAACAAAATTCTCTACAACATGGAACCATCAAAACTTAAAAATAATGAAGTTTGCTAGATCAAAACCAAGAAAATCCAAAAATGGTTAAAACCTAGATCTACAAAGATTAAAGCTTCAAAATGGAAAACTTTCAAGTTCTAAACTAGTATAGAATAAGGAGAAGAACATATTTTGACAAATAATTTTGTAAGAAAACATCAACAACATTTATGGATCCATCTCTTGAGCAAGTTGGTACTTGCCTTGGTTGGTGGAAAAAAATATTTGGTTGGTGGAGGAAATAAATGAGAGAAAGTAAATAAGAGGAGAGAGAATGAGTTATATATATAGATCTTGGACCCATGGATTCATGATGAACCATTGGTGAACCAAGAATAGGTTACCCAAATGAGCCAAAACTGTAGGCCCAAATGTAGAAAATAAATTAGGAAATAATATTTTGTCGAATATTTTTGGGAAATGCATGAAGAAATACAGCATAATAAATATAGTAAAAATACAAGGTAAATACAATTTACCGATTTACGTATTAAAATACGTATTCCAGGATCGGGGAGTGACATCTAGTTTTCTCCTATGAGGGTGATCATACGAGTGTTCATCTGCTCCATAGACATGGTTGCCAGAACCTCCAAAGCTCTGATACCAGATGTTGGAAACCAGATTTGTCACTCCCGTTTCCCGTTATACGCATTTTTGTATGCGTAGAGATTTCTGACATTTATCAGGTGGACCGTAGTTATATTTGTTTTGCTTAGCCTAATCTTGGTTTAATCTTGACTTGGTTTAGCTTGGCTTGGCTTGGTTTGAGATGGAGAGGGTTGATATATAACCCAACTCCTTCTCTCTCTCTCTTTATTTACTTCTTCATTTATTTCTTCATCTTTTTCATTTACTCCTACCACCTACCAAGTCCTAGGTAAGTGCAACTTGCTTTATGAGGGATCTTAAGTTTTATTGTTTCATTCTCTTCCTTACTTGATTTTAAGCCACTTTAGAACTTGACATTTTTTTATTTTGGTGGATGGATTCATGTAGATCTAAGTTTATATTATTTTCAGTTTTCTTGGGTTTTGATCTATTAAACTCTATTATTTTTATGTTTTGATTGTTTCATGTTGTAGAGAATTCAATTTTATCCAAAATGGATCTTTGAAAAGTTAGATTTCGACTTATTTTGAGGTAGTTATGGCCAAAAGCATTTTTGGCCATTTCTATGTTCATCTGTGCTGATTCTGGTAGAGACGATGAATAGTGTCCGAGCCACATATGGGAGTGTCGTATAGTGCCGTATAGTATCTGAACCATATATGGGAGTGCCGTATAGTGCCGCATAGTGTCCGAGCCGCATATGGGAGTGCCGCATAGTGCCCGAGCCGCATATGAGAGTGCCGTATAGTGCCATATAGTATCCGAGCCGCATATAGGAGTGCCGTATAGTGCCGTATAGTATCCGAGCCGCATATGGAAGTGCCGCATAGTGTCCGAGCCGTATATGGGAGTGCCGCATAGTGCCGCATAGTACCCAAGCCGTATAGTGTCCGAGTCGCATATGGGAGAGCTGCATAGTGTCCGAGCCGCATATGGGAGTGCTACATAATGCCCGAGCCGTATATGGAAGTACCGCATAGCACCCGAGCCTCATATGGAAGTACCGTATAGTACCCGAGCCGCATATGGAAGTACAGCATAGTGCCCGAGCCGCATATGGGAGTGCCACATAGTACCGCATAGTGCCCGAGCCGTATATGGGAGTGTCGTATAGTGCCGTATAGTGTCCGAGCCACATATGGGAGTGCCGTATAGTACTGAATAGTGCCGCATAGTGCCTATTTTTGCTGTTTTTGGCTATTTTATGCCCTATTTGGCCGAATTATGGCCAGAATTTCTCCCACCTCCCAACATGAAAGTGGTAAATCTTTTTCTTGGCTCCAAGAATATGTTATTATCTATTTTATGCAAGTTTCTCTCATTCATGATAATATAAGGATAGAACACGATAATGGCCTGTTAAGGCGCACTCTTAGCCAGTGACAAGTAACAAGTAACATGACATGATAGTGGCCCATCGTGGCGCACTCTTGATAAGTAAACCTTACATGATAATCTTGATGTACTGTTGTGACGGCTATCTTGACTTGCTAAGTAACTCTTTTCTTGACACCGTGTGTGTTTGTGCTTGTATAAGCTACCTGTCTCATCTTGTATCATGTCTAGGACATGAATTTCTGGTTACCATGGTCAGGGATTCATATTGAATCTGACTAGGATAATGACTAGATTGATCATGTAGTTCATGAAGAGATTTTCCAGCTACAGGCAGTCCCATTATCTGGGCAATTTAATTAGACTTGTAGCCTACCGTCGAGTAGGGCACATTTCCAGCACACTGTCATGTGTTGCACCTCTAAATCACCTAATCCAACTCTCTCAACTTGTGACCGGATAACCTGGATTAAGACTGCAGGGCTTGTGGCTGTTGAAACATCTCATTGCATCTTGCTAGTAACTAGGCTTGTGATAACCCTAGTTAGTTAAAGTATCAAGCTGTACTCATTGTTTGGCCGTGAATGATGAATGGAGTCCAGTCTAGTCTTATCTAAGTAAGACTACTATATGGTTATTTCAACACATTACTATTATGATTTATCTTACCGATAATTGGTTAGAGACTAAGTTCTGTTCAGGTGAAGGGTTACAATCCCGGTCCTTATTTGGTTTACGGATTGTAACTTGGCTACCAGAATAGTCCCTTAGTTGTCTTATCGTTTATCACCTTACTTTCCCTAACTCATGTCTTTTATTATCATTTATGTTCCCATGTGCTAATGTGTTGGTTTTAGTTCTTAAGTGAAGTCTCCTTTGTGGCACTTGCTCTTTCTGGGGTCTGACCCAGCTGGTTTTGGATGACCAGATTTTGGAGTAGCACCCGAGGATCTTCCAGCTTTCCAGCTAGATGGTGTATACTAGATGCAACCCTGGCAACGAGTGGATTTTATTTTGCTCTCCCACTCTATTGTAAATTATTCTTTTGAGGCGTTTAGCCGCCGAGCAAGTGTTAGCTCGTGTTAAATTTATATTCCTATCTGCCTAATGGCTGTAACATGATTGACAGATCCTAGGGTTGATCATGTATGACTTAAACTCTTGCTAGTCTTCGCATTTTGTATGACTAGCTTCATGATCATCTAAATATGTAATGTTTGGGACGCCTTACTTTGTATGTCTGATGATCTACTATCTTGTTACATTTACTTGCTTGCTTGAGATTGAGACACTAGGCTTGTTCTTGACCCTAAGAGACTAATGGCTTGTAGTAAACCCTCATGCATCTAGACAGCCGTGACCGTATTGCGAGGTGGGATTCACTTCAATGTACGTAGCTGGCTGTGTCTGTCCCCCGCTCTCTAGTATTCTGGTTTTGGGGTATGACACAGTTTAAGTGGTGGCACATGCAGGTCTTGTAAATCAAGATGTGTGAGTGTTTCACTGAATAGATGTCTCAATCAGCACTCATCCTTGATCTCTACTCGTTTCTTCTAATCCTTTCTGAAATCTTGACCTGATCACATGTTTGTATCCTCAATTTATCATGGTCCTTCCTTATTGTTCTCTATGTCATTTCTTTAGCGGTATTATTCCTGGTTCTGACGATCAGCAAGGCGGAGCACCTCCAGTGGACCAGCATCAACCTGGAGACCAAGCCCAGCACTCTGGAGCGGCCTTCCGAGTCATACATTCCGGGGATCCAGAGCCCCCAGTTCAGCCAGTCCAGCCTGCAGAGCCTGACAATGGAACCTTGGTGGGTCTCATCAGGGAATTGCTTGCATCTCAAAATCATCGGGGCGATGCCCTGTACCAGACATTACAAGATGCCATGGACAGAGTTGGTTACCAAGGGAACAACACGGCCAATAGTTTCAAGCGTCTAAACCCTCCTTTCTTTGACGGCACTGAAGATGCTATTGCTGCTGATGCATGGCTTCAGGACACAGAGGTTATTCTGTAAGCAGCTAGGATTCCTGAGAATGAGAAGGTGGCCGTAGTGCGCCTACAGTTATTGGACTTAGCCCGCAGCTGGTGGACGATGCTAGCAGATAGATTATCGACACCTGTCTTATGGGCGGTGTTCAGCAATAAGTTCCATACCAGGTACTTCGACGCAGTAGCTCGGTATGATCTACAGACGAGATTCACTAATCTTAAGCATATGGGCAGGATGGTCGATGGATATGCGGCCAATTTTTCTAGACTCAGTCGATTTGCTCCTACCTTGGTGGCAACCGAATTGGATCGAGTCCAGCGATTCCAGCAGGGACTCCACCTAGAGATTATCATATCAGTGGAGCAGTTTGAGCACCAGACGTTTGATGCCGTCTTGCGAGCAGCGAAGAGGCATGAGTATACTTCACAGAGGATTGTAGATAGAAGTGGAGGATGGAAGAGGTCTCACAGGCAGATGAAACAGTCTTCAGCACCAGCCCCAGCAGCTAGGGCTTTAACTATTGGAGCTCCTAGGCGGGCGACCACAGTTTCGTCGGTTCAGCACTCGACGCCGGCGTATCCTCAGCAACAGAAGCAAAAGCAGTCTTCCGTAATGGGCTACACTCATTGTGGGAAGCCAGGAGACGTAGTATCAGAGTATCTCAGAGCATAGGGATTGTGTTTAGTTTGTGGGGCACCGGATCACAAGATAGGGTCATGTCTGAATAGAGTAAGTTCGTCATCATCAAACCTAACCAGTCCATCAGTTATGGGTCCAGCACCAGTACAATAGCAGTATCAGCCTTCGAGGCCATTGTCGCCTCAGGCTCAGCAGTATGCCCAAGTTCATATTCAGAACCAGCAGAGAGGTCACCAGCAGAGGGGACCAGCACCAAGAAGGCAAGGTCTGGCTATGGCTTTGACCATGGAGGAAGAGTTAGCTTCAGGTGAGGTGGTGGCAGGTACCATTCTCGTCAACTCTTTTCCAGCATCAATATTATTTGATTCGGGTGTATTACATTTATTTATGTCTGCACGATTCGCTACACAGATAGGACTGAAGCCCGAGTCATTATCAGTAAGGCTCAATATACTTACGGGTAACGGTCTTGTGGGAGTAGTTAGAGTATTTTCCTCGTGTCGAATCGTAGTTAGCGGTAGAGTGTTTTTCGCTAGGTTGATAGAATTCCCGATGGACGATTATGATGTGGTCCTAGGAATAGATTAGTTGAAGGAGCAATATGCAAGAATAGACTGCCATATTGGCAGGATTATTTTTGGTATTCCCGACGAACAAGAGTTTTCATTTTCTAGGGGCGAAGTAGAACCTTCTCCACCTGTATTGCGGATGGCAGTAGCAATGGCAGTTCAGTTTCCCAGAGTCGTGGAAGAGTTCCCAGATGTGATCCCCGAAGAGCTTCCAGGCATGCCCCCAGAGAGAGAGAGATAGAGTTCACCATTGATTTGCTTCCAGGGACGGCACCAGTGTCAGAGGGAGTCTACAGGATGGCGCCTTCAGAGTTAGAGATTTTGTATAAGATGATTGAAGAACTCAGAACCAAGGGATTCATTCGTGCTAGTGGATCACCTTGGAGAGCCCCGATACTTCTTGTAAAAAAGAAGGATGGTATGTCAAGATTATGTATTGACTATCGTACCTTGAACTCTGTAACAGTCAAGAACAGATATCCTCTACCAAGGATAGATGATTTATTTGATCAACTCAAAGGAACGGCAGTATTCTCGAAGATTGACTTGCGGTCAGGATACCATCAGATCAGAGTTAGAGAGCAAGATGTCCCGAAGACAGCATTCAGATCCAGATATGGGCATTGGGAGTTCCTTGTTATGCCATTTGGAGCGACCAATGCGCCAGCCGTATTCATGGACCTTATGAATCGTATCTTCATGCCCTATTTGGACCAGTTCGTGATAGTGTTTATAGATGATATCTTAGTCTATAGCAAGAATGAGGCAGATCATGAGCAGCATCTTCGTGTAGTTCTTCAAATTCTTAGAGAGCACCAGTTGTACGTAAAGTTTATTAAGTGCGAGTTTTGGCTCGATCGTATCTTGTACTTAGGTCACATTATCACCCGAGGTGGAGTGGAAGTGGACCCCCAGAAGATAGTGGCTATAGAGTCATGGCCTGTTTCCAGTACCGTCACAGAAGTTTGGAGTTTCCTAGAATTGGCTGGCTATTACCGACGGTTTGTCTCAGACTTCGCTCGGATTTCAGTACCACTGACACAGTTGACCCGCAAGGAGGTGCAGTTTGCTTGGACAGTAGAGTGTCAGAGTTCATTTGAGAAGTTGAAGCGAAGATTGATGACGGCCTCCATTCTCACGCTTCCAGATGGGACTGGAGGATTTTCAGTTTATTGTGATGCTTCTGGCAGAGGATTGGGATGTGTCTTGATGCAGCATGGTAAGGTAGTCGCTTATGCGTCACATCAGCTTCATGATCATGAGAGGAATTTTCCTACCTATGACTTGGAATTAGCAGTAGTAGTTTTTGTATTGAAACTTTGGAGGCATTATTTATATGGAGATCGGATGGAGATTTTCACCGACCACAAGAGTTTAAAGTATGTGTTTACAAAGAAGGATCTTAACATGCGTCAGAGAAGATGGCTAGAGCTACTTGTCGATTATAACATCAACTTGCAGTATCATCCTGGGAAGGCCAATATAGTAGCAGATGCATTGAGCAGGAGAGCTACGGTTTATTTCCTAACAGCACAACCAGAATTGTTAGCCGATCTTCAGAAGATGGGTATTGAAGTAGTTCTTCCTACCAATGTGGCATTGATGGCCAGCATACAAGTTCAGTCCATCATAGTTGAGAGGATCAAGATGGCACAATCAACAGATTCTAAGATTCAGTGGCTCAGAGCGGAGTGTGAAGTAGGACGAAGACCAGAGTTATGTATTCACGAAGATAAAACTCTCCGACATGGGAGACGTCTTTGTGTACCCAGTGGTGAAATTAGATAGGAGATCATGGCAGAGGCTCACTGTTCTAAGTATTCAATTCATTCCAGTAGTACGAAGATTTACCGAGACATCCGTCAGCATTTCTGGTGGAATGGCATGAAGAGGGAGATAGCCCGGTTTGTCTCTCGTTGTTTAGTTTGTCAACAAGTTAAGGCTGAACATTAGAGACCAGCTGGACTTCTTCAACCTTTACCGATCCCAGAATAGAAATGGGAGCATATTATCGTGGATTTTGTAACTGCGTTACCTAAATCCCCAGTTGGAAGAGATGCTATCTGGGTTATAGTTGACAGGCTCACCAAGGTAGCTCATTTTCTCCCTTCAGAATTGGTCAGTCGACGAATCAGCTAGCAGAGATGTACCTCAGGCAGATTGTCAGATTGTATGGAGTGCCAGTTAGTATCGTATCAAACAGAGATTCAAGATTCACATCGCACTTTTGGCGGAGTCTTCAAGAGAGCTTGGGGACTCGTCTCAAGTTCAGTTTGGCTTATCCGTAGACAGATGGTCTGTCAGAACACACGATCCAGACTCTTGAAGATATGTTGCGGTCATGTACACTCGACTTCGGTGGTTCGTGGGAAGATCACCTGCATCTCGTGGAGTTCTCCTATAACAACAGTTTCCAGGCTAGTATCCAGATGTCACCCTTTGTAGCACTGTATGGCAGGAAGTACAGATCCCCATTAGCATGCGATGATATCGACAAGAGACAGATGCTTGGTCCAGAGATGATTACGCAGACAATCAAGGTGGTCAGACAAGTCAGAGATAATCTTCGAGTTGTCCAAGATTGCCAGCGCCATTAGGCCGATTCTCATCGACGTCCCCTGGAGTTTTCAGTCGGCGACCACGTGTTTCTTAGGATCTTGCCTATTCATGGCGTCATTCGATTCGGCGTATGGGGAAAGCTTAGTCCTAGGTACATTGGGTTGTTCGATATCCTTAAGCGAGAAGGTGATGTGTCTTATCGTCTCGCTCTTCCATCGTCTTTATGTGAGGTACATGACGTATTCCATGTATCCCAATTATGATGGTATATTCCAGATCCAAGTCATGTCCTTGATCATTCGGAATTGGTTGTTGGTACCAACATTTCGTATGAGGAAAGGCCCGTATCCATTTTAGACCGAAGAGAGAAGGTGCTCAAGAACAAGACTATTAGTTTAGTTCGTGTTGCTTGGGGTCATCACTCTTTGGGTGAGTCAACGTAGGAGCGTGAGGATGATATTCGTTCGCGATATCCACACCTATTTGACTCATAAGGTATAAAGTCTTTCTTATGCCTTATGCTTTTAATTCCTTGCTTGTATGAATGATTGCTTGATTGACTGCTAGTCGTAGCCTGCTTATGATTAATATAGCTTTACCCGACATCTCTAGCCTCTTGATAAAATTTCGAGGAAAGAATTCTTTTAAGGTAGGTAGAGTTGTCACTCCCGTTTCCCGTTATACGTATTTTCGTACGCGTATACGAGATTTCTGGCATTTATCAGGTGGACCGTAGTTAGGCTTTTTTTGCTTAGCCTAGTCTTGGTTTAATCTTGACTTGGTTTATTTGACTTGGTTTGGCTTGGCTTGGCTTGGTTTGAGATGGAGAGGGTTGATATATAACCCAACTCCTTCTCTCTCTCTCTCTCTTCATTCACTTCTTCATTTATTTTATCTTTTTTATTTACTCCTCCCACCTACCAAGTCCTAGGCAAGTGCAACTTGCTTCATGAGGGATCTCAAGTTTTATTGTTCTATTCTCTTCCTTACTTGATTTTAAGCCACTTTAGAACTTGACATTTTTTATTTTGGTAGATGGATTAATGTAGATCTAAGTTTGTATTATTTTCATTTTTTTGGGTTTTGATCTATTAAACTCGATTATTTTCAAGTTTTGATTGTTTCATGTTGTAGAGAATTCAATTTTACCTAAAATGGACCTTTGAAAAGTTAGGTTTCGATTTGTTTTGAGGTACTTATGGCCAAAAGTATTTTTGGCCATTTTTATGTTCATCTGTGCTGATTCTGGCTGGGACGATGAATAGTATCCGAGCCACATATGGGAGTGTCGTATAGTGCCGCATAGTGTCCGAGCCGTATATGGAAGTGCTGTATAGTGCCGCATAGTGCCCGAGCCGTATAAGAGAGTGCCGTATAGTGCCGTATAGTGTCCGAGCCGCATATAGGAGTGTCGCATAGTGTCCGAGCCGCATATGGGAGTGCCACATAGTGCTCGAGCCGTATATAGGAGTGCCGTATAGTGCCCGAGCCGCATATGGGAGTGCCGTATAGTGCCGCATAGTGTCCGAGCCGCATATGGAAGTGCCGTATAGTGCCCGAGCCGCATATGGGAGTACCGTATAGTGCCCGAGCCACATATAGGAGTGCCGTATAGTGCCCGAGCCACATATAGGAGTGCCGCATAGTGCCCGAGCCGCATATTAGAGTGCCGCATAGTATCCGAGCCGCATATGGAAGTACCGCATAGTGCTGAATAGTGTCGCATAGTGCCTATTTTGGCTGTTTTTGGCTATTTTATGCCCTATTTGGCAGAATTATGACCAAAATTTCTCCCAACTCCCAACATAAAAGTGGTAAATCTTTTCCTTGGCTTCAAGAATATGTTATTAGCTATTTTATGCAAGTTTCTCTCATTCATGATAATGTAATGACAGAACACGTACGATAATGGCCTGTTAAGGCGCACTCTTAGCCAGTGACAAGTAACAAGTAACATGACATGATAGTGGCCCGTCGTGGCACACTCTTGATAAGTAAATCTAACATGATAATCTTGATATACTGTTGTGACGGCTATCTTGACTTGCTAAGTAACTCTTGTCTTGACACCGCGGGTGTTTGTGCTTGTGTAAGCTACATATCTCGTCTTGCATCATGTCTAGGATATGAATTCCTGGTTACCACGGTTAGGGATTCATATTGAATCTGACGAGGATAATGACTAGATTGATCATGTAGTTCATGAAGAGATTTTCCAGCTACAGACAGTCCCGTTATCTGGGCGCTTTAATTGGACTTATAGCCTGCCGTCGAGTAGGGCACATTTACAGCACACTGTCATGTGTTGCACCTCTAAGTCACCTAATCCAACTCTCTCAAATTGTGACCGGATAACCTGGATTAAGACTGCAGGGCTTATGGCTGTTGGAACATCTCATTGCATCTTGCTAGTAACTAGGCTTGTGATAACCCTAGTTAGTTAAAGTATCAAGCCGTACTCATTGTTTGGACGTGAATGATAAATGGAGTCAAGTCTAGTCTTATCTAAGGAAGACTACTACATGGTTATTTTAGCACATTACTATTATGCTTTACCTTATCGATAATTGGTTAGAGACTAAGTTCTGTTCAGGTGAAGGGTTACAACCCCGGTCCTTATTTGGTTTATAGGTTGTAACTTGGCTACCAGAATAGTCCCTTAGTTGTCTTATCGTTTATCACCTTGTTTTCCCTAACTCATGTCTTTTATTATCATTTATGTTCTCATGTGCTAATGTGTTGGTTTTAGTTCTTAAGTGAAGCCTCCTTTGGGGCACTTGCTCTTTCTAGGGTCTGATCTAGCTGGTTTTGTATGGCCAGATTTCGGAGTAGCACCCGAGGATCTTCCAGCCTTCCAGCCAGATGGTGCACACTAGACGCAACCCTGACAAGGAGTGGGTTTTATTTTGCTCTCCCACTCTATTATAAATTATTCTTTTGAGGCGTTTAGCCACCGAGCAAGTGTTAGCTCGTGTTAAATTTATATTCATGTCTGCTTAATGGCTGTAACATGATTGACAGATCCTAGGGTTGATCATGTATGACTTAAACTCTTGCTAGTCTTCGCATTTTGTATGACTAGCTTCATGATCATCTGAATATAAAATGTTTGGTATGCCTTACTTTGTATGTCTGATGATCTACCATCTTGTTACATTTACTTGCTTGCTTGAGATTGAGACATTAGGCTTGTTCTTGACCCTAAGAGACTAATGGCGTGTAGTAAACCCTCATGCATCTAGATAGCCGTGACCGTATTGCGAGATGGGATTCACTTCAATGTACGTAGCTGGCTATGTCTGTCCCCCGCTCTCCAGTATTCTGGTTCTGGGGCGTGATAGGATACGCCCTGCTGCGCTCCGATTCCGTGTCTGAGATGTTGCCGCAGCAGAAACTTAGGCTAACCTACCTAAAATAACTAACCCCCGTCTAACGGACACCAAGCACATATAAATACAAGTATATGGCGGTGACTACGTCACTTGGACAAATCCCAATCTCTATAACTCAGATAAAATTACAAGATTAACAAAAACTAATGTTGAACCCTTTGCCCTAATAGGTTCAACCCCCTCACCACATTCAAGAAGAAAAGAAAGAGATTACAATTGAAATCGCTCACTAACCCGTAGCAATTTTCCTAACCGAAGTTGACGATCCCTCGATTAGATCTCTTCTTCCTTCTGTCTTGAATGGCAAATTTCTAAGAGCAAAGTGCGGAACTTTCTCTTAGATTTTCTGCGGACGAGCACCTCGAATCTCCACTTTTGTGCTGTGCTTTGTGCTTCCACCCTCACCCATATATAGGATGAGAAAAACCTATTTAGGTCATAATAGGATTTCTTAAATAGGAAGCCCTCAAATAAGAATCTTACTACACCTAAAATAGCCCATCAACATCCTATTTTAGATTATAATAGGATCTCTTAAATAAGAAACCCTCAAATAAGAATCCTATTATATCTAAAATAGCCCAGCACTAATTATGGACATCCAAATCAAATTAAATCAAATATTTAATCAGATTTAGACTCCATAAATATGCTATTACCAAATCCAGACTGGACTCCAACAGTAGTATAGTCAAAAATACTAAGTTTGCGACACACAGCCACAATGACAAAAGGGCCACGGACAAACTTTTGGCCTTCGCACAATACACTTGTATTGTTGTACATCTTCTTATTCATATTCTTTGTTTTTTTATGATTTTATCACAATGTTTGTTATGCTCCATATTAATATTAACCTTCATCAACATTCTAGAATTTTGGTAAAAGTAAATAGACTTTACATGATATCAGAGCAACCCAAGTTCAAATCCTCTGTCACGTAATACAACTATATGAATTCAGCTTCAGACCACAAAATCAATATTTGACCTAAATGGACATGTTAAATAATATTAATATTAACCCTTAATCCACTTTAACCCTTCACATGCATAGGAGCGTCCACTTTCTTATTGCTTGATCTTTCGTCAAAGGTGGTTAAGTATTTTAGAATTCAAAAGGAAACCAAATCATGCATGAATAGGCATCATTCAAGGAAGTATTTAAATATCCTAACTACCTCAATATTGGAATTGGCTGTGTATATCAACTATTGAAAGCTAGACGAGGCACATAAATATGTTAACGATAATGTAAGTCTTCATTACTAGTAATTGTTTGAATACCTTATATGAAGTGAATATAATATGAATGTGAAATAATTCCTTTTATTTTGTCTTGCAATGAGATGGGTCACTGGATTTCTTGACTAAATTCTTTATTTCTGGTAAAACTGAAATGAAAAAAAATGAAGTTATAGTTAATAGATTTAATGTCTTCATAGTAATTAATAGGCAAAATATTCCCCACGGCGAAATCCAGCAACATGCAAAATTATATATTGAAGCAAAACTAGTAAAACCTTCTTACCATTGATCGGGGGCGGATCCTGTTGGTGTTTTTGTCTATTGTTGGTGTTTTTTTTCCTTAGAGAGTAGAAAGATAGTCCCACATTGTCTAGTCTAAATAAAATGTATATTGAGAGATCACATGAGGTGTGGCACATGGGTGTCATGTGGGTGCCATGTAGGAATATTTTTCTAGTGGAAAGAAGGCTAAACCAACAAATAAGTATTATTGCTTTTTGTCATGCTCATGGAATTATTTTTCTATGGAGCTAAGCCCTAAAGCGACTCGGCTCGGGCTCAAAGGCGCAAAGTGATACTTTGTTGGCACACTTTGCACTTAGTCTTTGCTGCTGTGCAGCAACGCACAGGCACGCGGACAGACAGGCTGATGGGCTGTGTTGGCTAAGGGGCACAGGCGGCTCATGATGTTGCTGCTTAAAAGATTTGAGCGGTTATGGAAAGATTAAAACAATTAATCAGATCCATCGTTTATGAAAGTTGAATTTAATTTATTCAAATCTTTCCATTATTCGCTCCTATCTTTTCACAATCAGTTACGGCCAGAACGCGGATTAGGGTTTCCGCCCTTCTCTATAAATACTCTTTTCGTGCCTTTATTAATTACATACGCTGAAATCAAGAGAAAAAAGAGCTGTACTGCCACTGCCATTGGAGTCTATTGGAGTTCTTCGAGTTCGAGAAAGAAGGTGACAACGAGCGTTCCCAAAGTTCTTTCGAACTTGCTGATTCCCGGGAGCAGATCGTAATAGGACGAATCTTGCTTTCAGCAATGGTGATCTTAATCACCCCAGCAAAGTCGTCTTTATCAACTTCAGTTCACACAAACAGACCATGACTTCCACTCGCATTCTCACAAAGTGACCGAGTCATCAACCTCGTATCTCACAAAGAGAACAAGTATTCATCTCTCTATAAGAGATCGAAATTTCTATCTAACGATCTATTTCGGGATTAACAATCTCAAAGTAAGATTCAGATCTGATGGAAAACAACCATGCAAACCTTCTCGACACAAGTTTTAACAAACTTGAGAAGTTTGACGGGGAGCATTACAACGTCTGGAAGAGAAAGGTCAGCCTTAATCTTCAACTTGTGAGGGTCGACTACGTGTTGACAGATCTGTAGAAGCATAAAATTTTAGGCACATCTCAGGACAGAATTCCTATGCGCCCTAACTCTCATGTGCCGCCAAAATTAACATGCGCCAGAAAACTCAACAGAACACTTGGCACAGCAGAAAACAACAAAGAAGTAGAGACATTAAAGTTAGGCTTTTATTTCATATGAAAGTCTATTATATGCCTAAAACTCTTTTACAAAGAAAATTCTATTAGAAAGAAAAAAGCCTAAAAGCTATAGCCAGGTGCATCACTCTGATGCAACAGCCAGGCGCATCATTCCAGCATCTCAGCGTAGGCGCATCCCCGTGCATAGTCAGAGCGAATCACTTTCACGTTAGCATGTGGGAACTTCAGCAGGAGGAGTGGCTCTTCTAGCCTAACCAAATTGGGACACGACAGTCCCGACTTGCGGCTCTTCCAGCATAACAAAAATTAGGATACGACCGCCCCGATCTATGGATGCAACAGGCACCTTCAGCCTGTGTCGGGACACGACGATCCCGATATTAGGATGCAACAGGCACTTTCACAGGCTTGTACGAAAACATGACCGATGGTGAAAATACCAACCCGACATATCTTTATCTTCGGAAGGAGTTCATCGTCAACTCGCCAAGCAGAGGATCGATCAAGTTCGTCTCCATGAAGGAAAGCTAAGTGAAAGGAGAAACAAAACTCTTCACAAAGCTATTTATAGGCCGGAACAACCTTCGCCCATGCGCCAAGTGGCAGTCTCCTCATATTCTGTGTAATGAATCGGCATTAATGTCGATGAATATGCCTCTTCAAATTCAGTCAAGTCAAACAACCATCAAACGCCTCGAAAAAATCAACAAATAGGCCAAAGAAGATACGCCATATGGCAAATACGCCGTCAGTAATATGCGTACCATACCAAATGCGCCCAATAGGACATAGACCAATGCGCCTAGTGGAGCACAGATCAATGTGCCCACATGAAGCTCGTCACCCAGCAAGCATTTAATGCTATATGACAGAGTTGACAACACGACTGAGCAGTTGCCAGCTTTTGCAGAAAATGAAGAGCCACCAACGTCAATATCATTATTATTTTCTTTTGTTGGCTACAACTTTGCCACGTAGCCGACCGATCATCTGTATGTACCTCCACAGCCATACACCCAGAAATCTGTATGCGCCTCAAAAGCTATGCACAACCGACTTATTCCTGATCCTAAAAGATAGAAACCAAGTCTCTGCATGTGCTTCCACAGCCATGTGCCCAAAGCTCAGCATGCACCTCAGAAGCCATGTGCCCAGACTTGTCTGTGACTACTAAAAGTCATAGATCGAGTTGTTCCATGCGCCAGATCCTAGGCACATCCTGACATATCATTCCCCCTATAAAATCCGAGATCTTTGAGCCACAGACATGTGCCACATGTCTTTTGACTCAGTTCTGCTCAAGAATGGGTGCTAACCACCCAAGATTTCAGCAACAGACGAATCTTCGCGACTGCCATGTCTCAGCTTCACCGCAGCCCAACAGAGCAGTTTAGCAGATTCAGCTCCGACTCAGGGCATATCGTCCATGCACCCCACAGCATCAGCCATATGGTGTTCCTACGTAAAGATGCATCCTATATATATGCGCATGAGAAGACCAGTCTGCTGCCTATAAAAAGAGTGATTATTCTTTCTTCCAAAAAATTTAAGATCATATCTACAGACAGAAATGAGAAGAGTGACACTTAACATCTCCTCCTCCTCCAAACGCTCAGGAATCCAGAGCAACCCAGACCTTTAGAGAGTCCAAGATCGTCGTCAGATCGTCAACGGAGTCAATGCATTACCACTCGCTCCACCGATACAGTTTCCAGATTGTAACGCCCCAGTCCTAAAATACATAGGACTAGGAACGTAGACATGTCAGCTGTATTCATACGAAATATACTCCAATATATGGAAGCCTCGTATAAATACATAAGCTGTAAAATGCAGTAGAACCATAACTAATCTCATCCACACAGAATAAATAAATAAAAGATCATATAATGAGAATAAATTTGTCTTGATACAATATGTTGGGCGGAGACAAATCCACTACCAACAAATAAAGGAAAAAAAATACATGAGAAAAGATATGAATTTGGCGAGCGAAGCAAAGACGATCCAAAATGCAATCATCCTCGAAGAAATAGAGCGGATCACAGCTAGAGCTAGAGCACCTACGAAAGACAATAGCATACACCTGGAGAGATAACCAGGTCCTCAGAGGGATGTAACAAGACACACAATATCATGCCATATAAACTGAATAAATATTGCTCAAATAAATAAGTTAATTGAATTATAACATGTTCCAATACGCACCTACTGAACGAGCGTACCATCCCCCCAACCAAATAAGGACAGAAGATGGTAAACTAATTCACGGTAACGTACCTTCCCATGCTATGAACCCAATATGGTATCCGGACCCCAACAAGGTTCAATACCTTCTCATCGAAGTAGTAAGTCACACCTACAACCAAACAAGGACAAGATGTGACGAACTAATCCGCGACAAGTTATTGTTCCAAGCCACGGTCAGATACAAGTACTCAAACCAAAAGTACTCATACCTAACGGATAAAGGTGCCTAACCGTTCTAAGTGCAATGTAGTTAAGAATAATCCTTCCTACGCATGGACCCTGGCTGAATAGGATCGGCATAGTCCCCTCTTGGGCACCAGAGGCCCCAGTAGGAAGAGCATGGGTCATCAACCCCGTATCTCCAGCGGAGAGTCCGGGTCACAAGGGAAGTGCATCGAAGCCCATACGCTAAGGAATTGTCCTCCCCACCCAATGCCTACTGTGTTGCATCCACAACACAAACCACTATAACCGCTAAGTCAAACTAGCATGCAATCTCTATTAGCGGTTATTCCTATCGCACGGCTTGTACGTACTGGTGGCCAGCCAATCACGTACTTCCGTGTTCTACATGCGACACACAACTTCGTGTTTACAACGTGTCAAGGCCAATGAATGCAACACACAAGGTGGTTCCTTAAATCTAGGTTTAATATGAGAAAAATAATACATAGCAGAAAAATAAATGAACAGTAAGTTCTAACAGTTATGCTATATATCACAGTTTTTGCATAAAAAATAAATAATGCATGAATATGAGCTAAAAATAAGTAAATAGCAAATGGCAAGGTGTCTTGCCTGGTAGTACGCCTGGTGTGCTGCGATGATCAAGGTGGCACGATCTACAACTTCAGTGCAACAACTGTACAAGAAGACCTCGGGTGATGACACGGACAGTTCCATCGGGTCCAGAAGGATCAAGTTAGTTAGGGTGGACATAAGGTAGGCTTGAATTGGCGATCGAATAGGAGAGTGGAGTTGAGTTACGGACGGAAGAAATAAGAAAAAAATAAATTTGATAAATAATAAATTTATGCTTTTAGAAATTCTTTATAATACTTGAAATATTATTAGTCAAAATATGCTTTCAAATAAAATAAAAATCGGAAGTCGTTTTTGAAGAAAAACTCTAAGTTGTCAAAATACAATCTTTTAGGTAGAAGTCTATATTTTTATACGACAAAATATTTCTAGAAAATAAATCTAGAAATTTGTTTATGAATTTAAAATGATATTTTAAATATACTAAGTTAAATACAATATTTATACATTTTTTTTACAAGATAACTTTGAAAAACATTTGATAACCATGATAAAAATACCAAAACCACTTATTAATAATAATAACCAAAATAATCGTAAAGCTTAGCATTGTAAGAATAATAATAATAACACAATAATAATAATAATAATAATAATAACAAAACTGATAATTATAATTATAATAATAATAACAATAATAATAATGATAATAATAATCGAAATAATAATAATAATAATAATATAAACTATCCCTAAAACAATTAAAGTAAAACAACAAACAACAAAGAAAGTAATAAATCATAATTAAATAAACACAAAACCAAAAAAAAACATCAGAACTATCTCCTCCTCGGGAGAACAAACCGAGAGTAGTGAGAGAGGAGTGAGAGGGGATGAGCGAAAAGGGGGTGCGCTGAAGAGGAGCTCAGGCGGGTGGCCGGGAGAGGAACCCAGGGGAAGAGGGAGAGGCGGTCCGGCGGAGGAGCGGGGTGCGGCGGACGGAACGGGAGGTGTTTGAGCTCGGCACGCGGAGGCTAGGGGACGTCGGCACTCGACGATTTGGAGCGGCGGAGGGCGGATCTGAGGCGGTGGGGCGCTGCAGTCGCGGGTGGCCACCGCTAGGCACGGCGGAGGTGGACGGGAAATGGGTTCCAGCGGAGATCGGGTGGTGGTCGGACGCGGAATTACGGCGGCGGGCGGTTTCCAGGCGAAGGAGGGTTTTGGAAGGGCGGCGGAGACCGGAGAGGTGAGGGGTTCCGGCGATGAGGGTTTGGCCAAGGCGGAGGAGGGATCTGACGGGAGGCGGAGGGAGATCGGAGAGGGAGATGAAGGGAGCGGGTCGGCTGGGCGGAGGGAGATCTCGGGGTGGAGTCGCCGGCTCGGGCAAGGCGGTGCGGTTCCGCGAGATCCGGCCACGAGGCCTCGACTGCGCGCTCACCGACGTAGGCGGCGTCGGTGGTGGCGCGTTCCAGCGTGGCGAAGGGATCTTCGGCTGGGGCCAGGCTGCCACGCCCAGGCGTTGCTCGGAGGGAGCGACGGGCACGAGGGTTACGGAGGCTTGGGACTCGGCGGAGCGGTCTGGCGGCGCCAGGGGAAGGTGAGTATGGTTAGGGTTTCTATTTGTTTTCTTTTTGCTGGGTTGTGTCGATTTGGGCGGTTTAGAGGGATGCTGGCTGTGGTGCCGGGGGAGGAAGTGTTCCGACGGTGGCGGGTTACGGTGATGGCTGGTGGTGGTTTGGTCGGGGTGTCGATTTGTGGCTTGGTAGGGGGCGGACTAGGGTTTTTCGGCCAAGGGCCGTGGTGGTTGTGCGTGTATGGTTTGGGTGGACAGGGTGGTGTCGGGGCGATCTGCGACGGGTGGTCGCTGGCTGTGGGATGGTTGCCGCGGAGATGACAGTGATTGGTGTGACGGTGGTGGTGTAATATCGAGGGGAGGATGATGGTAGTCGTGGTCGAGAGGGGGGTAGTAGGTCTTAGGATTTGGGGTTGGATATTGGGAAATATGGGATTTGTATTGTGTCGGGTTTGTCGACACAAAAGAGATAAATGTATTTGTAAAAAATTGGAATAAGAGCTGGACGGGGAACACGGACACGAGGCACGCACCATTGGGTTGTGAATTTTTGTGGATGAATAATGTGGATGATAAAATATTGGAGGAGTACCTGCCTATTTATAGGATGTGGGAATTCCCAATTAGATATGGACTAGGATATTTAAAACCCAAATTAGATAAACCAATCTATTAAATTTAAATCCAAATCCAAATGCAAATCCTATTTAAATTAAATCCCTTTAGTTTAAAATCAAATCAAATAATCCAATTCCAAATATAGATACTAGTTTAATCTATTTAAATAATTCCAAACATTAAATCAAGATTTAATTGGCCAAAATAACTTCCAAAAATATTTTTCAAAATACCAATAATAATAAGTTTGAAAATAATAAATATTTTTAAATATCTTTTTGAACAATAAAATATTACTATTAATAAATTCCGAAAATTATACTTTTATTTAAAATAGAACAATAAATAAATAACGAAATATTTGTATGCAACAAATATGCTTTACATAATTAGGCTTTTCTAGTATACAAAATATTATTTATTATTAATAACTTTTTAGAAACAAAAGGCTTTTTATAATAAGAATAATAATTATATAATTTTGAAAGTGTATATTAAAATAGAAAAGAAAATATTTTTATAAAATATGTACGCTCGCACATATTCGTACTCGTCGAGCAAACGAAAATTTCGCATAACATGTGCAATACGACTACGTGACATACAGTACCAAAAATTTTAAATCCATGCAAATTAATAAATAAAAAATAGTAGAAATTTAGGGGTTTTACATCCTACCCAACTTAAAAGAAATTTTGTCCTCGAAATTAAGAATTAGTAGGAGGGTAAGAGAACACAAGGGGGTATCGATGGGGAACAATCGATAACAAAATCACGTCGTAAGAAATTGCGGTCCAGATCATAGAAAAATATAATATGGTATGGTCATGGGGACTGAATGAGGGTCACGATTTAGAGAAGAAAATAGATTCGCTTTAATTAAGCGATTAGAGGGTCTTGATAGGGTCGAGTAGTTCGAGACAAAGATATGGCAACATCGAGTGATAATGATCATAGGTGATAGGATGGTTAGAGGAAGTTCTAGTATAACGCATTCGTCCTTCTAAAATAGGTGAAGGCGAAAGCAAGATAGAGTTCAAGGAGGTGTTATCGAATATGAATACGTGATTCAAAGACGATCGTATAATTTCAAAAGAATTGTCAAGGCAGTCGTGGATGGGATTGTAAGGGCCAAGTTTAATTATGTCCCCATCCACGTAGAGTAATAGACAAAAGCGAACCAAAGTGCACCTGGTTGATCAGACCATCATGCACCAGTTCTGATTAGACCATATGTTAGTGGATATGCCCACATAACATATGTCTTAAAACAAGCTTGATAAAAGAATAAGCTTGCAAAAACTAGGCTACATTAGCATCATTAGTCAAG
This sequence comes from Iris pallida, assembly GCA_029216955.1. Taxonomy (NCBI): domain Eukaryota; kingdom Viridiplantae; phylum Streptophyta; class Magnoliopsida; order Asparagales; family Iridaceae; genus Iris; species Iris pallida. The sequence goes on along the minus strand of JANAVB010023429.1, from coordinate 283,317 downwards.
ATGGTAAAAGCATAGGCACGAGAGATTAAGATTGAAAGAAGAATAATGATTCTAAGTCATATCATGTGTTGGTTCCTATACAGTCGTCCTATAGTCTTCTTGTCCAAGTCCTTGGTTGACTAGATGGGTTAAGGTTTTCTAAATTCTAGAATCTAAGTAGACTTGCTAAGATAGGTCGCAAGGACAAAGGGTTTGCTAGGTCATAAGGTATTCTACCCAATTTAAAGAATTAAACTAATAGTGTTTTGGGACAACTAACTAGTAGGGTCAATCTCTAGCAAGCACGAAGGGAAGATCAGAATAGGGATGGAAGGAAGCAAGCAAGATGCAATTGATGAGTCAAACGGTAGATAAAATCAAGGGAAGTGGTCAAGTATGTGGATGAGATCCTAGACTTCTAATCCTATACACAGGCTTGCTTGGTACGGTAAAGTAACCAAACAATTTATCTTGACCTGCATGGGCCACCACAAAAACATGTAACGCCCCAGTCCCAAAATACGTAGGACTAGGAACGTTGACATGTCAGCTGTATTCATACGAAGTATACTCCAATATATGGAAGCCTCGTATAAATACATAAGCTATAAAATGCAGTAGAACCATAACTAATCTCATCCACACAGAATAAATGAATAAAAGATCGTATAATGAGAATGAATTTGTCTTGATACAATATGTTGGGCGGAGACAAATCAACTACCAACAAATAAAGGAAAAAAAATACATGAGAAAAGATATGAATTTGGCGAGCGAAGCGAAGACGATCCAAAATGCAATCATCCTCGAAGAAATAGAGCGGATCACAGCTAGAGCTAGAGCACCTGCGAAAGACAATAGCACACACCTGGAGAGATAACCAGGACCTCAGAGGGACGTAACAAGACACACAATATCAAGCCATATAAACTGAATAAATATTGCTCAAATAAATAAGTTAATTGAATTATAACATGTTCTAATATGCACCTACTGAACGAGCGTACCATCCCCCCAACCAAACAAGGACAGAAGATGGTAATCTAATTCACGGTAACGTACCTTCCCATGCTATGAACCCAATATGGTATCCGGACCCCAACAAGGTTTAATACCTTCTCTTCGAAGTAGTAAGTCACACCTACAACCAAACAAGGACAAGAAGTGACGAACTAATTCGCGATAAGTTATTGTTCCAAGCCACGGTCAGATACAAGTACTCAAACCAAAAGTAATCGTACCTAACGGATAAAGGTGCCTAACCGTTCTAAGTGCAATGTAGTTAAGAATAATCCTTCCTTAGCATGGACCCTGGCTGAATAGGATCGACATAGTCCCCTCTTGGGCACCAGAGGCCCGAGCAGGAAGAGCATGGGTCATCAACCCTGTATCTCCAGCGGAGAGTCCGGGTCACAAGAAAAGTGCATCGGAGCCCATACGCTAAGGAATTGTCCTCCCCACCCAATGCCTACTGTGTTGCATCCACAACACAAACCACTATAACCGCTAAGTCAAACTAGCATGCAATCTCTATTAGCGGTTATTCCTATCGCACGGCTTGTACGTACTGGTGGCCAGCCAATCACGCACTTCCGTGTTCTACATGCGACACACAACTTCATGTTTACAACGTGTCAAGGCCAATGAATGCAACACATAAGGTGGTCCCTTAAATCTAGGTTTAATATGAGAAAAATAATACATAGCAGAAAAATAAATGAACAGTAAGTTCTAACAGTTATGCTATGTATCACAGTTTTTGGATAAAGAAAATAAATAATGCATGAATATGAGCTAAAAATAAGTAAACAACAAATGGCAAGGTGTCTTGCCTGGTAGTACGCCTGGTGTGCTGCGATGATCAAGGTGGCACGATCTGCAACTTCGGTGCAACAACTGTACAAGGAGACCTCGGGTGGTGACACGGACAGTTCCATTGGGTCCAGAAGGGTCAAGTTAGTTAGGGTGGACATAAGGTAGGCTTGAATTGGCGATCGAATAGGAGAGTGGAGTTGAGTTACGGACGGAAGAAATAAGAAAAAAATAAATTTGATAAATAATCAATTCATGCTTTTAGAAATTCTTTATAATACTTGAAATATTATTAGTCAAAATATGCTTTCAAATGAAATAAAAATCGGAAGTCGTTTTTGAAGAAAAACTCTAAGTTGTCAAAATACAATCTTTTAGGTAGAAGTCTATATTTTTATACAATAAAATATTTCTAGAAAATAAATCTAGAAATTTGTTTATGAATTTAAAATAATATTTTAAATATACTAAGTTAAATACAATATTTATACATTTTTTTTACAAGATAACTTTGAAAAATATTTGATAACCACGATAAAAATACCAAAACCACTTATTAATAATAATAAGCAAAATAATCGTAAAGCTTAGCATTGTAAGAATAATAATAATAATAACACAATAATAATAATAATAACAAAACTGATAATTATAATTATAATAATAATAACAATAATAATAATGATAATAATAATCGAAATAATAATAATAATAATAATAACATAAACTATCCCTAAAATAATTAAAGTAAAACAACAAACAATAAAGAAAGTAATAAATCATAATTAAATAAACACAACCAAAAAAAAACATCAGAACTATCTCCTCCTCGGGAGAACAAACCGAGAGTAGTGAGAGAGGAGAGAGAGGGGATGAGCGGAAAGGGGGCGCGCTGAAGAGGAGCTCAGGCGGGTGGCCGGGAGAGGAACCCAGGGGAAGAGGGAGAGGCGGTCCGGCGGAGGAGCGGGGTGCGGCGGACGGAACGGAAGGAGTTCGAGCTCGGCACGCGGAGGCTAGGGGACGTCGGCGCTCGGCGATTTGGAGCGGCGAAGGGCGGATCTGAGGCGGTGGGGCGCTGCAGTCGCGGGTGGCCACCGCTAGGCGCGGCGGAGGCGGACGGGAAATGGGTTCCAGCGGAGATCGGGTGGTGGTCGGACGTGGAATTAGGGCGGCGGGCGGTTTCCAGGCGGAGGAGGGTTTTGGAAGGGCGGCAGAGACCGGAGAGGTGAGGGGTTCCGGCGATGAGGGTTTGGCCAAGGCGGAGGAGGGATCTGACGGAAGGCGGAGGGAGATCGGAGAGGGAGATGAAGGGAGCGGGTCGGCTGGGCGGAGGGAGATCTCGGGGTGGAGTCGCCGGCTCGGGCAAGGCGGTGCGGTTCCGCGAGATCAGGCCACGAGGCCTCGGCAGCGCGCTCACCGACGTAGGCGGTGCCGGTGGTGGCGCGTTCCAGCGCGGCGGAGGGATCATCGGCTGGGGCCAGGCTGCCACGCCCAGGCGTAGCTCGGAGGGAGCGATGGGCACGAGGGTTGCGGAGGCTTGGGACTCGGCGGAGCGGTCTGGCGGCGCCAGGGGAAGGTGAGTATGGTTAGGGTTTCTATTTGTTTTCTTTTTGTTGGGTTGTGTCGATTTGGGCAGTTTAGAGGGATGCTGGCTGTGGTGCCGGGGGAGGAAGTGTTCCGACGGTGGCGGGTCGCGGTGATGGCTGGTGGTGGTTTGGTCGGGGTGTCGATTTGTGGCTTGGTAGGGGGCGGACTGGGGTTTTTCGCCCAAGGGCCATGGTGGTTGTGCGTGTATGGTTTGGGTGGACAGGGTGGTGTCGGGGCGATCTGCGACGGGTGGTCGCTGGCTGTGGGATGGTTGCCGCGGAGATGACAGTGATTGGTGTGACGGTGGTGGTGTAATGTCGAGGGGAGGATGATGGTAGTCGTGGTCGAGAGGGGGGTAGTAGGTCTTAGGATTTGGGGTTGGATGTTGGAAAATATGGGATTTGTATTGTGTCGGGTTTGTCGACACAAAAGAGATAAATGTATTTGTAAAAAATTGGAATAAGAGCTGGACGGGGAACACGGACACGAGGCACGCACCATTGGGTTGTGAATTTTTGTGGATGAATAATGTGGATGATAAAATATTGGAGGAGTACCTGCCTATTTATAGGATGTGGGAATTCCCAATTAGATATGGACTAGGGTATTTAAAACCCAAATTAGATAAACCAATCTATTAAATTCAAATCCAAATCCAAATGCAAATCCTATTTAAATTAAATCCCTTTAGTTTAAAATCAAATCAAATAGTCCAATTCCAAATATAGATACTAGTTTAATATATTTAAATAATTCCAAACATTAAATCAAGATTTAATTGGCCAAAATAACTTCCAAAAATATTTTTTAAAATACCAATAATAATAATTTCAAAAATAATAAATATTTTTAAATATCTTTTTGAACAATAAAATATTACTATTAATAAATTCCGAAAATTATACTTTTATTTAAAATAGACCAATAAATAAATAACGAAATATTTGTATGCAACAAATATGCTTTACATAATTAGGCTTTTCTAGTATACAAAATATTATTTATTATTAATAACTTTTTAGAAACAAAAGGCTTTTTATAGCAAGAATAATAATTATATAATTTTGAAAGTGTATATTAAAATAGAAAAGAAAATGTTTTTATAAAATATGTACGCTCGCACATATTCGTACTCGTCGAGCAAACGAAAATTTCGCATACGACGTACAATACGACTACGTGACATACAGTACCAAAAATTTTAAATCCATGCAAATTAATAAATAAAAAATAGTAGAAATTTAGAGGTTTTACACAGATAAAAACAAAAGTGTACTCCTAGGACTACGTCTATGTCCTATATTGTATACTGTTCTGTTTGTAATTGAAATACCAAGGTTTGTCAATCAAAAAGACCTTGTCACATTTTCGATGGCGAACAAGCTGGCGACTGTGCTGGGGACTTCTTTCTCTCTTAACGAAAAAGTCGTGTCGCAATCCTACGACAACAAGCTTTGCTCCTCCCAGAAGACACTCATGGTGCGTCTCAATCAACAGAAATATGAGAAGTTCATCTCTGAAAGTAGCGCAAGTCCTTCGAAGCGGCTGCCAAAGCCGAAGAAGACTCGCCAAGTCTGGGTGCGTAAAGGAGATACGCCGAGCACCACCACAGAAGGGGACGCTCCACCGTAGCCTACCCTTCCTGCTGACATTCTCAGCAAGCAAGATGCACCCGCCAGTGCAGCACATCTGCAAGGAAAATGCAATGTTGACTGCATTCCCAGTTGTCCTCTTTTTAGTCGAAGAAGATGTGCCGACGAAACAAAGGCGCATCCAACTTTCCCGCATGAACTTTGGCGTGCAGGAGAGGAACTCTGTCTTTGACAGAATCACTCAATGTCGTGGCGAAGATGAGTTAGATTCTGAGTACTATGCGCCTTCGCAGGCTGGTATGAAGAAATCCAATGCAGCACGGGCCATGCGCCCCAAATGTGCTACGTCCACAGTGAAGTTGCGTACTTAAAATCATGCACGCTGCTGATGGTAAACTGTACAGAGTCGACTCGGGTGTGTTTGCACCAGATACGAGCCGACTCTCAAAGTCTCTATTTCGTTTGGGCGCATCTTCTGCGCTTGAAACCAAGTCGTGCGATGCAAAACTTGAGACTTTGAACCCATGCACCTACGTGGATGGTGCACATAAAGTAGGTTCAAGTCGCAGTACATGTTGCTCCCCTATCAATGATCTGGGCGTATCTCATGCGCTGGAACTGGATCCGGGGGCGCAATATTCACATGACCACCCCGGCGCTTGGCCTTGCATGCGCCTGAAGGGGGTGTAAAAGTGAAACTCTTCTCTCATGATTTGCGTAATGTGATCACTCACAAACACAGATTAGGAGAGCTGACCATTAAGCACGATGCGCCCCTCGCGGGGTACACTTATGCCTTGGTCACCATCAACTGCTGCTGCTGTAAAATAACGGCTCTATCATCCAGGCAGTCTGTGTTCCAGTGACTATAATCTGTTGCACCCATCTGACGTCGTCTCAGAAAGATGGTGCCAATTGAAGATGAGTCAGTGCCCAAGGAAGCTTCTTGCCATGTTGTTTCTAACTCCCAGTCATTGGGGAGAAAGACAACCACCAATCCCTCGACCTCAGCAGCACCGTCCAAAAGTCAGCCGAGGAAAAGCAAAACGATAGTCCCATCCTCAGGGGTGTTTGAGAGCACCCGGTCAAGGAAGAAGGTTCCTGCAGAAGCATCAGCTGGGAGTGATCAAGCTCCTGCTATCCATGATAACCCTCCCTTTGAAGATGATGACGTTCTCTAAGGAATCGACCCCGAAATAGCTGGCGGTAGCCAGTACGAGGTCTCAGAAGAGAAAACTCTCCCACATGAGAGTGAGGTCGAAAGCGAAGCCTCAACCAATCCATCCACCTCTTCCCATGTCATGCCAATGTACATGGCAGGGGATGGTGATGAATAGGAACTAGACACTCCAGCCCCGGGCCTCATGCAGCGCATGGACATCCTGGAGGGGGGCCTCAAAACCCCCTCTACCACCATGCAATCCTTGACTCAGATGGTATTTGAGATTCGCACCACTCTGGTCTCCCAACCATTAGCAAGGGTACCTGTTTTCACCAGTCCCGATCCAGGGGCCAATGGAGAATCAAGTATACCCCCTCAACGGATATCCTCGGGTACAGATCATCACACTGCACCTCGGATGTCGGCTCCTTCAAATGCTGAGCTTCATACTTTACCGCCCTCACCGGCTTCCAGTTCTATAGAGGATTTGGTCGACATGATCAAAGATCTGCGTAAATGCTTTGAGACACGAAACTGGCAGAAAGAATGTCAGAAGATGGGAATCCCGCAACCTTACCCCCTCGAGTGGAACAAGGTGGTTTACCCTTCCAAGTATAAACCACAAACACTAATGCTATACGATGGGAAGGACTCTACTCGCCGGTATCTGACCTACTTCCAGGCTCAAATGGGTTATCTCTCGAAGGAAGATGCCCTACTCACAATCCTGTTTGTTAGGACATTAAAGGGAGTCGCTTACGACGGGTACTGCAGTCTTCCTGACAACTCCATATCATCCTTTGATGACTTGATACATCTCTTCCTCGACCGATTTTACGATGGTGGGAAGGACATGAGCATGTCATCTCTCATAAAATTACGCCAGACAGAGAAAGAAACTGTTCGAGCCTTCATTGAACGTTTTCGACAAGCATGGTTTAGGTTGCCTCCGGGCAAGCCAGAATATGTGCTGATCAATTCCTACTGCATGACCATGACTCCTGCAATCAAGCTCTGGCTCGACTCCACTCAACCTCCCGATTATAGTTCATTAATCATCGGGGCCGAAGCTGCTGAGAAGAAGGCACGTAATGCTCGCCTTCTGGGGGTAACTTCTCCGCCTTTGATGATAAAAGGAAACGGCTTACTACCAGCAACAGTGGGTGCGAGGCGAAAGGGAAGCAGGCATTGATTGTCAACGCTTCAAAGAGCACACAGGGGCCCGCTCAGAAGCCTCCACCTGCACCGAGGCCGAATGAGGTCTACTCCTTCAACGACGAGGACACCTTACAACTCTTCAAGATGCTAAAACAAAGTGACAAGATCAAGTTGCCTGATCCAAAGCGTCCCGACGAGGTGGGCAGAATGGGCGACCCGAGGTACTGTCACGACCATCGGTTCATTGGACATCCAACTCAAGACTGCTATATCCTCAAAAACTACATACAACGCATGATCAATGCGAATGTCATCTCAATCGATTACGAGGAGAAGACAGTCTCGGCCAACATGGTGTCGCTCCAGTTCGATACCCTATCGCCTACTACAACTCAAGATGGTGCTGTCCCTATCCCGAAGGCGACATTAGAGGTGGTTAACCTTCCGTCGACTCGTGACAACGCGAATGGACTGATTCCACTCATTACATCTCGGGGGGAGATCATGTGGATTCACCCAGATCTCACTCCAGAACTGACTCAACCGGGGGTACATTCTACCTCTAAAGCTTAAGGCAAGAAGACCAAGTCTTATCCAATGGTGACGTCTTCCCCCGAGGAGGCACTTCCAGTACAAACATGTTCACAACAGAGCGCTTAGCCTGAGGAAAAGCCCCTGTCGAAGTGGCACCTCCCGTCACTACCTCGGCTGCTCAAGGTGAAGGTCCTTCCCAACTTCCAGTAACTGAAAACAAAAGCATACGGAGGCCCGCTTCGACAGGCCTCTACGAAGAGACAACGCTTTAGGATTAACCAAATCCCACAACTTCGACATACTGGCACAACTTGCCAGTACTCCAGCTCGGCGGTCCTTGTTCGAACTCCTCTGCCTGTCTAAAGATACTCCGGAGGCTCTCTGTGAAGCCCTGAAGGATGTTGTACCTTTCATCAGTAAGGTCAAGTAGCCTGAGGACGATCCAGCAACATATCCACACTGCCATAGTATGGAGGAGATCATCCCAATATTACATTCACTCAACAAGACATGCTACTGAAGAACAACCGACACAACAGACCGCTGTATTACACAAGGTATATTGGGGCCATTAAGGTGGATCGGATACAGATCGAACCAGGGTCTTCTCTCAGCATCATCCCCCGGACTCTGCTTCATATGATGGAAATCCTAATGCATTGTCTGACAGCATCTCATACTACATTCAGTGGCTTCAACGCCAGCAAGAGTGAGCCGCTGGGCAAGATCCAACTGAAGTGTCATATCGATGATCTCCAAACCGAGGTGACTTGCTATGTCGTGGATGCGGACGTCAACTACAACATCCTGTTGGGACGGCTGTGGCTACATAAATACATGGTGGTGCCATCTACTCTCTATTAATGTATAAAGTACGTATCTACCAACGGCATAGTCAGAACAGAGTTTGCAGATGTCGATCCCTGCAGGGGCTTGACGCATTCTTTACCGACTCTGACCTGTACAAGTCGATCCACCTCGAAGATGAAGACAACGACGCCGATGATGAAGCCAAAGCCGAAGCCGAAGCTGATTTAGAGGCAGAAATGATAATTGATGCTCCCCTAAAAGTGTGACTCAAAGGGAAGCCACCTCAAACACCGCCTGATTTAGTAGGCAAACTTCGTAGGAGAGCACCAACTTCTCAGGGCCATGCAAACACTGAAGCCCCTTTGAAGATACGACTCAAGGGAAAGTCTCCCCAAGTAACGGCTCCTCTCATAGCAAAACTATGTAGGAAGGCACCAGTCACCAGAACACCAACTGAGGCACCTCTCAAGATGCGGCTTAAAGATAGACCTCCTCAGCCTTCAACCCCTCATAAGCTTCACGAGAAGGCCCATGTATCTCTATCAGCACCAGAGCCGACAAAGGCCAAGCTCCCAATAGGTTCTTCCAAACCACCTTAGGCTGCTCTAGTACTCACTAACGAAGAACTGGGAGAGTACATATCCGTCAATGTGGATACACCATCCTTGATGATGTAATCCCTCGGAACAAGATGCCATATTTTATCAATAAAAGGGTGTCTTTTAATTATTCTAGTTTTCTACATTGGAATGCCATGTATACTCTAGATAATGCTCTACAGTCGTTGTAAACACAAATAACGACTGTTAATCATGTAAATCGAGTCATCCTGTACCAAGTAGTCTGTTATATAGTCCCGTCTCGAAACTAGAATGAGAAACCTATCATCTTCGATAAAGTCGAGCATCACCAAGACCTTCTACCGACGGAGCCAGAACCCGATACCGACCGAATACAAATTTACCGGTACAATGATCGAGCCAAGTATCTCATCCAAAAGATGGTCTACAACTTGAAAAGTGGCCAGGGTCTAAACTATGGCAAGGGACGACGTCTTCCCTTACGACTTCCTGTTCCGAAAGGAAAGCGACAAGACTATTATCACCATACTCGACGGGGGGTAGGCTACATCACGCCCCCAACAACCCCAGAAAGTTTAGAAGCAAAAGATGTCGCACATTCTTACTCGTTTGAGGCTTCAACTTAGGACTCCGACACCAGCATCGGCCCAATCTTCAGGAAGGTGCTATCAGCTAATATGACATCTGCACATCCTTCAGAAGATAAAGACAACAATCAAACAATAGAGTTCTTTGTAGAAGAACCCTGGGCTCAACGTCTAGGCATGCAATAGGAATCTTGCTTTGAACTACAGGAACCCCCTACTGAAGACGAAGTCGAGCAGATCAACCTTGGGGATGGATCTTCATCCAAACCTATCTTCATCAGTAAGAGCTTAGTAGGGAAGGACCGAGAATCTTTGGTCCAACTGGTCAAAGAATACATCGACATCTTTGCCTGGAGCTAAGAAGACATGCCGGGACTCGACCCACCAGTCGTAATGCGCAAGCCTAATATCTTACCTGACAATAAGCCCGTTAAGTAGCAACAGCGACGCTTCCATCCCAACATCATGGATGCTATCGACAAAGAAGTAGATAAGCTCATAGATAGCAAATTTATTCGCGAAGAGCAACTTCGAGACTGGGTGGCTAACATTGTTCCCATCACAAAAAAGAATAGAAAGATTCGGGTCTGCATCGACTTTCGAGATCTCAACTCTGCTTGCCCGAAGGATGAATTTTTACTCCCAATCACCGACGTAATAATCGACAACACATGTGGCTTCGAGCGCATGTCCTTCATGGACGGATACTCAGGATACAACCAGATCAAGATGTTCCCAGACGAAAAAAAAACATGTCATTTCGGATTCCGAAGGGGGTTTACTGCTACATAGTAATGCCCTTTAGCCTGAAGAATGCAAGTGCCATATACCAAAGAACTATGAGCACCATCTTCCGTCGGCACCTCGATAAAACAGTCGAATACTATGTTGAAGATATCACCGTCAAGAGCCGTCTTCGAGGTGATCACCTTCAAGATCTGAAAATAGTCTTCGATCTCATGCGGGCACATAAGCTCAAGATAAACCCCGTCAAATCCTTTTTTGGGGTTCCCAGTGGAAAGTTCTTGGGCTTCAATATCACTACAAAAGGCATCCATGTCGACCCCGAGAAGACTAAAGGTATCCTTGACATGGACCCTCCGAAGAACCTTAGAGAACTTCGAGGCCTACAGGGACGTCTTATATACAACCGAAGGTTTATTGTGAACCTTTTTGGGAAATGCCAGCCCTTTACCAAGCTCATGAAGAAGGGAGTCTCCTATGTCTGGGCAGAAGAATGTTAGAAAGCCTTTGACGACATTAAAGCTTATCTGACGAGCCCCCAGTCTTGGTGGCACCTGTCGCAGGGAAACCATTTCTACTCTATGTCCGTACAATGGATTATTCCCTTAGCGCTTTGTTGGCCCAGAACAATGATGCGGGCTATGAACAGGCCATCTACTACCTCAACAGGATAATGGTCGAGGTCGAACACAGGCACAATCCTGTCGAGAAGGAATGTTTTTCTCTAGTATTCGCCATCCAGAAAGCTCGCCATTATGTCTCAGGACAGACAATTCATATCATCTCCCGGGTCAATCCGTTCAGAATTCTCATGACTAAGCCGGGAGCGCTAAATTCTCGATTAGCTACTTGGAAGATACTATTGACGCCATATGACATGGCATTCGTCCCGTAAAAGGCTGTTAAAAAGCCATGCACTGGCCGACTTCCTAACCGTGTACCCAATTTCGGAATCGTCCCGACTCTATGAGGACATTCCAGATGAAGTGCGAGAATCAAACATTACAGAAGAGAACCCCGTTTGGCGGATGTTCTTCGACGGTGTTTCAAGAACAGGCCCTAAAGGCCAGATCATCACAGGAGTAGAGGTAGTCCAGATCTCCCCCGATAAGCTGGTCATCCAGCGTACCTATTCTCTTTCAGAGCCGTGCTCCAACAACGTTGTAGAGTATAATGCTCTCATTATGGGACTCCAATTAGTAAAGTAGCTGGGGGAAGAATACCTCGAGTCATGCCGTAACTCAAAACTCGTCGTCAATTAAGTTCAAGGACAATACAAGGTCTGCCATGAAGACATGGTCCCTTATCACAAAGCAGCGTTGGACATCATCTCAACCTCCAGCTGAATTCTTTATAGAATATGTGCCTCGGCTACAAAACTTGGAGGCTAACGCTCTTGCTGGCCTCACGGCCTAATTGGCAGCACCCGTCGGGACTCAACACTTTATCACAGTGGTGGGTCAGGATTTGGCTTGCCAAAGAAACAATCTGTACATGTAAACAAATCATGCTGTGACTACTGACACCAGCATCAACGTCAGAGACTGGAGTTTTCCGTTCATCGACTTTGCCGTCTACGGGATACTCCCGGAAGACCCGAAGGAAATAGTCTCAGTCAGAAGGTGCTTGCTCTGGTTCTATTATGATACGACCACTAAAATGTTGTACCGACGCTCCTACGATGGACTTCTCCTCCGATGTCTATCAAACGAAGAAGCAGTCGAAGCTCTTTGAGAAGCCCGTGATGGAACATGCGGAGCTCACCAACCCGGTCCTAAGCTACATGTCCGACTTCGACGCATGGATTGTTACTGGCCTACCATGATGGCCGACGCTGTCGAGTATGTAAAGAAATATCGTGCTTGCCAGCAACACACCAACTTTATCCACAGACCGTCAGAGCCTCTACATCCTACGGTCGCCTCTTGGCCATTTGAAGCCTGGGGCATGGACATAGTGGGACCCATCACCCCTTCCTCATCCAAGGAACACTGCTTTGTCCTAGCAATCACCGACTACTTCTCTAAGTGGGCAGAAGCAGTACCACTGACAGAGGTGAAAAGTTCAAAGGTGATCAGCTTCATCTGTAAAACCCCAAAATCTTAGGGTTTTTTTCTTCTCATTTTATCTATTTACTTGAAATTTTAATTTTTGATTTTTATAATAATTATGTAGCAAGTTTAATGCTAGAGCATACGTATGCGTAGACAAGAATGGTACAAGGTTATGTATTAAGTGCTTCAAAAAAAAAAATATAGATATATATATTTATATTATACCTTAAAATACTTAAAGAATTTTTTATTTTAAATTTTTTATAGTGTTTATTAATTTTTAACATATTTGTATTTAATTAATAAATTTTTCCAGTACTAGAAGTAACAGTTAAGTTGCTACATTATAGATAATTTCATACAAGAAATTTTTATTTATTAGCTAGAAAATATTTTTAAACTTTTGGAGAATTTTTTGGATTTTAGTAAATTATTTAAAACTATTTAGATATGTGTAGCATTTATACTTTAAAAAAAAGAAAAAAAGAGAAACAAAACCTCACATGTACTATTCCAAGGAACAGTACACATGCTAACCTGATAACCCTTCTTCCCCATCCCAGCGCTTAGCCAAGCTTGAGGGCTCCAATGATTTAAACTGCTAATTCAACCTAAATCCTCAAAAATTTTATCCAATCCCAACCTAAACCCGATTCTCTTATTAATTAAATCAAATTAGAGTTCAAATCCAACTCGAACTTAAAGAGGGAATTCAACGAAACTGTCGGGTATATCTAGCCTTATGAATCGAAGCCATCCGTAAAACCAACCTAAAAACTTTACGAATCCTTCAATTGATACTACGCCAACCTTCTGCACACTCACCTTCTGCACACTCATGATCGACTCTCGTCGCCGTCGATCGCCTGCCATGGCCGTGCGAACACCTGAGTGTCTGCAGTAGACTCGGAAAAACAGAGAGCACATGTTGTGAACAGGGCAAGTCGGCAGCAGATACCCCCTTTCCCCTTCTATATTTCATCGTACTTGATGAAACTTCGATCTAATTGATCCTATAGAAAGCCAATATAACCCTCTAGATATTCTAACAACTGGATTGGGATATAGTCCAACGATCAGTTGGAAAATTTGACGCCAAGTCAGATAAAAAACCTACTGTCATATTGACAGATTTGTGTTTTCATGTACCTATGTTTGTAGGCAATTTTCGTCCAAACTAGTAGAAATTTTTAGAAAATTTATGGACGGTATCTTAGATCACCTGTAGCACTTCAAGCCCTTTCTTTTAGTTAAATTTTTCATTAACTGTATGCAAAGATTTCTAATTCCAAAGTTTAAGAAAAACAATTTTTGAAAACAGAAAATTCTAGGAAAATTTCTCGATACGACGTGCGTCCGAGAAATCGGGTGACGTGGCCGCGCATTATATGCATCGAAAGGTGCGTATAGATGTTGCAGACGTGTGGGAACTGACGAAACTCGATTTTGTTGTTTGTGCGCAACGAAATCAATGTGTATCTGTCAAGATACCCCCATATCGACCTTTTGCAAACTTGGCCCTAACTTCGTGTACATTTGTCGTATCGAGACGAAACTTGTGCCAATAGGACCGTATCAAAATTTTGGTTTTGTGTGCCAAGTTTGGTCTGATTCTGAGAAGGTCGACCGGAATGCCTATTTGGCGGGCCCGTGCGACCCGCTCCAACGGACGAAATTGTGCACAGCCTACCGGAATCCAACTTTGGACATACGGTTGGGTTCGTCTCCTCAAATCGGAATAGTGGACATATAGTTTAACGACTTTAGAGACCTTATATTTTGGCACGTATTTCGGTGCAAAATGGGTCCAACGGCGGACATCGTTTTGACCCGAAATTATAATTTTGCCCCTGTTCCAGAATTAGACTTTTGGACAGACAATTTTTAGAGATATATTATATTTTGAACATGTTTGTGGTGTTTATTTTAGCATCCGAGGACGTATGCAGGATTTGGCTTTCATCGCTTCACTATTCTGACGGTTCGAGCTATTGGACGTAGCCTTTTGCACACAACCCCAGGCAAGATATCTTGCCTTATTTACTGTTTATAATTAGTTACATCTTTTTTTATTTACTGTATATTTATATCTTGTTTATTTTTAGTTGGATCCATGATTTGTTGTTCATAGTTACTTTGTTTTGCTTTCAATTATTTTTCTTGCTGGTGTTTTAATATGCATGTGGACCTAGTCTTAGCGGACTACTTTTGTTAGTAACCCTTGGAAGGGTGAAGATAGTTTGATATATGGGCTACCCAAAACCAAAAGCCGTAGTAACTGCGTACTACGGTAGTCGTGTCGCGAGGGTCACTAGCCTCGAGCTATGTGGACTGATGGGTCACGTGGGCCGCTAGCCACGAGTTATGCCGGCTGATAGTATTGGTTCTTGACGTGTGCATATTGTGAGTTGTTACCTTGTCCTGGGAGAGTCAGCCTTTATCTACTCATACATTGAGATATCTTCTAAATTGTACACTAGATTCGTTAGGTGACCATAGTTAATGTCATGTCACACTTTGTTCTAGTCATGGCACGGGGCAATATTACATCGCAGAATAGTGCACTACCCCTTGTCCTTGTTTGGTTGTAGGGGTAGTCTACTGTTTCGATGATATGATATTGAGTCATGTCATGGTTGGGACACTTTACCTTACTTTGTGACTTTATGACATATTTTATATTTAGTTTATATGGCATGTCCTTTATGTATCTTGTTACGTCCCTCTGAGGACCTGGTGATCTCTCCAGATGTATGCTTTGTGACTTTTCGCAGGTGTTCTAGCCAAGGCCGTGATCTTCTCCATTCTTTCGAAGATGATTTCTCTTGGTTCGTCTTGCCATTTTATCGATCATTTTTTTGTATATTTTCTTTTATTTAAATTAGTTGGTAGTGGATTTGTCTCCGCCCAACTACATGTATAAATGACAATTTTCATAGTTGATTTATATTATTATCCTTTGGTAGATGAGATTTAGTTGTCTTGGTTTATTGTATTTTACAGCTTATGTATACATACAGGGTTCCATACATTGGAGTATACTTCGTATGTATACAGTTGGCATATCTACGTACTTAGTCCTAAGTATTTTGGGACTGGGACATTACATATTATTGTGGTGGTCCATGCAGGTCGAGTTTATCATTTTGGTTACGTTACTGTATCGATGTGAGCCTGCAAATAGGATTAGAGTCTAGAATCTCATCCACACACTTGAATTTACTTCCTTGAATTCCATTTTGTACCCTCGTTTGATAGCCTTGATATACCTCTTGTTTGACCCCTTTCTAAATCTTTCCCTTCATGCTTGATGGAGAGGTTAGGAATATGACTCATACTAGTTATACATGTTATATTTCTCACTCACTCAATTAGTTGACTTATATAAGTTGGGTAGTATGCATCATGGCATGTCACCCGCTGTCCTTGTAACCTATTACGGAGGTGTAACTGAGTGATAGTGAATATATGCTAGTGTAGGAAGAGATGTTTACCTAGAATATAGAGATTTTGTAGGCCATATTCCATTGGTCAACCAAGGCCTGATACAAGAACTAGTAGGACGACTGTATACGCAAGCACACCGGATAAGACTTAGATCCTTGTGAAACTTGAACTATTATTACTTCTTTCAACGTATTCTCCCGTACTATTACTTTGCAATATCATAAATAATGTTGCTATTTTTAGCCTAGTTTTCAAGCTTATTCTTTATCGAGCTTGTTCATGACATATGTATACTAGGGATGCCCACTAACATATTATCTTATCAGAATCAGTGTATTACGGTCTGATCAACTATGATGCATTTAGTTTGCTTTTTATTTGATTATTCCACGTGGATTAAGATATCAAGGTATCTAGGATCTCATCCACGATGGCCTTGGCAAATCCTCTTGAATTATACATTCGCCTTTGAATCACGTAATTGTATTCAATGACATCTTTCCTGAACTCTTTATTGCCTTTGTCTTTCACTGATTTAGAAAGAAGAACGCTTGTATTTAGTAAATAGATGCAGAGTATCCCCCATGGCCATGATAGTTATATACACAAGTGTAGCTACCATCGGCCAAGCCATATGACTATAATCTTGCTTGAGTTACTTGTCCTCTCTCGACCCTAAAACTAATACCGTGACCTTCTAGGCATTTGAATTTGAAAATGATTAGGATTTTACCCTTAGTCAAAATGCCAACCTAGGAGACTATCTATTCTCAAGGAACCAATTATTGTGAGTCTCTAATTATTCGCTTGAATCTTGCTTTAACTAGCAACCCTTAAGCCTTAACCCGACCTTTCCTCGACCAAGCCCACAGTTTAGACATGAGATGAATAGACATAGGTAAGGAAAATCATTTACTATGACTATGGTAGACACCCATCTCGAGAGTGGATTTCGACAGATATTATCCTAGTTATGTAAATTTTGTTATTAAGACCTAACTAGCATTGGAACACCACAGTCACTATCTTAGCCAATACCATAGCTTAAATACCCTATCATGTTATGATTTACCAGTTATCAACAACAATACATGAGCACTACATTCAATACCACTAGAACCCTTGTGACTATAGTCTGGCAGGCTTGACCCAAATAGAAATTTATGACTTAGTCATCGGAGATCTTTCCTATGACATGCTTTAGAGTCCGTTACCCCAATGACAACTCTCGTACACTATGGACGAGTGGATCATTCTGTTTATCGACTCGTGAATAATGGTACGCAATAATTTCCATTTATTAAAAATTGAGGAACGGTCCTCGAATATGATTCATATCTACCATCCCATATTATCAATCACATCGTGCCTTATTATTTATTATCAGAAGTCAAGGTACGATATTACAACTTTTAAATTTTCTAACCTCATTAATCCTAAAACCATGTCCTAGCTTCTAGAGTAAGTAAATTGTAAGCCTTCTAAATTATAGGAGATATTAGTATAACCGTTTTGCTCGGATAAGTTGATTACCGTTGGGATGATAATTAGTGCCCCATGAACTCCCACTTTTTATTTAGAGCATTTGGTATCCCCGACCGTGCCATTGATATTTGAAGCACGAGACCAGCTGCTACCTTCCAACAAACTTCATATACATGGCCTAGACAACTCCACCTTCATGTAGACATAGCATGTTCCACAAAAATATGTCCCCTTGTACTCTATTTTATGATGCAACTTTCAAGTCGAAAGGGGCTAGCTATAACCCACACCATAATACCATTGTCCTTTCTGACTTCAGTTAGAGATCCAACTTCAACTCAAATCTTTTACCCAATTTATGATTTGGTCTACTCGAAGCCCACTACACGCATGCCGCTAGTGTGCCAGTCAATAAAGGACTCTTGTGCTACTTAAACACAAGAGTCACGGAGGGCACATCTCATGACTTACAGAGTTCTACCAACCCGATGGAAATTAGCCCAACCACGTGAATTGGAACCCATTCTACATTACCCTAACCTAATAGGGATGGTTTAAATTGATTCTACGAGATTTGTCCAGCCACTATAGTTTAAGATCTAAGGTTCATGCAATCAAAGATTGAATTCCAATTAGGGAACCCATTGAGACTTGGTTAAACCCATCCATGAATATCGTCATATTGGACTATAGAACCAAACTTAAAAAATAGGTCCCAACACACATTACGTAGCCTCCATCTCATGGCTGCTTATTCTCCATCCATAATTTCCTTAACCATATTTGTCGTAACCATGTTATGCGATGAATGGAATCACGTTGTACCAACTTTTTCGGTTAGGCTTGACCAAGACCTCTCCTACCACCTTTGTGAAATATGGCCAGTACATGAGCAACATTGAGTAGGTAATACCTAGACTTTCTATAGAGTCCATGCCTACGACCAGAAGTACCTCATAACATTAAACACCTCCTTAAAATTACCATCTTAGAAGTCCTATTACTGTGCTTTCGACGTTTAACTAATTCGTGTGGGTGGGGTGAAACCACGAACTTAACATACTCTCTCTCTTATAATAGAATGCAATTCGTAACCATTCCTACATCTGCTTGAGATTTGTAACACGATCTTTGTATCGTATCTTGTATCTTTGCTCGTGCGTTAGATAACCATGGTAAAGGATCACCACCTTGATTTTTTTTCAAATTTTGTTCCAACATAGAATCAAGTCTTATTTTCATTTCGAGAATGAAATTTCCTGAAGTATATAAGCAAGCCTCTTTAAGAAATTGCAAGTAATTGGCACAGATTGGTTCCAATTGAACTCATAGAACAATGGCTCATAACGTCCACACCTACCAGTATCAATTGATACCATCTACCATTACTTTGATATGCAGAGCACTACAATAGCTTTTCCATTCCGACAAACTCATACTCATAACCTAAACTGGTCAAGCTACATGCATCACACCTAGGACATATGCACTCCATACCAGCAAGCTCATCCCTCCTACACAATGCCAAACACCAACTCGCATATGCTAACCATTAAGACTTGAAGATTACAGACCCTTATCTAATCAAATTTTATGGAAGGATTTTCTATACTTATTAAGGACTCTCATCGTTTGGTCCATGAACTCTTCTTTCCCAAAATCCTTCAATCTCAACTCTTATTTACCCATGTTAGGCGAAGAACAAAATCCTTTTGAACCAACACGTTTTAATTATACTCGAGTAAGAGATGCCTATTATCTTATAAAAACATGACCTAATAGGAATGATGTTAAACAGTAGTAAGTTCTTATAGAAGAACGATCTGGCGATATCTAAGGTTCCCTTTATGACCCGTGACTACGGTCAGGAATGCCAAATGTTCTTGTGCTCCTTTAGAAATTGTCATTTTCGTAAGTCTCGTAACGACGATTCGCACGAGTAGCCGACATCTATAAGTTGGGTAGAGGCTTGAATGATTATACCCCATCTTGTAGAATATGTCATCGACTGGATTCCTTTTATTAACTACCACCTACATCTTTTCTGAAATTGATTTGTGAATTGATGCACTTAGACTCCTTTCGTATTCAGCCTTACTATACTTTTGAAATTAAGATTATTGTAATATTTTTATATTGAGATTTAATATTATGATTTTTATATATTAAGATTATTTTTAATTTTGAGGACAAAATTTTGATAAGTTGGGTAGGATGTAAAACCCCTAAATCTTATAGGGTTTTTTTTTTCTTCTTCTCATTTTATCTATTCACTTGTAATTTTTATTTTTGGTTTTCATAATAATCATGTAGCAAGTTTAATGCTAGAGCATATGTATACGCAGACAAGAATGGTACAAGGTTATGTATTAAGTGCTTCAAAAAAAATATAGATATATATTTATATTATACCTTGAAATACTTAAAGAATTTTTTATTTTAGAAATTTTTATAGTGTTTATTAATTTTTAACATATTTGTATTTAATTAATGAATTTTTCCAATACTAGAAGTAGAAGTTAAGTTGCTATATTATAGATAATTTTATACAAGAAATTTTTATTTATTAGCTAGAAAATATTTTAAAAATTTTGGAGAATTTTTGGGATTTTAGTAAATTATTTTAAAATATTTAGTTATGTATAGCATTTATACTTTAAAAAGAAAAAGAACAAAAAAAAGAAAAAAAAAAGAGAAAAAACCTCACATGTACTATTCCAAGGAACAGTACACGCGCTAACCCGATTACCCTTCTTCCCCGTCCTAGCGCTTAGCCAAGCTTAAGGGCTCCAAAGATATAAACTGCTAATTCAACCTAAATCCTCAAAAATTTTATCCAGTCCCAACCTAAACCCAATTCTTTTGTTGATTAACTCAAATTAGAGTTCAAATCCAACTCGAATTTAAAAAGGGAATTCAACGAAACTGTCGGGTATATCTAGCCTTATGAATCGAAGCCATCCGCAAAACCAACCTAAAAACTTTACGAATCCTTCAATTGATACTACGCCAACCTTCTACACACTCATGATCGACTCCCACCGTCGTCAACCGCCTGCCACGGTCGTGCGATCACCTGAGTATCCGTAGCAGATTCGGGAAAACAGAGAGCACATGTTGTGAACAGGGCAAGTCGGCAGCAGATACCCTCTTTCTTCGTCTATCTTTTATCGTACTCGATGTAATTTTGATGTAATTGATCCTATAAAAAGCCGATATAACCCTCTAGATATCCCAACAACTGGATTGGGATATAGTCCAATGATCAGTTGGAAAATTCGACGCCAAGTCAGATGAAAAACCTACTGTCATATTGACAGATTTTTGTTTTCATGTACCCATATTTGTTGACAATTTTCGACCAACCTAGAAGAAAGTTTTAGAAAATTTATGGACGGTATCTTAGACCACCTGTAGCACTTCAAGCCCTTTCTTTTAGTTAAATTTTTCATTAACTGTATGCAAAGATTTTCGTTTCTAAAGTTTAAGAAAAATAACTTTTGAAAACAAAAAATTATAGAAAAATTTCCCGATACGACGTACGTCCCGACAAACTGGGCGACGTGGTCACACACTATATGCATCGAAAGGCACGTATGGATGTTGCAGACGTGTGGGAACTGACGAAACTTGATTTCGTTGCGTGTGCACGACGAAATCAGTGCGTATCCGTCAAGATACCTTGTATCAACCTTTTGCAAACTTGGCCCAAACTCCGTGTACATTCATCGTTTCGAGACGAAACTTGCGCCAACAGGACTGTATCAAAATTTTGGTCCTGTGTGCCAAGTTTGGACCGATTTTGAGAAGGTGGATCAGAACGCCTATTTGGTGGGCCTGCGCGACCCGTTCCAACGGACAAAATTATGCACAGCTTACCGGAATCTAACTTTGGACATAAGATTAGGTTCTTCTCCTCAAACCAGAACCGTAGACGTATATTTTGATGACTTTAGAGACCGTAGGTTCTGGCACTCAATTCGGTGCAAATCGGGTCCAATGGCGGACATCATTTTGACCCAAAATTATGATTTTGTCCCTATTCCAGAATTGAACTTTTGGACAAGCATTTTCTAGACATATCTTATATTTCGAATACGTTCGTGGTATTTATTTCAGCATCTGAGTACTTATGTGGGATTTGGCTTTCATCGCTTCACTATTCTGACGGTTCGAGGTATTGGACGTAGCCTTTTGCACACAACCTCAGGCAAAATACCTTGCCTTATTTACTGTTTATAATTAGTTGCATCTTTTTTTATTTACTGTATATTTTTTTGTTTATTTTCAATTGGATCCATGATTTGCTGTACATAGTTACTTTATTTTGCTTTCGATTATTTTTCTTGCTTGTGTTTTAATATGCATGTGGACCTAGTCTTAGCGGACTACCTTTTCTTAGTGACCCTTGGGAGGGTGAAGACAGTTTGATGTATGGGCTACCCAAAACCAAAAGCCATAGTAACTGCATACTATGGTAGTCGTGTCGCGAGGGTTACTAGCCTCGAGCTATGTGGACTGATGGGTCACGTAGGCCGCTAGCCTCGAGTTATGTCGGCTGATAGTATTGGTTCTTGACGTGTGCGTGTTGTGAGTTGTTACCTTGTCCTGGGGAAGTCAGCCTTTACCTGCCCATACATTGATATGTCTTCTAAATTGCACACGATTGGTTAGGTGACCATAGTTAATGTCATGTCACACTTCATTCTAGTTATGGCACAGGGCAATGTCACATCGCGGAATAGTGCACTACCCCTTGTCCTTGTTTGGTTGTAGGGGTAGTCTACTATTTCGATGATGGGATATTGAGTCGTGTTATGGTTGGGTCACTTTACCTTACTTTGTGACTTTATGACATATTTTATAGTCAATTTATATGGCATGTTCTTTATGTACCTTGTTACATCCCTCTGAGGACCTGGTGATCTCTCCAGGTGTGTACTTTGTGACTTTTTGCAGGTGTTCTAGCCAAGGCCGTGATCTTCTCCATTCTTTCGAAGATAATTGCTCTTGGTTCGTCTTGCCATTTTATCGATCATTTCCTTGTATATTTTCTTTCATTTAAATTAGTTGGTAGTGGATTTACCTACGCCCAACTACATGTATAAATGACAAATTTTATAGTTGATTTATATTATTATCCTTTGGTGGATGAGATTTAATTGTCTTGGTTTACTGCATTTTACAGCTTATGTATACATACGGGATTCCATATATTGGAGTATACTTCATATGTATACAGCTGGGATGTCTACGTACTTAGTCCTAAGTATTTTGGGACTAGGGCGTTACATCATCAAGCATCACGTCCTCTATCGTTTTGGGGTACCTCGGAGGATCATCCACGACAACGGTCCATAATTCATCAGCCATGCGTTCAGCAGATTCTGCGATAAGAATCGCATTCAGAACGTGGCATCAACCGCCTACAATCTGGTAGCAAACGGATTGGTTAAAGCTTTTAATAAAACGATTGTCAAGCTACTCAAAAAGGTCATGTCATCCAACAAGTGCGACTGGGACGAGAAGCTCGGTGAATGCCTTTGGGCCTATCGCATGACGATACGGACCCCGACGGGTAACACACCATTCTCATTGGTCTATAGAAGCGAAGCAGTACTACCTCTAGAGATCCAGATACCCTCACTGCGAGTGGAGATCACGAACCAGCTGACGGAAGAAGACAATCAACGTTGCCATCTGCAATAGTTGGAAGCGCTCGATGAAAAATGCCTCTTGGCTCAACAGCACATCGAACTTTATCAAGCCTGTATTTTACAGGCTTTCAACAGAAGAGTCAAACAGAGAACTTTCCAAGTAGACGACCTGGTTCTGGCAGTCAGGAGACCGATGGTGATGACTCACAAGACACCGAAAAAGTTCGAACCCAAATAGGAAGGATCCTTCATCATAGAGACGGTATACTAAAATAGTGCTTACCGTCTCGCTCAACCTAATGGGGACTTGTTCATGATGCCCATCAACGGCAAGTTCCTAAAGAAGTACTACTCCTGACATCCTTCAGAATGTACTTCCCTCTCCCTAGTGAGAAAATTTGTGAACTTGACAAACCAAGTTCATGCCCCTCCTTTGACAATCACAAGCTCCTGGAACCCAGTTGTTCCATTGCTTCCCTAGTAGAAAAACAACCATGTCCATATCACCTCTGAGTTGCTTCTCTACACCCAACAAAGTAGAACCTTGTACTACATAAGATCACGCTCATTACTATGTTACCACGTCCACATTACCTCTGAGTAAACATCCCGTGCAACCACCCATGCGTTGTTGTACATTGATCATAGAACATCCACGTCCATATCACCTCTGAATTGTTCTATACATCCCTAGAGAGTTCACTCCTACCACGTCCATATTACCTCTGAGTAGGAAAGCTCTATCATTAACCCATATTTACTATGTCCATATCACCTCTGACTAAATATGTCAATTTTCTTCCTTCGTAACTTATTATATGTACCTAGAAACGAAGGTTCGCAAAAGATAATAGGTCCACCCAAAAAAATCACAGATTCATCACAAGAATGAACAAAGCAAAAAGTTCTTTATTTCTTCAAAACAGTGAAAGGACTACAAAAAGAGAGACAACTACATCTCTAACTAAAAGCAACAAAATAAAGGATAAAATAACTAAGGGTCAGTGGATAGCTCGTCAATATGACGCTTCAAACCTTCGGCCTTGGTATCTACAATAGCCAAAACGTGACGCTCTGCTTTACAATGCATCATCTTTCTGGACTCAGAAGTAAGATCAGCCACATATTTGTCGTCCAACTCCTTCTAACAGAATAGGAAGGCCGCATGGCGAGTGAAATTCGCTGCCTTTTCTTTAAGCTGGACATGATCAGCCTATGCTCGTTCAGAATCAGCCATAAGCTGGGCACGCTGTCTTTGAAGAAGACGAATCTTGGCATCAACCTCCGCTATGCTGGCGTTCAGAGATTATCGTAGATTGGCCTTCTTCTCCATCGATGAGGACAGCCTCTGCTCCTTGTCCTCAACACTGGCCAACTCTTGCTCCCAGATAGCTATGGTGTCAGAATAAGCTGACTCAACCTCAGCCACTAGCTTGTTCTGCTCCTCCTCTATCAAAATGGAAAAATTATTCTGCCGAATGTTCTGAAGCTCAGTAAGGTGATGATCGAGCTCAGCAACAGAAGCCTCAAAGATCTCGGCCATGTGGTCATGACACAGATGAGTTCGGATCAACCCTATGGGATAGCTATTGCCTTCGCAGTCGCGAAGCTCCCGCCTTTGTCCTGTAGAGTCGACATCCCCTCCTCAATATCTTATATACAGTCTCAACGATGAACTTTACATATTCATCTGCATCGGCCAACACTTGAGGTGTCATAGCAGGAGTTGTCGGAGCTACTACATGGGCTGGAAGAACATTTGACCTTGCAGAGGCTTTCATACCTGAGGCTTACGGCGTGGCCACCGCTTGGCTCACAGGAGACTCAGTCGCCGTACCTTAGGGTTCAAGGCCAGAGCCACAGTATTTACGACCTCCGTCTCACCAACAATGTCGATGGAACCACCAACCGTCAGAGCTGAGTCTCTGGAGGGACTCAACAATGTCCTCCAAGTAGAAAGAACAGAAGGGGTATCTTCCACCATGGGGCTCTGCCCTTATCTGAGCTGGCCATAGAGGGCCCCACAACATCTGCGTCTGCCGTAATAGACCCTGAAGCAACATCTGCAGCTGGAACATATTCTACCCATGACAAAGGGACAAGAGCAGCATTTGGAGGGAGAATGGACCCTCTTGTCACTTTTTCAATCAAAACAGGAGTAGGACTCGACAAATGAGTCACTTCCCCTTCATCAGCACCGGTTTCCAGAACGGGATTAAGGCTTGGAAGACGAGTCATTCCTCCTGTCACTACCACATTTTAGATTGAGGGAATTTTGGTCATTTGTGTTTGTTTTGAAATTTATTTAATTTAATTAATTGGTAATTGTGATTTTGACTTTGACTAGTTGAGACCTTGTCGACTAGCCTAGAAGCTAACCCTAGCTATGGTGACCCTAGCCTAACTTATGTTAACCTACTTTTAGTCATTATAAATTAGTTTTAAAGTAGGAAGGTTAAGTTTAAGTGAAATGGTTTCATGACTTATGACTTAACTCAATGACTTGTGACTTACCAATTTCATGACTTGTAATCAAGCCATAGGCCCATGACTTAAGCCCAAAACCCAAACAAACCCACCCATGGCAGCCACTTAGGGTTTCCTCTTGCCTATAAGTATTCTCTTAATGTTGTTCTTGCCTCTTTTGTGCTTGACCTAGATTTTGAAGGAAAGGTAAATTCTCATTCTCCTAAAATCCTAATAAATTCATTTCAACTCCTTTTTAACCATAGTCTTTTGCATTAGGATCTAATTATTGTGTGTTTACTGATTCTGGAGGTTTATCTCAGTTTTTGTGTCATTTGGAGCTTGGGAGTTGCTATTTGGAATCCTTCCATTTGGGGCTTTCTTTGAGTATTGACACTTAATAGGTAAACTACTCAAACCCATTGTTTTTCCTATTTTCTTTGCATTTAGGTCTAGATCTAAGAGTCTCCTAGTTGTCCCCAAAATTTGGGCACAATTCGTGTCCATTTGGTGTCCGTATCGGACACGTATCATAGTGGATACATAGGTGTTTGTTAAAATGCCCCTTAGGGATTTATTTTTGTATTTTGAAAATCTAATTTCATAGATCTCTAGATCTAGGTGTGTATGTTAATTGTTGTGAAGACTTAAATGGAATTCGTGTCAATTTGTGTCAGATTTTGTGCTTGGACACGCAGCACGGGGCTCGTTTGGGTGCCCTGCTTCCTGTGTTCTGGTTCTCACTGGACACGCCACTTCATGACACAAAATTTATCGTGGACACTCCCTAGATGACTAAAACGAGGCCTACAATGTTTCGTAGGATTTTATTGATTGGTTAGGGAGATATTCGACCCGCACTGCTCGTGTAGTGACAGTTTTCGCGCACAGACACGTGCAACACGCGCGCTCGTGTCCACTGTGGACACGTTATGGACACGTGTCAGGCTGCCCCATGTGTAGACCTATCCTAGGCGAACACGTGGGTGTGTGCACGTGACACGAAGTATTGTGTGTCGTGTCCTACATGCGTGTGCACTCGTGTACGACGCTGTGCTACACTGGGTGCACCCCATGTGTTTGCATTGTTGTGGACACGTCTGTGTCGTATTTGTGGGACACGAAATAACTCAAAGGACACATACACACATGTGACACTAATTACCAACTCTTTGATTGTAATTTTGATAGTTAATTAGATTTAAAAATCATGTTATTCCCTAAAAGTCTGATATCACTGATACTCTGAAACCGAAATGAAATTCTAGGTTTAAATTGCATTTTTTCTGATTTAATGTTGCTAAAATGTTTAGGTTTGACTCACCTACATATTTAATGAATGATGATTATGTTAGTTCGTGTTTTGTGTTGAGCAATGGGATTCGAATTTGATTTTGATATGTTAGCTGATAGAGGGCTGAGTGTGAACTGTTATAGTTGATTTCCTCACACATATTATTCTCCAATATTAAAACTGAATCACTGTCACTTAATTCCCTTGACACAACCTACATGACACTATACACACGGGTACACATCTACACACACTCCCTATCAAATCTGAAAACATTAAGCTAACCACACATACACCCTCATCTAACTGTAACACACACACTCACACACAAATTCTTGTCATTGATAAGCACTGCCACTTGATTCCTAAGACACTGAACACAACTGCTCTCTTAATTCCCAAATCTGAACCATCCCAACACACACACACACACACTCATCCTTCCACACACACAAACACACACAGGACACTAAACCTGAAACTGTTTTCCACTTGACCCTCACACCCTCACACACACATGCCTACACTGTTCAGTCACTTGACACACCCTCTATGACACATACACACACAGGCCTCCTATTTACACACACACATATGCCTTGATTTACCTATCCCTCTCTATGTTTATGTGTGTGTGTGTGTATATATATATGTATATATTAAATATCTAACCTAGTGTGAATATGTAATGTGAGTGTAATGTATATAGCCCAATGTGGTATGTGGAATGCAATGGATATTGCATTGCCTATGTGAATGGTGTGCATATAGATATATGGTAGAAATGGGTGTATGGCCTTGTGTATATGGCTCATGGCCTAGGTAGAATAGCCTATGGCATGTGGTGTGGATACACTTGAGTTAGTGTATCACTAGACTAGTGTGTGCTTGCTAGGCTAAGTGGTTAGAGACCTAGGTTGACTTGTTAAGCCTAGGTTGACCAATCTAGACTTGTTTGACCTAGTTTAACCTTGTATGACCTTGTTTGACCATGTTTGACCTTGTTTGACCTAACTAGACTAGAGTTGACCTAGTTTGACTGTTAGGGTTGACTATAGTTGACCAAAGGTTGACTTTAGCCTAGATTGACCCCAAACATCATGTAGATGCATTTTAGCAGTCTATTTCATTATTTTAGACATGTAGTGACTTGTACTGTTCTATAGGAGACAGACACCACTCCTCGAACAGTATATTCTCTTCAGATATTCAGGATACCAGGCGAGTACATTCTCTGATTATTTTATATCTTGTTTAGGATTATATTTCCTGCTTTAGATTATTTTACTTGATGCTGACACGTTGGTAACACGGATTAGTACTATACGGATCCCTTCATGAGATGTTATTGTGAGCACCCTGAATTTCGGGTTGATTTTTTTTATTTTTTTTTCTGATTGATTTTAATTTCAATAAATATTTTATTCTGTTATTTTTCTTAAGTGTACTTTCCCATGCCTTTGATATTTGGAGTGTCCGGGATGTTCAACTCTAGAAATCTTCTTCACGAGTTTTGGAGTGGACACGATTACCTTCATGACGGTATATAGTGTCCCATCCAAACTTGTTCCCTTGTACTCTTTCTGCTTCGCCGAACTTCAGGTCAATTTAGACCATTTGATTATTATTTATTTTCTCACTCTTTTCCTTGATCATTTTCAGCGCGTTACCATGACTTTTAATTTGGGAGCGCAAGACCAGTCAGTTTCTTGAAACCAACTTCTCATGCTTGATCTACTCGAGACGCTCGTCACCCATGACCTTCGTGTCCTACTCAGACACGTCATTTTGTGCTCCATTTGATTCGCACAACTTTCCCGACACGTGACCCGATTTTATTTCACTCCACGGCGTCACATTCATTTTCCAACTTGATTTGTGGGTCCCCTGTCGACCAAAACCTGTCAGCCCCAACTATGGACATGGCCCACATTGAGCCTACTATCCGTCCGCCACTTGTGTCCTATTTATCGGAATCCCTATGTGCTACTTATTTGCCCATGATCATCAACGTCTAATTTTTAATTCGATTTTTGCACAATGTCCAGTTTTGATCCAATCCGGCTCCACCGAGTCCAGTCCAGCTCTATGATTTTCTCCATCATGACACCTGTAGAAGCATGGAAAATATCAGAATAATGGTCCATACGGCTCCGGATATGAAACCCATGCGGCTCATATGGGAGCTGTCTTATACAGTTCAAAGGAAGACTCTCTGTCTCATGCGGCTCGAGAGTGTATGCGGTTCAGCAGGAATATGCGGCTCGATCCATGCCACGTGTCCCCCTGAGATCCTTTCCTGCAGCTGGCCCTTTGAATAGTAGCCTCATTTAATGCTCTGATACGATTTGACGACTGTGGCGGCTCTGGCATAAAGTATCATAATGGCTCTGCCATAATGACAGATGCTTCGGGAAAAGAAGAAGATCTCTGACCCAATCCGTCAGAAATCCTAGGTTGCCACGTGGCAAATCTCATGCGGCTTAAAGAGAGAACAACTTCATGCGGCTCACTGAGAAGTCACCCTATATGACTAGCAGAAATCAACCATATGCGGCCCACTGAGAGCTCAGCCCCTGCGGCTCAATACAACGCTAGCTCATGCGGCTCGCAAAGACTATGCATATACGGCTCATTGAGAGTTCGTTCCTTGCGGTTCGACGAAGCACTGTCCCATGCGGCTCATGAAGATTATCTCCCTGCGGTTCAAGTCTTGCCTATCCCATGCGGCTCTGGAAGGACCCACAATTAAAACATGTGGCATCGAATCAATCAAGGATCTAACCGAATCCCAACAAGTATATTTGACATCATCGTCATAATTACTAAGATCAGGGCATATCATTTATCATCAAGCCAATGGGATACGTGGCGAGCAATCGGGCATTGGTATAATCAATCATGAAGATTTAAAGCAATCAGTATTAATTGCTCACAAGATTCGGTGCTATCCTCATTAATGGCCGAGATTTATTGTAATCAGGAGTAAGGGTTCAGATAGATTGAAGGAGCGCCGACATTCCAAACAAATGATCATTAGCAAACCCTAATGATCATACCCCACTCTTATAAATAGCTAGCATTATTTCTTTGCACAAGACGGGCAACAAAAGAATAAAAAAATATACAGAGTCAGAGAGAGAATACACACAGAGAGAGAGAGAGAGAGAAGCCAGGAGAGCAATAGAGGAGCAAAAAGAGCACTTCTTCGTCAACGCCAACCATCTTTTCACAAGGAGCCAAGGCTGCATACCGATCATCCAAGGAGTAAGGCAGGGCTGCCGTCGCCTTCCCGAGCCTCTATCGTCACCCCCAGAATCTAAAATAAACAAGTGTACTTAGATTGCTGTACCTAGGTTTTCGTCCCGAGGCTTTCTTTGTACAAGCGAGTTTGTATTGTGAGTCTAAGTTCAGTCCTCCGATAATTGTTCTGTACTTTTACAATCAATGGCAAACACGATGGCGACTCTGCTGGGGACAAACTTCTCCACGGCTGAGAAGTTGGTGACGCAATCGGATGCAGCCAAACTTGGCTCCACACAACAAAAGATGGTCGTCCGCTTCGACCAACAAGCGTTTGAAGAGATGCTCTCCGAAGGAAGCGCTGGCCCGGTCCAGAAGCGCACCCGCACGACGAAGGCTCGCAAAGAGTGGAGGCCAAAATCATTTGCTCCTCCCTAAGCCCCCGACGGTGTACCCTCTGTTGCTCAAGACGGTGAGAAGGACTCTTCTGCAGCCCCACTTCAGACCGTAGACAACTCTGCTGTCTCCAAGTCCGGCAGAAGAAAATACTATGATGCTGGACTTGCAGAGGCAAAGAGGAACTCTACGCGAACTGAGCCGCATAGGGGTGCTAGCCGAGTAAAAAAGGCTCATGCGACCACAGTCGCTGGCCGCATGAAGAAGAATCATGTGGTCACATCTGGCAGTCGTATAGTTTATGCAGCTACAGTCGCCAATCACATAGATGAAACACATGAGGCTACAGGAGGCAGCCGCTTACAGAGAACCCATACGGCC
Organism: Iris pallida; assembly: GCA_029216955.1. Lineage (NCBI taxonomy): Eukaryota > Viridiplantae > Streptophyta > Magnoliopsida > Asparagales > Iridaceae > Iris > Iris pallida. Next base: position 252,348 of record JANAVB010023429.1, on the reverse strand, counting down.
ACTATTGCCAACCGCATGCGGCCAGCCTGTACGATCGTGACTCCTAACCGCCCAAAGATAACTCATCCGACAGCAAAAGATGACCGCCTGCAGACAGCCTGCACGGTACCCAACTCTGGCGGCATAGCGTCCGTTCCACGCTTCTCTCGATCGGTCTTCGACCGTCTCTCATACGGTCCCGACCCTGATGATTCTCTGTATGAAAAGCCAGATTCTGTGGCATTCAACTTGGACTCCTCCTATTACGCACCCACAAGTGCTAGAAGGAGGAAGTCTAGGGCAGCGCGGGCTCATCGAGCCCAGTCAGCTGTCACAACCTCTGACTATCGGAGCGTCCCGTTGACTATCACACGGACCTCGGATGGAAAGTTGTATACAACCACTCAAGTCCAGCCCCCCGCGGCAAACAGACAGAGTGGTCCCTCTGACCTGCGGGAGACGATCCTCCACAAACGCAAGGAAAGAGAAGGAGTGTCGGTGTGCAAAGAGTCCTCGCTTGGGCATCGCTGCACCCAAATCATCGTCAATTGCTGCTGCAACAACGCGGCAATGACGGAAGATCGGCCATCCGCCTTCCAAAGGCTACAGCACCCGAACTCAGAAGAAGAGGCACCTCCTGTTGTCTCCTGCAATTCTGCTCAAAAAGTTCCTGTCGAAGAGAGGAGGAAGAAAACGAGCGTCTCCAGTCCGAAGATATCAACCATTACAACTAAGAAACTGTCGTCTAAACGGCTGCCCTCCACTGGTGTATTCCAACACACCCGTTCAAAGACAAAATTTACCTCGATGGGAAATTCATCATCCACATCGCTGGGGTTGAAGGAGCTGGGGGTAACACTCCTTCGAACATCCGCAACAATCCGATATTCCAAGGAACCGAGTCCGCACAAACAACTCTTCCATCAGGAGCAACGGATGCTGATGCCCCCGAGGACATCCGTAACTCTCAAGACAAGGCAAGCTCTGAAGCTGGGGATACCGTTCCCTCCGAGTTCGAGCCCGAAGAGAACATTCCCACCTATCCCGATGACTTCTCGGTGCATGGGTACGACTCAGAGGGCACATCCTCCACCGTTTCTTCCATCACTCCACACGTAAGAACGGTGTTCATGACGGACAGCGATCAAGGTGGTTCCAGTGATCGCCAGCGCATCGACAGTCTCGAAGCCATATTACTTGCTTTGGTCAAGTCTGTAGACGAGATTAAAGCGGCCATGTCCACTTTACAAGGAGGAGCGCCTGGTCAAACAAACACAGGCCCCGCGGTCAATATAGATTCGAACTCAGCGGCACCAAACCTGGGCAATAATCCTCCCGAAATAACAGTCCCCGCCGCGACAGATGAGACCCGAGAAGTAAGAAAAGAGGTCCAAGAGCTCCGTGCCATGTTTCATGCCCGAGAAAATGCTCAAGATCTCAGAATACGGCAACCATATCCTGCTGAGTGGAGGGATGTTCCATTTCCACCAAGATATAAGCCGTTCAATATCAACCCGTATGATGGCAAAACCTCAGCAAGTCGATACATCACTTACTTTGAGGTCACCATCGACCATCTGTCCAATGAAGATGCGATCCTCACACGGTTATTCATTGGAGCATTGGAAGGAGTCGCCTTTGATTGGTACCGCAATCTACCGGATAACTGCATCCATTCCTTCGCCGGCTTCAAGCGCATGTTCTTGGAACGATTCTATGAAGTAGGACAAGACATCACTATGTCCACTCTCATGGACGTCGTCCAAGGGGAGAAGGAGCTAACAAGGAACTACATCGAGCGGTTTCGCCAGACCGCCATGAAGCTGCCTTCCGGAAATCCGGATTCTTCTTTGATCGAAATCTGCCAAAAGAGACTGCTTCCAACGATCAGTCTCTGGATGGGCGAGAGTCAACTCAAAGATTGGAAGGCGTTCATCATCAGCGCCACAAGCGCTGAAGAACGACTGAAGAAGGCCCGCCAACTGGGGTTGCACATCTCAGAAGGAGAAAACAAGGGCAAGCGTCTCAACAACGATAATGGGGGTAACCCCTCCAACAATCGGGACAGCAAGGGAAAACAGACTATGGTGGCCGACACGGCCCAAAAGCCTGAGCCACAGCCAGCAGACAAGCAATGGCCTCAGATCACTTACTCTTTCGAAGACGGCCACGTCAAGCCTATCTTAGACATGCTTATACAAGGAGGTAGAATTCAGCTTCCTCCACCAAGACGGGAGCCTCGGCCGGCTGATTTGGAGAACCCAAAGTTCTGCCATTACCACCGTTATGTACACCACGCTACACATGACTGCTACCAACTAAAACGGTACATCCAAAGCCTCATCGATTCGAACGCTCTGGCCATCGACTTCGAAGAGGTAACCGTAGCAGCCAATATGGTGTCCGTACAATTCGGCAACTTCCCTCCAACGGAGACCCAAGACAGGGTAATTCCCGTCCCTCTCGCGACAATGGAGATTACCAATCTTCCTCCGCCCCGAGAACAAGCTGCTGGTCTAGTACCTCTCACCACCTCAAGAGGAGAGGTCATGTGGGTCCATCCAGACTTGGTATCAGAAGTAACTCGGCCCACACCATCTCCCACCAGCAAAAAGAGTAGAAAAATCAAGACCTGCCGCACAATTTCAGCAGACGACGAGGAAGCTACAGCCGTCGTCACGCGGTCCGGAGCGCAATCCCAACCTGTGGTTGACAGCCCAGCTGAAAATCATCAACCCACTACAACTGATGCTCCGGGACCGGCTCAGCCTTCGATGACCGACAAGCCTAGGCCAAGGGAGACTCGCTTCGACAAATCCCTCCGAAAAGAGGCAGCCCAAGGGCTAGAGAGGCCCTACAATTTTGACATCTTAGCACAATTGACTAACACACCGGCCAAATTGTCATTATATGAATTCCTGAGGCTCTCCAAAGACGTTCGTATTGCATTGAGCGAAGCACTCCAAAATGCCGATGCCTATCTTACTCAATCTAACCTCACTGGGGAGGACTCAACCATGGATCTCCAAGATAGTGCCTGCACGGGAGCAATGCCCAACATCGTCTTCACTCCGCAGGACATGCTCATCAAAACCAACCTACATGATCGCCCGCTATACTACACGGGATACATCGGCGACGTGAAAGTGGATCGGATGCACATTGATCCTGGCTCTTCCATAAGCATCATCCCGAAAGGTCTGCTACATCATCTCCGCATTCCAATGCATCGACTAACACCTACAAGCACCGCCATCAGCGGTTTCAATTCGGGCAGGAGCTACCCTATCGGGAAGATTCGTCTGAAGTGTCAGATTGGCGATCTCCAATCCGAGGTCACCTGCTACGTCATAGATGCAGACACTTCTTACAACATCCTCTTGGGGCGCCCATGGATATACGATTATATGATTGTCCCTTCCACGCTACACCAGTGCTTCAAATATGTCGACAAATATGGCTTCGTGAAGACAGAGTTTGCTGACATCGATCCCTTCAAAGGGGTCGAATCTTACTACTCGGACTCCTGTTTATACGAAAAGTCGAAGAGGCACCTGGATGAAGGAGACGCACAAGCTCATACTGAGACAGCCACGGGATCAGAAGGACCCCTGACGATCCACCTCCGAGCTCGTAAACCGGGCAAGTCTGTACCCCTCACCGCCACTCTGCGGAAGGACGCAATCAGCCTCTCGGCGCAAGAGGAGCAGATGACAATCCGGCTGCCGAGATCCGGCCAAGTGCCGAGACCCACAACAGAGCCACTAACAATCAGATTACCAAGAGTCAGTCAACCACAAACAGGAAAGCTCAACCCCTCGGACAGGCCATTGACAATACGCCTTCCCAAGAAAGGTTGTCGCCTCGATGCAAGGTCTGACACTTCTAGCGAACCGGCCACTCCTCGCTCCACATCGAATGCCAAACTGGGGGTCGCTAGTCTGCCAACTACCCCACGCTCTGCTCCATCAACTGGACCACTGACAATCAAGCTTCCTAGGTCGTCCTCTCAGTCTTCGTTCACACAGGGGGTAGTCGAAGAGGAACCGGAACTAGCCAAGTATGTGGCCGCCCACACTAATGTCCCCTCCGTTGATGATGTAATCCCCCTAGAAAAGATACCTTACTTCATCAATAAAGGGTTATCTTTGAACTACATCGAGCTCAATAAGCTATGTACGATGTATGCTATGGAATACGGCATAGGCGCTCACCTACACACACAGGTGACAAATGTGTACACCGTAATCCAGCTTACTCCAGTAGAAGACGCCTACCGAATACACAAGGGAGAGGATCATCCAGTCATCTTCGGCCGGACGAACAACCCTCATTCTCGCACCATAGAAGAAGACGACCTCGGGTCAGATGCCGGAAGACTGCCTCTGTATCTCTATAGCCCTCAATCCAAGTATCTTATGCAGAAACAGGGGTATGATCTAGAGACTACGCCAGGATTGAACTATGACACTGGGCGACGATTACCTTTGAAGCCGCCAGCCCCGACGGGCAAACCATGGAACTACTATAACAAAACTCGATGCGGGTTAGGGTATGTAACGCCTACTACGACCCCGAAAAGTTCAGATGAAGAATGCGACTGGCAGTCGCATTCAACCGGATCGCCAACTTCTGACTCAGATACCAGCATCAGAGATGTGTTCAGGCAAGTCATGTCAGTCAATATGACATTCGCCGACGCTTACGAGGAAGACGAAGACATCCCCGAAATCCTCGAGCTAGAGCCTTGGGCCCAGCAATTAGACGCGCAATAGGAAAAGCGATTCGAACTGAGAGAACCTCCTACTGAAGATAAGGTCATACAAGTGGATCTCGGCAGCGAATCTTCTCCAAAACTGATCTTCATCAGTGAAAGCCTAACCAACGAAGAACGGGAGTCGCTGTTAGAACTTGTCAGGGAGTACATTGATGTGTTCGCTTGGAGCTATGAAGAAATGCCAGGGTTAAATCCTGACATCGCTCTTCATAAACTCAATATTCGGCCAGATGCGAAGCCAGTCAAACAACAACAGCGACGCTTCCGCCCAAGCATCATGGACGCGATCGAAGCTGAAGTCAACAAACTAATAGCCAGCGGCTTCATTCGTGAGTAGCAACATCCCGATTGGGTCGCCAATATAGTACCTGTCCTCAAGAAGAATAGAAAAATTCGAATCTGCATCGACTTTCGTAATCTGAATGAGGCATGCCCCAAAGATGAATTCTCCCTTCCTATCACAGACATCATGATCGACAATACCTGCGGCTTTGAGCGCATGTCATTCATGGATGGCTTCTCGGGATACAACCAAATCAAGATGTCTTCCGACGACAAAAAGCATATATCATTCCGAACACCGATTGGTACGTACTGCTACACAGTCATGCCTTTCGGTTTAAAGAATGCTGGCGCCACATATCAAAGAGCTATGAGCATCATCTTCAGAGACCACTTACGCAAGACGGTGGAGTGCTATGTTGATGATATAGCCGTCAAGAGCTGTAGCAAAGGAGACCATCTGCAGGATCTAAGGACAGTATTCGACCTAATGTGGACGCACAATTTGAAGATGAACCCTACGAAGTCCTTCCTAGGCGTATCTAGCGGGAAGTTCTTAGGCTTCATCATTACTGCAAAGGGTATCCATATAGACCCCGAGAAGACAAAAGCAATCATGGAGATGGGTCCCCCGAGAAATCTCCGCGAACTCAGAGGCCTTCAGGGAAGGCTAGCTTACATCAGAAGGTTCATTTCCAACCTCTCCGGGCGATGCCGGCCATTTACGCACCTCATGAAGAAAGGAGTCTCATTCGTATGGGACGAAAAAATGCCAGCGTGCTTTCGATAGCATCAAAGAATATCTGTCAAATCCTCCGGTCTTGGTAGCCCCAGTCCCTGGAAAACCATTTCTGCTCTATGTACGAGCAATGGAACACTCCCTCGGTGCTCTGTTGGCACAGAATAACGATGTAGGCCATGAACAGGCCATATATTACCCCAACCGAATGATGATTGGACCAGAGCACCGATACACCGCTGTGGAGAAGGAATGCCTCGCTCTGGTGTTCGCCATTCAGAAAATGCGGCACTATGTCATCGAACAAACGATACATGTGATCTCACGAGTTAACCCTCTCAGGGTCCTCATGACTAAACCAGGGGCACTCAGCTCTCGCCTCGCTACATGGGCAATACTGCTGTCCCCTTATCATATGATCTTTGTCCCCCAAAAGGCAGTCAAAGGTCAAGCCGTGGCAGATTTCTTGACAGCCCACCCAGGCTCGGAGTCCTCCAGGATATACGAAGAGATCCCAGATGAGGTTGCCGACTCGCATACAACCTCCCACGAAAATATATGGCGAATGTTCTTCGACGGCACTTCGAGAACCGGACCTAAAGGCAATATAGTCGTCGGAGTCGGAGTAGTACTAATCTCTCCTTCCGGATTGGTGATTAACCGCACTTATTCCCTCACTGAACCCTGTTCTAACAATGTGGTCGAGTACAACGCTCTGGTCATTGGCCTCCAACTTGCAAAAGAGCTGGGGGTAGAATACCTTGAAGCGTACGGCGATTCCCAACTAATCGTCAATCAGATTCGGGGTTCGTACGAGGTACGCCATAAAGACATGATCCCTTATCATCAAATAGCGATCAATATCATCTCGATATTTGAGGGGTTCTTCATCGAGCACGTCCCCAGACTCCGAAATATTGAAGCCGATGCCCTAGCTGGTCTTACCGCTTCCCTAACAGTTCCAAATTATGATCGGCAATCAGTAGAAGTGATAGGCCATGAACTGGTCTGTCCCAAAAACAATATGCAATTCGTCGCAAGTTATTCCGCACAGACGATCGATGACGCCCCAGATTGGAGACAACCATTTATCGACTTCGTCGTCTACGACATCCTGCCTGAGAACCCAAAGGAAGCTACTTCCATCAGAAGGCGTTCCCTCAGATTCTTCTACGATACAGAGACGAAAATGCTGTATCGCCGCTCCTACGACGGATTACTGCTTCGGTGTCTGTCAAACGCAGAAGCGAAAAAAGCCGTACAAGAAGCCCATGACGGTGTTTGTGGGGCCCACCAGCCCGGCCCAAAACTGCAAGACCGCCTTCGCCGAATGGGCTACTATTGGCCCACAATGGTGGCATACGCGATAGATTATGCTAGAAAGTGCAAAGCTTGCCAAGTCCACGTGGACTTCATCCACCAACCCTCTGAATTTTTATATCCGACAGTGGCGTCCTGGCCATTCGAAGCATGGGGAATGGATATCATTGGTCCAATTACCCCACCTTTCTCCTGAGGACATCGCTTTATACTTGCGATCACTGATTACTTCTCTAAATGGGCGGAAGCTGTCCCACTCGCAAAAGTCAAGACTTCAAACGTGATTAGCTTCCTTAAACACCATGTCATCTACCGCTTTGGACTGCCCCGAAGGATCATCCATGATAATGGTCCGCAGTTTACAAGCCACACATTCTATCGGTTTTACGATAAGCACCGTATTCAGAATATCGCCTCGACGCCGTACAACCCGGCAGCAAATGGGATAGCAGAGGCGTTCAACAAAACAATCATCAAACTTCTCAAGAAGTTTGTCTCCTCCAACAAACGTGACTGGAACGACAAGCTCGACGAGTGCTTATGGGCTTACCGTACCACGGTCCGAACAGCCACCAGAAATACACCGTTCTCCCTGGTATACGGAAGTGAGGCAGTCCTCCCCTTGGAGACACAGATCCCCTCACTACATATCGCCCTCACACACCAATTGACAATCGATGATAACTATCGACGTCGACTGCAAGAGTTAGAGGCCTTAGATGAAAAGCGCCTCCTAGCTCAGCAAAGGATCGAGCTATACCAAGCACGCATCTCAGGAGCCTTCAACAAGAAGGTCAAAATCAGAACATTCTAGGTAGGCGATCTCGTCTTGGCAGTCCGGAGGCCAATGGTCATGACTCACAAGACCACCGGCAAATTCCAGCCAAAGTGGGAGGGCCCATTTATCATTGAGACGGTATTCTCCAACGGTGCCTACCGCCTTGCAAAGTAAAACGGAGACTTGCTCATGCTGCCCGTCAACGGCAAATTTTTGAAGAAATATTATGTCTAAACGATATTCCCTACAAAGTTCATCGAGTCATGTACCCGCTGGTACCACTTGTTTGCCATTGATTGTAAAAGAACAGAACAATTATCGGAGGACTGAACTTAGACTCACAATACAAACTCGCTCGTACAAAGAAAGCCTAGGGACGAAAACCTAGGTACAGCAGACTAAGTACGATTGTTTATTTTTGATTCTGGGAGGCAACGATAGAGGCTCGGGAAAGCGACGGCCGCTCTGCCTTACTCCTTGGACGATCAGTATGCAGCCTTGGCTCGGGGAAGATCTGCTTGGCGTTGACGAAGAAAGGCTCTTCTTACTCTCCTCGGGTTGCTCTCCTGGCTTCTCTCTCTCTCTCTGTGAGTATCAAGAAGAAAGGGGGGAGCTCTCTCTGTGTAGATCTCTCTCTTCTTATTATTTTTATTCTTTTGTTGTCGACCTCTCTCTCTCTTCTTTTTTTTTCATAAGGGAATGATGCTGGCTATTTATAAGAGTGGAGGCATTATTAGGGTTTGGATGATTACCCGTTCTCAAAGTGGCGGCGGCCTGATGATTAACCAATCTGGACCATTAGTCTTGAACATGAAAGATCTGGGCCGTTAATATGGATTATGCCAAATCCCATCAACAATTAATGCTGATTGTAATAAATCTTCGTCATGATGATTTGCTGACATCTGCGAATCTTAATGAATAAATTTAATTCATTCTTCTGCCACGTGTCCCAGATTATTGGGATTTGGCCCAAGATTTGATTGACTTTAGGACACGTGTCCAGTCGTCAACGTTGAGCCGCATGAGGAGTGTCGATGTTTGGGCCACATGAAGGTCGTCATGACCGAGCCGCATGAAAGATTTTATGACCGAGCCGCATGAATAGTCTCTATACTCGAACCGCATGAAGGTTGTCATGACCGAGCCGCATGGATATGTTCATGACTGAGCCGTATGGGAGTCTTCATGGCCGAGCCGCATGAGAGTCTTCATGGCCGAGCCGCATGGATCTTTTTATAGCCGAGCCGCATGGAGGACCTTCATGGTTGAACCGCATAGGTTTCTCTGCATTGGCCGCATGAACTCGTTTATTCTTGGCCGCATAAGCTCGCCTCAAAACTTTGGTAGACAGTGCCACTTTGAAGATTTTCCTTATTCCCAAAGTACTGCTTTTCGTGTCAGTCATTATGACAACTTTATGTCAGGTCTGTCACTTGTCAGGTCTGTCAGCCGTCAGAGCATTAAATGCGTCCACACGTTGGGCACAGCTATTTTTGAAGACCACGTAGCCTCTCTCTCTCTGGGCCGCATGGAGTTTACTCGAGCTGCCTATGTGCGTTGAGCCACATGTCCATGTTGGTGACTTTTGAGCCGTATGATACTCTTGAGCCGCATGAAGCTCGTCTGATTTTGAGCCGCATGAAGCTTCCTGGGTTCTGTGTCGTATGAAGAATGTCTCATGACCGAGCCGCATGAAGGACGTCTCATGATCGAGCCGCATGAAGAATGTCTCATGATCGAGCCACATGAAGGACGTCTTATGACCGAGCCGCATGAGGAATGTCTCATGACCGAGCCGCATGAAGGACGTCTCATGACCGAGCCGCATGAGGAATGTCTCATGACTCGCATGAGGAATGTCTCGATCTGCCCGTGCACTCGCTTTGTGGGCCCGGGTATTCCGAACACACGAGTGCGTAGGTATCATGTTTGCTCCCTGATGTGGGGGCTAATAGAAACACTTGCCCTCGATCTTTGTTGGGAGACACTTGAGAACCACTCTGTCCGTTTGCCGCCGGGGGCTGGACACAGGCGGCTCTGTACAACTTTCCATCAGAGGCCCACTTAGCGAAACGCTCTTGATGGTCAGAGGTTGGGACAGCTGACTGAGCCCGATGAGCCCGCGCTGCCCTAGACTTCTTCTACTTAGCACCCGAAGGTGCGTAATAGGAAGAGTCCAAGTTTGGAAGGAGGGAAGAGAAGTTGGTGCCCTTTTCAAAGGAGGTAAGGGGGCTCTATTTATAGAATAGAGTAAGCCCTTTCTTCTTCTCCTTTCCGATGTGGGACTAAAAGCAATATTTTCCATGCTTCTACAGGACCCCCTTCAAAGTTTCCAAATTGCAAATTTGGAACACTTTGAATAAGAAGCATGGAAAGTAGATTTGTTTAGGTGTGGCAATCCAATCAGAGGTAGCATGGACGTGATAGGTTTGGGTACTTCCGCTGGAGATGTTACGTGGACTTATCATCCTTGGCGTACCTTGGTTTTAGGTACGGATAATAAGTTGAGAGAGGGAACCATCATATTTACTCAGAGGTGGTATGGACGTGGTAAATATAAGGTTGATGGTAGAGCTTTCCTACTCAGAGGTGATATGGACATGGTAGGAGCGAACTCGAATGAGGATACATAGAACAACTCAGAGGTGCTATCAACATGGGAGTTCTATGCATTGGGTGAAAGAATGCTATGGAACAGCTGGGTTCCGAAAGCATGTGATGATGAGGAAAGATGTGGATGTACTAAGGGACCTAGTACGGCATTTGTGGTCAGCAGAGGACATTTGTGGGCCTATTATCCTTGGCATACCTTGGTTTTAGGTACGGATAATAAGTTTGATAGGGATACCTAGGACAACTCCGCGGTAAGGCGGATATGGAGGTTCTTGGTATCGGGCGAAAGAATACCATGGAGCAGTGAACAGTTTTCTGTTTTCTTTCACTGTAGTACTTTGAATTTTGAATAAATGAGCATGTTTCAACTCATCTTCTCTTTCTTGTACTTGTGGTGTTTGTGGAATTGGACCTGCTGGGGGTTTATTTGTGGACCTGTTACCCTGGGCGTACCTTGGTTTTAGGTACGGATAACAAGTTTGGTCAGGATATCCGGAACAGCCATGGTAAAGTGGTCATGGGTGCTCTCGGTATTGGGAAAAAAAAATGCCGTAGAGCAGCTGGGCTCCCGGGGCATGGTGAGATGGTAGATTTATGCTAAAAAGCTTAGCAAGGGATATTTGTGGACCTATTATCCTTGGCGTACCCTGGTTCAGGATACGGATAATAGGATGAAAGGAAACCAACATATTTGCTCAGAGGTTATGAGGACATGGCAAGCATGAGGGTTTTACCGTGGAATCTTCCTGCTCAGAGGTAATGGGGACATGGCAGGGGAGACTTCACGGAAGATATTCGTGGTCAACAGCGGATATTTGTGGTCAACAGAGGACATTTGTGGTCAACAGAGGACATTTGTGGGCCTATTATCCTTGGCGTACCCTGGCTTAGGATACGGATAATAGGATGAAAAAGGAACCAACATACTTACTCAGAGGTAATGAGGACATGGCAAGCATGAGGGTTTTTGTTTCACCGCGAAATCTTCCTACTCAGAGGTAATGAGGACATGGCAGGAGAAAACTCAACGGAGGATATTTGTGGACCTATTATCTTTGGCGTACTCCGGTTGTGGGTATAAATAATAGGTTGAAAGGGAATCGACATACTTACTCAGAGGTAATGAGGACATGGCAAGTATGAAGTTTTCTTCGACGGAGCCTTCCCACTCAGAGGTAATGAGGACATGGCAGGAGTGGGCTCAATGAAGAGGGGTACATTGAACGACTCAGAGGTAATGAGGACATGGAAGTTCTATGTAAAGGGGTGATTTGTTTTTGGCGAAAATGGAACGACTCAGAGGTAATGAGGACATGGCCGTTTTGGAAATTTGTGGATCTGTTACCCTTTTTGTGCACTGGGAGTGCGGGTAGTGGATCATGAGGGAGGATCCCTTCCAGGAAAAAAGTTCAGAGGTATGTTTATACATAACGTTCTCCCTAAAAGAGTGACCGGGATGTAAGTTCAGGGGTACCAGCGGGTACATAACTCGACAATCCATAAATTTTGTGATCAAAGTGTAAGTTCAAAGGTACCAGCGGGTACATAACTTGGTAGTTTGGGATTTTTGTGGAAGGAGGAGGTGAGTTCAGCGGTACGAGAGAGTACATGACTCGGTAGTTTGGGATTTTTGTGGAAGGAGGAGGTGAGTTCAGCGGTACGAGAGAGTACATGACTCGGTAGTCTGGAGAGAATATGGATGTGAGTTCAGTGGTACCAGCGGGTACATGACTAGATAATCTGGAGTGGATGTGAGTTCAGCGGTACCGGGGGGGTACATAACTCAATCATCAGGGAATTTTTTTTTTTTTTTTTTGGATGTCGTTTTGGACGTAATACTTCTTCAGGAAGTTGCCGTTGATGGGCAACATGAGCAAGTCTTAGTGTGAGCAGCCACATACTTGGCCAGCTCCAACTTTTCTTCAGCCACCCCCTGTGTAAATGCAGACTGAGAGGATGATTTGGGCAACTTGATCATCAGGGGTTCAGTTGATGGAGTAGATCGTGGAGTTGTTGGCGGACTAGCGACCCCCAGTTTGGCACTTGACGTGGAGCGAGGAGTGGCTGGTTCGCTTGAAGTGTCAGACCTCGCATCGGGGTGACGACCTTTCTTAGGCAAGCGTATCGTCAGAGGTCTATCGGAGGGATTGAGCTTCTCTGTTTGGGATTGACCGACTCTTGGCAGTCTGATGGTAAGTGGCCCCGTTGTGGGTCTCGGCACCTGGCCGGACCTTGGCAGTCGAATTCTCATCTGTTCTTCTTGTGCGGAGAGACTGATTGCGTCCTTACGCAGAGTGGTCATAAGGGGTGCGGAATTGCCCGGTTTACGAGCCTGGAGATGGATTGTCAGTGGTTCTTCTGATCTTGTGGTTGTCTTGGTGTGAGCTTGCACCTCCTCTTCGACCAGATGCTTCTTTGATTTTTCGTACAGACAGGAGTCTGAGTAATAAGATTCGACCCCCTTGAAGGGATCGATATCAGCAAACTCTGTCCTCACGAAGCCGTGCTTATCGACATATTTGAAGTACTGGTGTAGCGTGGAAGGCACGATCATGTAATCGTGTATCCAAGGCCGCCCCAGAAGGATATTGTAAGAAGTGTCGGCATCTATGACGTAGCAGGTGACTTCTGATTGGAGATCGCCAATCTGACATTTCAAGCAAATCTTCCCTATTGGGTAGCTCCTGCCCGAATTGAAACCGCTAATGGCGGTGCTTGTAGGCGTCAGGCGATGCATTGGAATGCGAAGATGATGTAGCAGACCCTTCGGAATGATGCTTATGGAGGACCCGGGGTCAATGTGCATTCGGTCTACCTTTACGTCGCCGATGTATCCAGTGTAGTACAATGGGCGATCGTGTAGGTTAGTTTTGATGAGCATATCCTGCGGAAAGAAGACGATATTGGGTATTGCACCTGTACACGCACTATCTTGGAGATCTGTAGGCTGATTATCTCCCGTGAGGTTGACCTGAGCCAAGTATGCGTCGGCATTTTGGAGCGCCTCACTTAGAGCTGTGCGGACATCTTTTGAGAGTCTCAGGAGTTCGTATAAGGACAATTTGGCCGATGTGTTAGCCAATTGCGCCAAGATGTCGAAGTTATAGGGCCTCTCCAGCCCCTGAGGTGTCTCCTTTCGGAGAGATTTGTCGAAGCGAGTCTCCTTCGGCCTAGGCTTGTCGGTCGTCGAAGGCTGAGCCGGTCCCGGAGTATCAGCGTTTGTGGGCTGCTGATCATTAGTCGAATTCTCGGCCACTGGTTGGGCTTGTGCTCCAGATCGGGTAGTGACGGCTTAGGCTTCCTCCCCCTCTGCCGAGGCGGTGCGGCATGATCTGACCTTTCCACTTTTCTTTTTAGAGGATAAAGTGGGCTGAGTCACCTCATGGACTAGGTCCGGATGGACCCACATGATCTTCCCTCGTGATGTGGTGAGGGGTATTAGGCCGGGAGTTTGATCACGGACAGGCGAAAGGTTAGTGATTTCCATTGTTGCCAGAGGGATGGGCATGACACCGTCTTGAGTCTCTGTTGGAGGGAAATTGCCGAATTGTACGGACACCATGTTGGCTGCTACGGATACCTCCTCGAAGTCGATAGCCAGAGCGTTTGAATTGATGAGGTTCTGGATATACCGTTTCAGTTGGTAGCAGTCGTGTGTAGCATGGTGGACATAGCGGTGGTAATGGCAGAACTTCGGATTTTCCAAATCAGCAGGCCGAGGTTCCCGCCTTGGTGGAGGAAGCTGAATTCTATCTCCTTGTATAAGCATGTCCAAGATAGGCTTGACGTGGCCGTCTTCGAAAGAATAAGTGATTTGAGGCCATTGTTTGTCCGCTGGCTGTTGCTCGGGCTTCTGGGCTGTATCGATCACCATGGCCTGCTTGCCTTTGTTGTCTCGGTTGGAGGGGCTACCCCCATTGTCGTTGCTGGCGTTGGGACGCTTCCCCTTGTTCTCTCCCTCTGAGATATGCAACCCTAGTTGGCGAGCTTTCTTCAATCGTTCCTCGGCACTTGTAGCGCTGATGATAAAGGCCTTCCAGTCCTTGAATTGACTTTCGCCCATCCAGAGACTAATTGTTGGGAGTAGTCTCTTTTGGCAAATTTCAATCAAGGAAGAGTCCGGGTTGCCAGATGGTAACTTCATTGCGGTTTGACGAAACCGCTCAATGTAATTCCTTGTCAGCTCTTTCTCTCCTTGGACGACGTCCATGAGGGTAGACATCGTGACGTCCTGCCCTACCTCATAGAACCTCTCCAAGAACAAGCGCTTGAAGCCAGCGAAGGAGTGGATGCAATTATCTGGCAGGTTGTGGTACCAATCAAAGGTGACTCCTTCCAGTGCCCCAATAAATAACCGTGTGAGGATGGCGTCCTCATGGGGCAGATGGTCGGTAGTGACCTCAAAGTAAGTGATGTACCGGCTTGCTGAAGTCTTACCATCATATGGGTTGATATTGAACGGCTTATATTTTGGGGGAAAGGGCACATCCCTCCATTCAGCTGGGTATGGTTGCCGTATTCTGAGGTCTTGAGAATTTTCTCGGGCGTGGAACATCGCTCGAAGCTCCTGAACCTCTCTCCTTACTTCTCGGGCCTCATCTGTCGCGGTAGGGGCCGTTATCTCGGGAGCATTATTGCCCGGGTTTGGTGCCGCTGAATTTGAATCTATGTTGTTCGTGGGACCCGTGCTTGTCTGACCAGGTATCACTCCCTGCAGAGTAGGAAGTGCCGCTTTGATCTCATCTACGGACTTGACCAAGGCGTGCAGTATGGCCTCCAAAGTGTCGATACGTTGGCGATCGCCGGAACCACCTTGGCTGTTGTCTGTCATGAATACCATCCTCACATGAGGAGTGACAGAAGGAGAGGTGGCGGACATGCCCTCCGAGTCATACTCATGCATCGAGAAATCATCGGGATATGTGGGGATGTTCTCTTCAGGTTCGGACTCGGAAGGAATAGTACCCCCAGCTTCAGAACTTGCTTCATTTAGGACATCCTCGAGGACGTCGGTATCTGTTGTATCCATCGGAGGATTTGCTTCCTCCAGTCTGTCTTCTTGGAATGTCGGGTTGTCGTAGAGGTTTGGAGGAGTGCTACCCCCAGTTCCGACGACCCCCAATGACGTAGACGGCGAACTTCCTACTGTAGCAGTTTTCGTCTTTGAACGGGTGTGTTGGAATACTCCAGTAGAGGATAATCCTTTAGACGACGGCTTCTTAGCTGCAATAGTTGACACCTTTGGGCTGGAGATGCTTGTCTTCTTCCCTCTCCCCTCCACGGGGACTTTCCGCGCGGAATTGCAGGAGGCAACGGGAGGTGCCTCGTCTTCCGAGCTCGGATGTTGTAATCTTTGGAAGACGGATGGCCGGTCTTCTGTTACTGCCGTGTTGTTGCAACAGCAGTTGACGATAATCTGGGTGAAGTGACGTCCCTGTGAGGACTCTCTGCACGCCGAGGCTCCTTCTCTTTCCTTGCGTTTGTGGAGGATAGCTTCACGCAGGTCAGAGGAACCACTTTGTCCGTTTGCCACCGGGGGCTGGACTCGAGTGGTTTTATACAACTTCCCGTCAGAGGCCCGCATGATACTCAGCGGGACGCCCCGATAGTCAGAGGTTGGGGCAGCTGTCTGGACTTGATGAGTCCCCGCTGCCCTAGACTTTTTCTTTTTAGCACTTGTGGGTGCGTAATAGGAAGAGTCCACATTAGGTATCACAGAGTCTGGATTCTCATCCAGCGAGTGATCAGAGTTAGGACAGCATGAGAGTCGGTCGAAAACTGATCGAGAGAAGCGCGGTAGAGACGCTATGCGGCTAGCGTTGGGTGCCGTGCAGGCTATCTGCATGCGACTGTCTTCTGTTGTGGGACGAGTTCTTATGCGGTTAGGAGTCACGGCCGTGCAGGCTGTCCGCATGCGGTTGGCATCTGTGGCCGCATGGGTTTTCTACAAGCGGTTGACTTTACTAGCCGCATGAATCTCATCCATGCGGTTGGGAACTGTAGCTGCATAAGTTATGCGGCTGACAGAAGTGGCCGCATAAGTTTTCTTTGTGTGGTTGACGGTTGTGGCCGCATGGATTTTCTTTCTGCGGCTAATACCCTTCTGCGGTTTAGGTTGAGCAGAGACCCTCTTTGTCCCTGCAAGTCCAGCATTATAGTATTTTCTTCTGCCGGACTTGGGGGCCGCAGAGGTGTCTGCGATCTGAAGTGGGGCCGCAGGAGAATCTTTCTCGCCGTCTTGAGCGACCGAGGGTATCCCATCGAGGGCTTGGGGAGGAGCAAATGACTTTGGCCTCCACTCTTTGCGAGCCTTTGTGGTACGGGTGCGTTTCTGGACCGGGCCAGCGTTGCCTTCAGAGAGTATCTCTTCGAACGCCTGTTGGTCGAAGCAGACGACCATCTTTTGTTGTGTGGAGCCAAGTTTGGCTGCATCCGATTGTGTCACCAACTCCTCAGCCGTGGAGAAGTTAGTCCCCAGCAGAGTCGCCATCGTGTTTGCCATTGATTGTAAAAGAACAGAACAATTATCGGAGGACTGAACTTAGACTCACAATACAAACTTGCTCGTACAAAGAAAGCCTAGGGACGAAAACTTAGGTACAACAAACTAAGTACGATTGTTTATTTTTGATTCTGGGGGGTGATGATAGAGGCTCGGGAAAGCGACGGCCGTTCTGCCTTACTCCTTGGACGATCAGTATGCAGCCTTGGCTCGGGGAAGATCTGCTTGGCGTTAACGAAGAAAGGCTCTTCTTACTCTCCTCGGGTTGCTCTCCTGGCTTCTCTCTCTCTGTGAGTATCAAGAAGAAAGGGGGGAGCTCTCTCTGTGTAGATCTCTCTCTTCTTATTTTTTTTATTCTTTTGTTGCCGACCTCTCTCTCTCTCCTTTTTTTTTCACAAGGGAATGATGCTGGCTATTTATAAGAGTGGGGGCATTATTAGGGTTTGGATGATTACCCGTTCTCAAAGTGGCAGCGGCCTGATGATTAACCAATCTGGACCATTAGTCTTGAACATGAAAGATCTGGGCCGTTAATATGGATTATGCCAAATCCCATCAACAATTAATGCTGATTGCAATAAATCTTCGTCATGATGATTTGCTGACATTTGCGAATCTTAATGAATAAATTTAATTCATTCTTCTGCCACGTGTCCCAGATTATTGGGATTTGGCCCAAGATTTGATTGACTTTAGGACACGTGTCCAGTCGTCAACGTTGAGCCGCATGAGGAGTGTCGATGTTTGGGCCACATGAAGGTCGTCATGACCGAGCCGCATGAAAGATTTCATGACCGAGCCGCATGAATAGTCTCTATACTCGAACCGCATGAAGGTTGTCATGACCGAGCCGCATGGATATGTTCATGACTGAGCCGCATGGGAGTCTTCATGGCCGAGCCGCATGAGAGTCTTCATGGCCGAGCCGCATGGATCTCTTTATAGCCGAGCCGCATAGGGGACCTTCATGGTTGAACCGCATTGGTTTCTCTGCATTGGCCGCATGAACTTGTTTATTCTTGGCCGCATAAGCTCGCCTCAAAACTTTGGTAGACAGCGCCACTTTGAAGATTTTCCTTATTCCCGAAGTACTGCTTTTCGTGTCAGTCATTATGACAACTTTATGTCAGGTCTGTCACTTGTCAGGTCTGTCAGCCGTCAGAGCATTAAATGCGTCCACACGTTGGGCACAGCTATTTTTGAAGACCACGTGGCCTCTCTCTCTGGGCCGCATGGAGTTTACTCGAGCTGCCTATGTGCGTTGAGCCGCATGTCCATGTTGGTGACTTTTGAGCCGTATGATACTCTTGAGCCGCATGAAGCTCGTCTGATTTTGAGCCGCATAAAGCTTCCTGGGTTCTGTGCCGCATGAAGAATGTCTCATGACCGAGCCGCATGAAGGACGTCTCATGACCGAGCCGCATGAAGAATGTCTCATGATCGAGCCACATGAAGGACGTCTCATGACCGAGCCGCATGAGGAATGTCTCATGACCGAGCCGCATGAAGGACGTCTCATGACCGAGCCGCATGAGGAATGTCTCATGACTCGCATGAGGAATGTCTCGATCTGCCCGTGCACTCGCTTTGTAGGCCCGGGTATTCCGAACACACGAGTGCGTAGGTATCATATTTGCTCCCTGATGTGGGGGCTAATAGAAACACTTGCCCTCGATCTTTGTTGGGAGACACTTGAGAACCACTCTGTCCGTTTGCCGCCGGGGGCTGGATACAGGCGGCTCTGTACAACTTTCCATCAGAGGCCCACTTAGCGAGACGCTCTTGATGGTCATAGGTTGGGACAGCTGACTGAGCCCGATGAGCCCGCGCTGCCCTAGACTTCTTCTACTTAGCACCCGAAGGTGCGTAATAGGAAGAGTCCAAGTTTGGAAGGAGGGAAGAGAAGTTGGTGCCCTTTTCAAAGGAGGTAAGGGGGCTCTATTTATAGAATGGAGTAAGCCCTTTCTTCTTCTCCTTTCCGATGTGGGACTAAAAGCAATATTTTCCATGCTTCTACACCACTGAACTCACACCCTCAGTATTTCAGATTATCGAGTCATGTACTAGCTGGTACCACTGAACTCACACCCTCAGCATTTCAGATTATCGAGTCATGTACCAGCTGGTACCACTGAACTCACACCCACAACATTTCAAGATTATCGAGTCATGTACCTGCTGGTGCCCCTGAACTCACCCCTATATCCCCTTTAGATTATCGACTTATGTACCCGCTGGTGCCGCTGGACTCCCACTTTCTCAATATGTTAATTTATCGAGTTATGTACCCGCTGGTGCCTCTGAACTCACATTTCGGTCACTCTTTCAGATAGTAAGTCACGTATGATTATACCTCTGAACTTGCTTCCCTTGAAGAGAACCTCCCTTATGATCCAATACCCGTACTCCCAGTGCACAAAAAAGGGTAATCGATCCACAAATTTCCGAAAACGGACATGTCCTCATTACCTCTGAATCGTTTTCACTTCCACCAAAAACAAACCGCCCCTCACATAGAACCTCCACGTTCTCCTACCTCTGAGTCGTTCTATGTACTCCCTCTTCATTGAGCCCACTCCTGCCATGTCATCATTACCTCTGAGTGGGAAGACTCCGTCGAAGAACCCTTCATGCTTGCCATGTCCATATTACCTCTGAGCAAGTATGTCGGTCTCCTTTCGACCTATTATCTGTACCCACAACCGGAGTACGACAAGGATAATAGGTCCACAAATGTCCGCTGTTGACCACAAATATCCCCCGTGAAACCTCCCCTGCCATGTCCTCACTACCTCTGAGCAGGAAGGTTCCACGGTAAAACCCTCATGCCTGCCATGTCCTCATGACCTCTGAGCAAATATGTTGGTTTTCCTTTCACCCTATTATCTGTATCCCGAACCAGGGTACGCCAAGGATAATAGGTCCACAAATATTCCTTTGCTAAAGCTTCTTAGCATAAATCCACTACCCCACCATGCCCCGGGAGCCCAGCTGCTCTACGGCATTCCTTTTTTTTGTTAAGCACCGAGAACATCCATGACCACTCTGCCACGGCTGTTCCGGACATCCTGTCCAAACTTGTTATCCGTACCTAAAACCAAGATATGCCTAGGATAACAGGTCCACAAATAAATCCCCCAGCAAGTCCAAATTCCACAGACGCTACGAGTACAAGAAAGAGATGATGAGTTGAAACAGGCTCATTTATTCAAAATTCAACGTACTACATCATTTGGGGATCACACCCCTTACAAAAAAAAGAGAAGAAAAGAAAGACAAAAGAAACAAGGTTAGAAGATAGTCAAAGAAAACAGAAGCATTGGAAAGATCATTTGAGTCTATGCGGCTCGGGTCGTCACAGTCACATGCGGCTCAGTATTAGATACGTCCATGCAGTTCCGAGTGAGTCGAGTCTACGCAACTCAAATTCAGACGAGCTTATAGACCCATGCGGTTCAAATTAAGCACGCCTACGAAACCAGACCCATGCGAGCTGACGCGGATACAAGAAAGCGAGCCTATGCGGTTCGCAAGTGAGCGACGCTTATGCGACCCAAATCGAAAATGCATATGCGGCTCAGATCGAGTATAAACAAGCTCATGCGACCCCAATCGGGGAAGTGCTTATGCGGTCACATCGATAAGCCTCGTACATGCGGCTTGTGCATAAAGTATGCAGCAGAGCCATGGCAACAGTTAGGGTTTTCAAAACGAATCCTACCAGCAATAGGCGGGTGGACGTCGGGGTGAAAAGCAGGCACGTCAGCCGGTGGAGGAGCCGCCATGTTCACCGCCAAAGGTCGATGAAGACGTGGCCTTCTTGCCCTTCGCAGCCGCAGAGGATGATGCAGCCTTCTTGCCCACAGCAGCAGCAGCCTTCTTGGGAGCCATTGTCGATCGATGAAGGAAGAAGACGAAGAGCAAAGTCTGCAACAGGGGATTTGAACAAAGAAAGAAGGTAAAGAAACCCAAGGGGATTAAAAGACTCTTATTTATAGGCAAAAGAAACCCATAAAACGAACAAACGTCTCGGATGATGCCTCGGATTACGCACCGCTTCAAAAAATAAAGGCAAAAACGCTTCGGTCAAGACATAACCGACCCTTGGGATCCCCCCCAAAAGACGGTGTTAATTCGAAAACAAATCAAGAGCATTTAATGAAGATTTGCACACGTAGTCAGGACACGTGGCAAAGAGCCTATGCGGACAGATGAATCCATGCGGCTGGGACACTTATGCGGCATGAACGGAACCATGCTTCTTATTCAAAGTGTTTCAATTTTGCAAATTGAAAACTTTGAAGGGGGTCCTGTAGAAGCATGGAAAATATCAGAATAATGGTCCATACGGCTCCGGATACGAAGCCCATGCGGCTCATGTGGGAGCGGTCTTATACAGTTCAAAGGAAGACTCTCTGTCTCATACGGCTCGAGAGTGTATGCGGTTCAGCAGGAATATGCGGCTCGATCCATGCCACGTGTCCCCCTGAGATCCTTTCCTACAGCTGGCCCTTTGAATAGTAGCCTCATTTAATGCGCTGACATGATTTGACGACTGTGGCGGCTCTGGCATAAAATATCATAATGGCTCTGCCATAATGACAGACGCTTTGGAAAAAGAAGAAGATCTCTGACCCAATCCGTCAAAAATCCTAGGTTGCCACGTGGCAAATCTCATGCGGCTTAAAGAGAGAACAGCTTCATGCGGCTCACTGAGAAGTCACCCAATATGACTAGCAGAAATCAACCATTTGTGGCCCACTGAGAGCTCAGCCCCTGCGGCTCAATACAACGCTAGCTCATGCGGCTCGCAAAGACTATGCATATACGGCTCATTGAGAGTTCGTTCCTTGCGGTTCGACGAAGCACTGTCCCATACGGCTCATGAAGATTATCTCCCTGCGGTTCAAGTCTTGCCTATCCCATGCGGCTCTGGCAGGACCCACAATTAAAACACGTGGCATCGAATCAATCAAAGATCTAACCGAATCCCAACAAGTATATTTGACATCATCGTCATAATTACTAAGATCAGGACATATCATTTATCATCAAGCCAATGGGACATGTGGCGAGCAATCGGGCATTGGTATAATCAATCATGAAGATTTAAAGCAATCAGCATTAATTGCTCACAAGATTCGGTGCTATCCTCATTAATGGTCGAGATTTATTGTAATCAGGAGTAAGGGTTCAGATAGATTGAAGGAGCGTCGACATTCCAAACAAATGATCATTAGGAAACCCTAATGATCATACCCCACTCTTATAAATAGCCAGCATCATTTCTTTGCACAAGACGGGCAACAAAAGAATAAAAAAATATACAGAGTCAGAGAGAGAATATACAGAGAGAGAGAGAGAGAAGCCAGGAGAGCAACAGAGGAGCAAAAAGAGCACTTCTTCGTCAACGCCAACCATCTTTTCACAAGGAGCCAAGGCTGCATATCGATCGTCCAAGGAGTAAGGCAGGGCTGTCGTCGCCTTCCCGAGCCTCTATCATCACCCCCCAGAATCTAAAATAAACAATTGTACTTAGATTGCTGCACCTAGGTTTTCATCCCTAGGCTTTCTTTGTACAAGCGAGTTTGTATTGTGAGTCTAAGTTCAGTCCTCCGATAATTGTTCTGTACTTTTACAATCAATGGCAAACAACACCCTCATATTTTTTGCTCAAAAATATCAAGTACTCTTTTACTTATTTTTCCATATTTAATAGAAAATTCTTTTGATGTTAAAATCCTTTGGAATGACCTATTTTTGCTAAATCAATACTAGCCCTTTGATCCCCTTCAATTAATCATAACCATTGATTTCCCTATCAATTTTTTCCTAGCAGCCAACACCACACATGGCCGGCCCTAACATTATGGATAGAATCTTTTCTCTCTCTCTCTTATCCTCTCATTCTCTCTCTAAATTTAATTTCCACACAAAATAACTCCACAGCATACTCCCTCATCCCATGCAAACAACTCCTCCATGCAACCGACCTCTCCTCCCCGAGCCTCCCTGGACCTCACTCCCACGACCACCCTGGCCGGCCTCCGTCGTGGCCGAGCACGGCCGGCCACCCACCAATCTCCCCTCTCCATCTCTCCTCCTCCTTCCATCTCCAACTTCAAACCACCACCATCACCACCATTTCCGCCACCATCACCACCTTCTTCGAACTACCCGAGCCACCAGCCTAGCCGTGCACCGCTGGTCGACGGCCACCCCCACCTCACCGTAGGCCGCACGTAGTCCCGTACGCGCCACTGGCAGCGCAGCGGCAGCAGCTCCACGTGCCAGGTGCGCGCGCGCGCGAACGGCACCACGCCGCCGCCGCCGGCCGCCGTGATCCCCGGCGACCACCCTCGTGGGTGCGCCCCACCGTGTCCTGTCTTCCCCTGGCGGCCAACGTCCTCCGGGATGCGCCGTCGAGGCGATTCGTGCGTTTTGAACAACATCCCGTCGTGACGCGTGCGAAGTCGAGTCCGTTTTGGTGCTCCATCGTAGCGACTTCGCGCATAATTTCTCGAAGATTTGACCGTTGGATCGGCGATCTCTTCACTCCGTCGCAATTTCGGTATATCCACCTTCGCTCATGTCAATTTTCGTAAGTTGATTTTATCGTTTGATACATGAAAAACGGCCACCAAGTTGACCGTTTAAATTGTATTAAATTTGGACAGTTTTGCGGGGCCAACTTCGTCAGCTTGTATCTCCTCCACCGCAGCTCCGTTTGGCGTGCTACCAGTTCCGGTACGAAGATGGTATAACCCTCTTGCTACCCCTTCAGTTTCGTTTCATTGTGACCTTGTTTGATTGGTTGAATTCGACGCCAAAGTTGGCCGTCCGAATTCGTAATTTCCAACTTATAAAATTCTATTTTTGAACACGGGACTCCAGATTTTATTTCTGACACCACCATTAGACTTGTGGCGTCATTCTGGCATGTTTTCATATAAAATTGTTTAGATTTGGAGAACGTGAGCCCGGGCACGCATTTCGGTGCAAAGCGGGTCCCACCTTCTGGGTCAACGGGACTTTTTGATGCCGGCTCATCGAAATACAATTCCGGATAAACCGTTGAGTTCGTATCGTCATTCTGGACTCATTGACATATAATTTGCTAGGTTTTGGTGGACATTGGGTCTGGCAAGCATTTCGGTGCAAGTCGGATACCAATATCCGGGTCAACGGGTCATTTTGAGATCGGCTCATCGGAATCTAATTCCGGAGATACCGTTGAGTTCGTATCATCATTCTGGACTCGTTGACAGGTAGTTTGCTGAGTTTTGAGAACTTTGGCTCCGGCACGCATTTTCGTGCAAACCGGAATTCCAAGTTATGGTCAACGGGCCAAATTGAGATCGGGTCAACGGAATCCAATTCTGGAGATACCGTTGGGTTCGTATCGATATTCTGGTTTCGTGGACATATAATTTGTTATATTATATTGACTTTTTTCTTGCACATTTTTCGGTGCAAAACGGATCCGACACGGACACCGTTTTAACCCGAAATTACCTTTTTGCCCTTGTGTCCAAATTGGACCGTTGGGTAGGCTATCCTAGCTAATTTGACCATTCTGGACACGTTGGCGATGTTCATTTCATCGTCCAACAATGTTTGTTGATAATTTCTCTGAGTTTAACCTTTTTTATAATTAATTAATAATTAATTCATATAATGTTCGTATTTCGGGATTAGTACAACGAAACTGAGATCAGCAAATTCTAGTGATCTCACCTCGCTGAAATTGACAAGTTGGACACGTGGATCACTATAATAAGATTATCAACCTTACCGATAATCTTCTTATCTCGATTTGCGTGTCGTAAGTTTCGACGTACAAATAACGAAGTACACTTTATATTAGACTAGAATTGACCCTGTTTGACCAGAGTTGACCAGTTGATCCAAAGTCAACTGTAAGTCAACACTTGACCTAGTTTGACTAGATTATTGACCGGAGTTGACCTAGAGTTGTTTTGACTTAGAAGAACCTAGAATAATGTAGATTGATTATATAGATTCATTTATTACAACTTGAACATCTTGTAACCTGTGTTGCTTTAAATAGGACTCTGTGGCTTCAGTGGGACCCCTATACTTATCAGCTGTTCAGGTTATCGAGGCGAGTACATTTTTTGATTATTTCATATCATGCTTAGAATTATTTCCTACAGTAGATTACTTTACTTGTACTGTCACGTTGGTCACACGGATTGGTACTATATGGATCCTTTCTTGAGATGTTATCCTTAGGGAGCATCGGGTACTCTATGTTCTGTGCGTTTCACTTTCATAGCGTATCATATGCTTCTTGGTTCTTTGATCACTTACGACATGTACCCTCATGATCGTAGAGTCTTCCTGGAATCTTACACTGTTGGGTTACCCCCAGAATCCCCATTTTTATGGGACTTACACTGTTGGGTTACCCCCAGAATCCCTATTTTTATGGGACTTACACTGTTGGGATTACCCCCAGAATCTCTATTTTTATGGGACTTACACTGTTGGGGTTACCCCCAGAATCCCTATTTTTATGGGACTTACACTGTTGGGGTTACCCCCAGAATCCCTATTTTTATGGGACTTACACTGTTGGGTTACCCCCAGAATCCCTATTTTTATGGGACTTATACTGTTGGGTTACCCCCAGAATCCCCATTTTTATGGGACTACTATGTATCACCTTCGGGGTCTACCACCCTTCGGAGGCTTATCACCTTCGAGGTCTATCACCTTCGGGGTCTATTACATAGCATCATATAACATAACCTGGCTGGATCCTTGTGTATTGATCGGGGGTACGGGGGAGTATTACATGTTCATATTGTACTCTGACTCACTAGTCACTGCTAGTTCCCTATGTATAGTAGATATTTCTATTACAGTTCTCTCTCTGTTTACATACTTCACTTCTTTCAGTACTTGTATCTTACTTTGCTGTATGATTATATATTCTAACCTGTTATGAACTGTTGAGATGTAATGTGCTCGTTCCAGTCCTGACTGGACCTGTTGATAAATTTTACAGATAGCTTGGGGATTGCCTGCTAGCCTAGAGGAGACACAGTAGAGGTTGTTTAGGTAGTTATTCTTTTTGTCTTGAGCTGTATTTATTTTGTAGATTACTGTATTTGAGTTTTGAGATGTATTTCTGGGTTTATGTATCTTAGACACTTAGACTTCTATCTCCTGTATTTACTTTGGATTTCATGTTTATTCTATCCTTATCATGCTCTACCTTAGATGTGATTGAGTTCGTATCTGCTATGTCACCCCCATTCGGGGAGTATAAACTGTTTAGTCTTATACTGTTAGATGCATTGAGATCTAGGACAGCGTTCTACCGCCGACACTGCGGCGTAGGCTGGGTGTTGTTACGTCCTCGTACCCTAACTCTAGGGCGCGGGTCATGACATGTTTTTAGTGGTGGCCCATGCAGGTCGAGACTAAAGTATAGTGGTATTCGAACTAGAGTACCACTACAGCCTGCAGTAGGATTAGGATATATTTTGAAGGTACTCAATCACAGATAGGAACCCTTGAGAGATTTTCGGGACGACCCTGGAGAATCTTATTTAACTTCGATTTGAAAACTCTTTTTTTTCCTTGATTTAATTTATTTTACTTTTGTTGTTAAATTTGATTTTTATGGATTATTGTTGAATTTGAGTTTGTATTTATTTTGATGGAAGATTTTCGAATTTTGAATTTTGATGATAGCTGTTGCATTCGAGTTTGTATTTTGATGGATTTTGTTCATTTTGAATTTTGATGTTCGTTAATAAATTTGATTTGATTTTGAGTATTCATTATTGATTAATTTAATTTTTGGCAAGATGAAATTATATGGGCTAGGTCATCTATGTTATGGAATCTAGTCTTCTATAGTCACATTAGCCAGCATGGTGAGGACATGTAGTCTGACTCTGGATATATTTCTCGGGTGTGGGAATTTAAGGTTTTCGCAGCCAAACATGCGGCACCGCAAAAATGTTAAATACCATGATTCTAGAGATATGTGCATAAGTCAAGGGCTCTATGAGTATCGTAGCCTTGCTTACTAGTATGACGAGGATTTAGAGTACCATGATTTTGGATAGACGCATATGATTATCAGATTGTACTTAAAATATTTTGAACATGTTTTCTCTACTTTTCTCAGTTGTTCAAAAAAAAAGGAATTATTATTTGTTGTTTTGACTAGTTTCTTGTCATTTAACTTAAGAGTATGTTTAATTGTTTTCATAAACCTTTGTGTAACTTTTTGCTATGAGTTTTTTTTTCATAATACAATGAATCGATGATTTTGCTAAAAGGCCTCATGTTGGATTTGATATTTTAGCTCTGGATTTCAAAATCATTCCTTCCTTAAACAGATAAGCAGAACCAATTTTATCGTTATTTCTTTCTTGCTATTATTTTTGTATTAAATAATAATGATGATAAAACTGTCTTGATTTTGTCAATCGCCTACTTGCAATCTTGGTAGGAATCTAAATGTTAGTCTTAACATAGAATTAATTTTATTGGGACATGAGAATATGTATATGAATATATATAGCAGACACTTTGCCTAACACGTATGCATGCTACACTTGATTTCTCACATATCTAAATACATATTAATATGTCGTTGATGTTAGATTGTCAAAACCCCAATATTTCTGGTTTCCTACTTTTCCATGTTTAAATTCATAATTTAAATATAAATTTCATGTTATTAGTTATGTTTACATCACTGCACATGTATGTTATACGTAGGGTTTCAATTCAAAAGAATTTTGGTTAAAAATTTGTGTCAAAATTTGTCAAATTTAAGACTGTGTACATATTAACCCTTAATGCTGAGTTTCCAAATGTTAGTTCAAATTACTGTTTTATTTTCTTAAATGTAATATTTGAGCTATATACCTTGTGGGAAGGAGGATATAAATTTAAGTTTCATATTCTTACATGTTAGGTGATGATAAACATTGAGTTGGTTTTGATGTTCAAATTTCTCTAATATCCTAAAAAAACTGTATACATGTTAACATTTTCATATTGATTTCCATGTTTAGTTCTGTTTCGGATTTAACATGTAATATTAAACTGTATGCGTAGGTAAATATATGGATAGTATGTTAGGGTTTCATTTCTATCATGTTAGGATGTACTAGGACCATTGAGATTGGTTGTGATGTTTCAAACCCTAAAATCTGAGACCGCATTATGTTCATATTTTCCATGGTTTAAATGTTAGCTTGTTTTCAGATTTTATATGTAAATGCTGAACTAAAACTGGATTTAACCTTTCAATAATAAGCTATAACCCTGTACAAGGACACACACATACACTCTAGCATAGTATATACTGTCATTTAACCTAACCCTTCCCCCCTATGTTATGATTATATATCTATAAGGATATATATAGAGTTTATGCATATATGTTATAACGTATATAGATACATAACTAAGCTTCCACCCTTTTATATATATATGGTTAGTCATGCATGTTATGGTTAAATAGGTTGTATATTGTAGATTGTTAAACCATATGCCATGAGTAATGTAACTGGATAGCTATTGTTTGAAAACCAAATCCTCTTATACTCTTTCATGTATACTCACGTACACACACGCCTACTATCTAACCATATGAACATGTCCCCATACACATGATGCTAGTTTTCCCTCTCTAACGCTCTCTCTGTATATATATTGTGATTGGATTTCAGTGCAAGTGACTTTCAATTCTTCAACTTGTGATTTTGACTTTCTTGGGATAGTACTTTTTTTAGATGATTGGTAGTTACCTTCCTTTATTTTTTTTTATGAGTACCAGTTTTCATATGGGGTGGTAGACAACCTTATAGTTTTGATGGTTGTTGTTTCTGTATCTTTCTATTTTAGCACCCTGGATTGCTTGTGTGTTTGGATACCCGATGACCGCCTTGGTTAGTATGACTAGTATACCTAGATGAGACTTTCACTACCACCGTATGCCATGACCCTGTATGCCGTTCTTTTTTGATGGTATGTTTCATTTAAGTTCTAGGACTTTTATTGTGGGGGTTTGATCTAGAGGGAGTATGGACATTTTAATTTCGAGGATGAAATTTTTATAAGGTGGGTAGGATGTGAGCACCCTGAATTTTGGGTTAATTTTTTTATTTTTTTTTCTGATTGATTTTAATTTCAATAAATATTTTATTCTACTATTTTCCTTAAGTGTACTTTCCCATGCCTTTGATATTTGGAGTGTCATGGATGTTTAACTCTGGAAATCTTCTTCACAAGTTTTAGAGTGGACACGATTACCTTCATGACGGTATATAGTGTCCCATCCAAACTTGTTCCCTTGTACTCTTTCTGCTTCGCCGAACTTCGGGTCAATTTAGACCATTTGATTATTATTTATTTTCCTACTATTTTCCTTGATCATTTTCAGCGCGTTACCATGACTTTTAATTTGGGAGCGCAAGACCAGTCAGTTTCTTGAAACCAACTTCTCATGCTTGATCTACTCGAGACGCTCGTCACCCATGACCTTCGTGTCCTACTCAGACACGTCATTTTGTGCTCCATTTGATTTGCACAACTTTCCCGACATGTGACCCAATTTTATTTCACTCTACGGCATCACATTCATTTTCCAACTTGATTTGTGGGTCCCCTGTCGAACAAAACCTATCAGCCCCAACTATGGACATGGCCCACATTGAGCCTACTATCCGTCCGCCACTTGTGTCCCATTTATCGGAATCCCCATGTGCTACTTATTTGCCCATGATCATCAATGTCTAATTTTTAATTCGATTTTTGCACAATGTCCAGTTTTCATCCAATCCGGCTCCACCGAGTCCAGTCCAGCTCCATGATTTTCTCCATCATAACACCCTCATATTTCTTGCTAAAAATATCAAGTACTCTTTTACTTATTTTTCCATATTTAATAAAAAATTCTTTTGATGTTAAAATCCTTTAGAATGACCTATTTTTGCTAAATCAATACTAGCCCTTTGATCCCCTTCAATTAATCACAACCATTGATTTCCCCATCAATTTTTTTCCTAGCAGCCAACACCACACATGGCCGGCCCTAACATTATGGATAGAATCTTTTCTCTCTCTCTCTTATCCTCTCATTCTCTCTCTACATTTAATTTCCACACAAAACAACTCCACAGCATACTCCCTCATCCCATGCAAACAACTCCTTCATGCAACCGACCTCTCCTCCCCGAGCCTCCCTGGACCTCACTCCCACGACCACTCCGGCCGGCCTCCGCCGTGGCCGAGCACGGCCGGCCACCCACCAATCTCCCCTCCCCATCTCTCCTCCTCCTTCCATCTCCAACTTCAAACCACCACCATCACCACCATTTCCGCCACCATCACCACCTTCTTCGAACCACCCGAGCCACCAGCCTGGCCGTGCGCCATTGGTCGACGGCCACCCCCACCTCACCGTAGGCCGCACGCTGTCCCGCACGCGCCACTGGCAGCGCAGCGGCAGCAGCTCCACGTGCCAGGCGCGCACGAACGGCACCACGCCGCCGCCGCCGGCCGCCGTGATCCCCGGCGACCACCCCCATGGGTGCGCCCCACCATGCCCTGTCTTCTCCTGGCGGCCAACGTCCTCCGGGACGCGCCGTCGAGGCGATTCGTGCGTTTTGAACGACATCCCGTCGTGACGCGCGCAAAGTCGAGTCCGTTTTGGCGCTCCGTCGCAGCGACTTCGCGCACGATTTCCCGGACATCCGATTGTTGGATCGGCGATCTCTTCACTCCGTCGTAATCTCGGTATATCCACCTTCTCTCATGTCAATTTTCGTCCGTTGATTTTATCGTTTGATACATGAAAACCGGCCACCAAGTTGACCGTTTAAATTGTATTAAATTTGGACAGTTTCACGGGGCCAACTTCGTCAGCTTGTATCTCCTCCACCGTAGCTCCGTTTGGCGTGCTACCAGTTCCGGTGCGAAGCTGGTATAACCCTCTTGCTACCCCTTCAGTTTCGTTTCATTGTGAGCTTGTTTTATTGGTTGAATTCGACGCCAAAGTTGGCCGTCCGAATTCATAATTTCCAACTTGTAAAATTCTATTTTTGAACACGGGACTCCAGATTTCATTTCTGACACCACCATTAGACTTGTGGCGTCGTTCTGGCATGTTTTCATATAAAATTTGATAGATTTGGAGAACGTGAGCTCGGGTACGTATTTCGGTACAAAGCGGGTCCCACCTTCTGGGTCAACGGGACTTTTTAACGCTGGCTCATCGGAATCTAATTTCGGATATACCGTTGAGTTCGTATCGTCATTCTGGACTCGTTGACATATAATTTGCTAGGTTTTGGTGGACATTGGGTCTGGCACGTATTTCGGTGCAAGTCGGATACCAATATCCGGGTCAATGGGTCATTTTGAGATCGGCTCATCAAAATCTAATTTCGGAGATACCGTTGAGTTCGTATCATCATTCTGGACTCGTTGACAGGTAGTTTGCTGAGTTTTGAGAACTTTGGCTCCAGCACGCATTTCCGTGCAAACTTGAATTCCAAGTTCTGGTCAACGGGCCAAATTGAGATCGGATCAACGGAATCCAATTCTGGAGATACCATTGGGTTCGTATCGATATTCTGGTTTCGTGGACATATAATTTGTTATATTATATTGACTTGTTTTCTTGCACATTTTTCGGTGCAAAACGGATCCGACACAAACACCGTTTTAACCCGAAATTACCTTTTTGCCCTTGTGTCCAAATTGGACCGTTGGGTAGGCTATCCTAGCTAATTTGACCATTCTGGACACGTTGGCGATGTTCATTTCATCGTTCGACAATGTTTGTTGATAATTTCTCTGAGTTTAACCTTTTTTATAATTAATTAATAATTAATTCATATAATGTTCGTATTTCGGGATTAGTACAACGAAACTGAGATCAGCCAATTCCAGTGATCTCACATCGCTGAAATTGACAAGTTGGACACGTGGATCACTATAATACGATTATCAACCTTACCGATAATCTTCTTATCTCGATTTACGTGTCGTAAGTTTCGACGTACAAATAACGAAGTACACTTTATATTAGACTAGAATTGACCCTGTTTGACCAGAGTTGACCAGTTGACCCAAAGTCAACTGTAAGTCAACACTTGACCTAGTTTGACTAGATTATTGACCGAAGTCGACCTAGAGTCGTTTTGACTTAAAAGAACCTAGAATAATGTAGATTGATTATATAGATTAATTTATTACAACTTGAACACCTTGTAACCTGTATTGCTTTAAATATGACTATGTGGCTTCAGTGGGACCCCTATACTTATCAGCTGTTCAGGTTATCGAGGCGAGAACATTCTCTGATCATTTTATATCCTGCTTAGAATTATTTCCTGCAGTAGATTACTTTACTTGTACTGTCACGTTGGTCACACGGATTGGTACTATATGGATCCTTTCTTGAGATGTTATCCTTAAGGAGCATCGGGTACTCTATGTTCTGTGCGTTTTACTTTCATAGCGTATCATATTCTTCTTGGTTCTTTGATCACTTACGACATATACCCTCATGATCGTAGAGTCTTCCTGGAATCTTACACTGTTCGGTTACCCCCAGAATCCCTATTTTTATGGGACTTACACTGTTGGGTTAGCCCCAGAATCCCTATTTTTATGGGACTTACACTGTTGGGGTTACCCCCAGAATCCCCATTTTTATGGGACTTACACTGTTGGGGGTACCCCCAGAATCCCTATTTTTATGGGACTTACACTGTTGGGGTTACCCCCAGAATCTCCATTTTTATGGGACTTACACTGTTGGGTTACCCCCATAATCCCCATTTTTATGGGACTTACACTGTTGGGTTACCCCCAGAATCCCCATTTTTATGGGACTACTATGTATCACCTTCGGGGTCTACCACCCTTCGGGGGCTTATCACCTTCAGGATCTATCACCTTCGGGGTCTGTTACATAGCATCATATAACATAACCTGGCTGGATCCTTGTGTATTGATCGGGGGTACGGGGGAGTATTACATGTTCATATTGTACTCTGACTCACTAGTCACTGCTAGTTCCCTATGTATAGTAGATATTTCTATTACAGTTCTCTCTGTTTACATACTGCACTTCTTTCAGTACCTGTATCTTACTTTACTGCATGATTATATTTTCTAACCAGTTATGAACTGTTGAGATGTAACGTGCTCGTTCCAGTCCTGACTGGACCTGTTGATAAATTTTATAGATAGCTTGGTGATTGCCTGCTAGCCTAGAGGAGACACAGTAGAGGTTGTTTAGGTAGTTATTCTTTTTGTCTGGAGCTGTATTTATTTTGTGGATTACTGTATTTGAGTTTTGAGATGTATTTCTGGGTTTATGTATCTTAGACACTTAGACTTCTATCTCCTGTATTTACTTTGGATTTCATGTTTATTCTATCCTTATCATGCTTTACCTTAGATGTGATTGAGTTTGTATCTGCTATGTCACCCCCATTCGGAGAGTATAAACTGTTTAGTCTTATACTGTTAGATGCATTGAGACCTAGGACAGCGTTCTACCGCCGACACTGCGGCATAGGCTGGGCGTTGTTACGTCCTCGCACCCTAACTCTAGGGCGCGGGTCGTGACAGTTATCCCTCTCGGGAGCATCAGATACTCTTGTCTTATGTGTTTCACTTACATCATGTATCTCATGCTTCTATTTTTATAAATCTTTATGTATCAGCTTGTGATTCATGTACTCTCATGAATCACAGAGCCTTCACGAATCTTCATGAATCACTCTTGAATCAACCTTTATGGGCAAAGTAATATAGTCATGAATCTTAACGTAACTTGTCTGGATCCTTGTGTATTGATTGGGGATGGGGAGTAGAAACTGAGCATATAAATAATTCTAAAGTAGAATAGTCATGAATCACCTCTGTAGTATAGTCATGAATCACCCTCCAGCTGTTCACATGTTCATCTTATACTCTGAATCACTAGCACTATCTATCTCTCTTATATATTGTAGATATTTACTTACAGTCTCTCTTTTACATTATGCTATTCTTCAGTTTCCTGTATCTTACTCTCTAGCATGATTATATTCCTATCCTGTTATGACTTGTTGAGATGTATTGTGCTCGTTCCTGTCCTGACTGGACCTGTTGAAATATTACAGAGGATGAGGACGAGGCGTGTTGTCCCACCTATTATAGGACTACCCTAGAGGACAGTTGTGACTTGGACCAGCAGCAGGACCCCTTAGCAGTGGATGACACTCCTTTAGACTAGGATGTCTTTTCATTATGTTACATTCAGGATGACTGTAATATGATATTGGGATATTCTGGATTTGTGATATCATAGACACTTAGACTTCTCTGGTTGTATCTCTGTGGATCTTATTTCATTTTTATATCTATCTATCTATCTTATCATCCTGTCTTAGATGTGATTGAGACTGTATTCTGCTATGTCACCTCCATTCGGAGTGTATATACTGTACAGGTACCTTTATACTGTTAGATGATTGACCTAGGACAGCGTTCTACCGCCGGTAATACAGCGTAGGCTGGACGTACCCACTTCTCGTACCCTTACTCTAGGGTACGGGTCGTGGCACCTCCCCCCAGTCTACATCACTGGGACAGGAGTGTAGAAGCATAAAAAATCTCAGCTGAAGACATCCCTTGGCCAAAGCGCAGAAGATGCGGAAGACTCAGGCTCAGTGCTAAAAAGACAAAACAAAAGATATGGAGAGAAGTCCCTTCATTATCATGTCTACCAAACTCCAGTACAGACATATCATGACAATACATAAGGGACTAATTCTGTTCTTCTACAAAGGATCTAGTATATATTCGATAGAAGCCTAGAGGGATCTACAAGGGGTGCAGTCTTCATTGAAGCGCAACCTTCCTTCTTCTCGATACACAAGCTGGAGGATTGACCTCCACCGAAGCATGTTATGATATTCTTGTTGGCGCAGCCTCTCAGAAGCATATCAACAACCCATCACTTTAAAGAAGCCAGAGCCTTCGAGCCAGATGCACAGCCACCTCCCTACACCAACCTCAGAAACAAGATGGTGGTAGGCCCCCTTCCCTTCTTTTATTCTAGAAGCCAGTGTCTGCACTCCAGAGGTGTCATACCCTTCCCTTTGCAGCCAATACCTTCACTGTTCAGAAGCGCAGCTACTTACCTGCGTCCGTATGAGGCACAAGATGGTGATATGCTCACACCATCTCCATTCCTATGGTGTAGTCATCTTCTCCGGATCAGAAACTTAAGTCACTTCTCTACAAGAGACTTGGAAACTCCAATCGCAAGCAATACAAGTCAACCTGTCACTCCAAAATCACTGTAACCTCGTCAACCTGAAGCACAAGCCTACTTGTCGCCTACAGCAAAGTGACTCTTGTAGCATGAAACACAGCCTCATAAGTTGCTCTATATGTACAGAAGTCTCGTCATCATTCGAAGCCAAGTCCACTCATAGCCTGAAAGCACAGAGGTTCCATCGTTTCCAGAAGTACGGTCTACTTATCATCCCAGAAGCACAACAGCACTTAGTCCTCACCAGAGGTGCAGGAAGCATGGGTCCACCCCAATTGGATTGTTTAAACTGCCTCTTGCAGAGAAGATTGGGATTAAATCATGATTGATATCATATCAGATTGATTTAAATCTTAGACGAGGATGAATTAGACTCCAAATCTAAGATGAAAACCCAAGATTTATTCGGCTGTAATCGAGCAAGCAAATCAGCATACGCCACGTGTCACCTCCTTCTGTTATGTTTATAACGACCAGAGATCTCGTTTGAGAGAAATCTCGATGTCCGCCACGTGTCAGCATCGCAGAAGCCCGTACCGTATAATGATAGCAGATTTTTTCATATCTCAGGAACCCTAATGCACATCGCATATGTGCTCGCTTTTCGATAAATAGAAGGAGTTCTTCGTCCACCAAAAAAGAAAAAAAGAGGAAAAAAAGGAGAGGGAACATTGACAATCGATAATCTTCAAAGGATCAGCGATCTCTATCTACGAAGAGTCGACCACCCTCATCCACCTATCAACCAAAGAACCAACCAACCAACCATCTGCAAGGGATCTCCTCATCCAGACAACCTCTTGATCGGTGACCCAGAGTCCCATCAAAGGTGCCAGAGAGCCATAGCAAGGTTGATTCATCGTCAGATCATCAACAGAGTAAAGGAGCCAGTGCAGCGTTCGATCTCCATCGTCATACTTTTCCAGAAACCTCTTCTCCCTGTACTTAGAATATCATGTTTATGACTTCGTTCTTTGTGCACAGATACCTTATACGTTCAATAAAGCAAAAAGTTCATTCAACCTTTTGTTACATCGAATAAAATGGTGACTCTATTGGGGACTACCTTCTCATCCAATGAGAAGGTGATGACGCAACCTGATAACAACTTGCTAGGAGCTTATCAAGACATGGTGGTCATACGCTTCGACCAGCAGGCTTTTAAAGATCTCCTCTCTGATGAAAAGTCGAAGACTTTAAAATGGTTCGTACAACCAAAGAAGACTCGACGTATCTGGAGGCCTAAGGTGGCTGCAGCCAGCAGCACAATGGTAGGAACTGTATCTCAGGGCCCGCTCAGCGTTAAGGCCATAGAGAAGATCCCGGCTACTATAGCCTTATCCCCTCACCTGATTCTCGTCCTGGGAAAGCATGGCGAAGAAGATGTTGGTTCCATGGTTGATCTGACGAAGGAACGATGCCAAAGAAAGCGCACACCTGTCCAACCCCTCGTAATGGGAGTATTGCCCATAAGGAGATCTGTCTTCGACATAATCGCTTTCCCTTCAGGTAAACCTTCGACGAACTCTGAATACTACTCACCCATTGGGGGTAGTAGGAAGAGATCGCAGGTGGCTCGTACTTCGAACAACAAGCTACGACACCTACAGTATACCAGAGGCCCGTTTTGACAGTAACACGTACAGCAGATGAAAACCTATTCAAGACTGGCTCTCGCGCTCTGATGCCTCAACCAATCGAATCTCTCTCCCATTAGGGTACAACTGTGCGTAAGATAAGCCAGGAGTACTTCCCACGGAGAGAGAGCCATGCAAGCAGCGTTCCTGTAGGAGCGACAGGAGGCTTCCTTGCCAGACCTACTCTGACCGTACTTACATACAGCTTTCCTGCATGTACAATAGGAGTGCTATGACAGAAGATCCAACCCTCTCTCAAGTGAAAAAAGAATCTGTGGCATAAGACATGCCTAAACCAAGGCACTCTTGTATCCAGATTACTATCAACTGCAGTTGTCAGCTGGTTGCGCCATCGTCGAATAGGCGCTCCGCCTTCCAAAGACTCTACTCCACACCGAATCTACGCCAGAGGCCTAACAGGGGGTCAGTGAGCCATACAGAAGATGAGCCCCGTATTGCCATATGCTACGTGGCACAGAGTTCTAGAGCTTTCAAGGAGCCTTCTTAGAATCCTCCCATATCGGTGGCTAAACCGAAGAGGAAGTCAAAGAACAGTAAAGCTAAGGTACCCGATGTAGGTGTATTCTAAGGCACTCGTTCCAAATCTGCACTAAGTGCCTTATCAAAAATTGGGGGTAGCCAGCCTCCTACCATGCACAATAACCCTGTGTTCCAATCTGATGAGGCACAACACAACACGGATGTCTCCATCGGCGCAGCCAGTCACCAGACCGGGGGTAGCAACCGTAATGAGTCCAAAGAAGATCATAATCTTATGGTAATTTTTGCCATTAAATATCAAAGACAGGTATTACAGAAACACTGAAATTGATTGCAAACTCGCTTGTACAAAGAAGAGCCTAGAAAGAAATCCTAGGAAACAATCTAAGTACAATTGTTTAGTTTTTGATTTTGGAGGGTGACGGTGGAGGCTCGGGAAAGTGTATCAACTCTGCCTTACTCCTTGGACTATCTGACGCAGTCTTTAGCTCTTGAAGAAATTGCCACTTGAAGGTTGCCAGCCTCTTACAGGGGTGTGGCACCCTGCTATTCATAGTGATATGTGCTTTGAGCCGCATAGATGGCCCGTGGCCACGTGGCTAATCAGCACGTAGAGACTCGCTCTTTGGCCGCCATCTAGCAATTTGTTGGGATTTTGTTGCAGCAAATCTGGGTGGTTGAGACTTGGTTAGCCTGCCATGTGCATCAACTAATCTTCTGTGGCGAGCCGTATGAAGGATGGCTACTGGCCGAGGTGCATGAGGAATGTCTTATTGCTGAGACACATAAAAGAATGTCTCATGACCGAGCCACATGAGCCGTATGAAGGACGTCTCAAGACCGAGCCGCAAGAAGGAATGTCTCATGACCGAGCCGCATGAAGGAATGTCTTATGACCGAGCCGTATGAAAGAATATCTCATGACCGAGCCGCATGAAGGAATGTCTCATGACTAAGCCGCATGAAGGATGTCTCATGACCGAGCTGCATGAGGAATGTCTCATGATCGAGCCGCATGAGGAATGCCTTCTGACCGAGCCGCATGAGGCCATCTCATGACCGAGCCACATGAAGAATGTTTCATGACTAAGCCGCATAAAGGATATCTTCTAGCTGGATGGGTATGGGTGCCATAGGAGAAGGTGCTGTACTTAATGTCATGATTTGAGAGAGTTTCGTTTGTCTCCCTCTTGACTTCTCAAAAAAATGAATTTGACCGATCCTCCTCCTTGGTGAGTGTTGGCACTACGGATTATGGATCTTCTTGGTCGAAGAAGATTTGACGGTGGACTCCTTCAGAAGATTGTGATGCGCTTGACTGAGATGATGCGCCTCACTAAGATATCTGAGTAATGCATCTAGTTGAGAGCAGGCCGTTACAATGTCTTCAATTGGCATATTTTCGAGATAATGTCGGAAAGGCGCCGTAGGTTGCAGTCGCTGGAACACAGACTGTCTTGGTAGTGGGGCTACTGTCTTGTGGCAGCGGCAGTTGATGATGGCTTGGGTGCAGTAATATCCTGGAAAGGGCTCATCGCATGCCAAGGTTGCTTCTCTTTTCTAGCGTTTATAAGTAATCACCTCTCGCAAGTTGACAGCAGATTGATATACCTTCGCATCCGTTTTTTGGGCCTGGGTATCCCGAGCGCCTGGGTGCGTAGGTATCATATTTGCTCCCTGATCTGAGGCTAGTAAAAGCACTTGCTCTCGATCGTTGTAGGAAGATTTTTGGGACCATCATATTTGCTTCATGATAACCGGCTAGTAAAGTACTGTGCTCGATCGTCGTAGAAAGACTTTTGGTACCATCATATTTGCTCCCTGATCACCAGCTAGTAAAGCACTGTGCTCGATCGTTATAGGAAGACTTTTGGGACCATCATATTTGCTCCCTGATCTGAGGCTAGTAAAGTACTGCGAGACATGACGAGCTATGACAGGCTCGCGCATAAAACATGCGATATGGCCCTAGACTTCTTCAACTTAGCACCCAAAGGTGCGTAGTAGGAAGAGTCCAAGTTGGAAGCTTCAACATTCTTAATGGGCCGCATGGGGTCTGGCTCGCAAGAGATTCCCCCTGACTTGGTTCAAGCGTAATAGCTGCACCCAAGTGGGAGGGGAACTTTAAGAGTCGGCTCATACACCTGCAAACGCACCCGAGACGATTCTGTACAGTTTACCATCGGTAGCGCGCATGATTTTTGTGCGCATATCTCTGGTTTACTATTGGCATAGCACATTTGAAGCGCATGGCCCGTGCCGCCTTGGATTTTGTTATACTAGCCTATGAAGACGCATAGTATTCAGAACCCAACTCATCCTCGCCATGACAGCGAATGACTCAATTTGTGATTCTTTTTCTTTTTCTTTTTATTTTGGTGTCATTTTCAAAGAAGGCAAAGGGGCTCTATTTATAGAATAGAGTGAGCCCTTTCTTCCTCTCCTTTCCGATGTGGGACTAAAAGCAATATTTTTTATGCTTCTACAAGACCCCCTTCAAAGTTTTCAAATTACAAATTTGGAATACTTTGAATAAGAAGCATGAAAAGTAGAGTTGTTTAGGTGTGGCAATCCTATCAGAGGTAGCATGAACGTGATAGGTTTGGGTACTTCCATTGGAGATTTTATGTAGATTTATCATCCTTGGTTTTAGGTACGGATAATAAGTTGAAAGAGGGAACTATCATATTTACTCGGAGGTGATGAAAACATGGTAAATATGGGGTTGATGGTAATAAGGACGTGATGGAAGTGGACTCAGATGAGGATACATAGAACAACTCAGAGGAAATATGGACGTGAAAGTTCTATGTAATGGGTAATGAATGCCACGAAACGACTGGGTTCCAGAAGCATATGATTGTGAAAAGGGGGTGCATGTACTAGAGGACCTAAACAGCATGTGTGGTCAACAGAGGACATTTATGGACCTATTATCCTTTTTGTGTACTGGCGGTACGAGTACGGATAATAAGTGGAGGAAAAACCAACATATTTACTCAGAGCTAATGAGAACATAGTAAATATGGGTCTAAAGTAGAGCCTTCCTACTTAGAGGTAATGAGGACGTGGTAGGAGTGGGCCTAATGAGGATATACAGAACAACTCAGAGGTGCTATCAACATGGAAGTTCTATGTATTGGGTGGTTTGTTTGTGATGGACGGGAAAACAACTCAGATGTAATATGGACGTGGTTATTTTTCCCGTTGGGAAATTTTGTGGACCTATTACCCTTTTTGTACACTGGTAGTGCGAGCAATAGATTTGAATGATATTTTGTGGATCTACTACTCATTGGTACACCGATGGTGCGAGTAATAGATTAGGAGAACTTTTATGGACCTATTACCCTTTTATGCACTGGTG
Organism: Iris pallida; assembly: GCA_029216955.1. Lineage (NCBI taxonomy): Eukaryota > Viridiplantae > Streptophyta > Magnoliopsida > Asparagales > Iridaceae > Iris > Iris pallida. Next base: position 211,513 of record JANAVB010023429.1, on the reverse strand, counting down.
GTGCGGGTAATAGATTATGATAACTTTTGTGGACCTATTACCCTTCTGCGCACTGGCGGTACGGGTAATAGATTTGAAACAAAATCCAATAGAGGTAATATGGACATGGTAGGTTTTGCGGTCTTAATACCGTGTCTTTTATTCTCGGTTGGGAACAGGTGTTAAGTTGGGAGACTATTGGTATCAGAGGTAATATGGACGTGACACACGATAATCAGAAATGATTTTTGGTAGATCTATTATCCTTTTGCGCACTGGTGGTGCGAGTAATAGATTCGAAACAAAATCCAACAGAGATAATATAGACGTGATAGGTTTTGTGGTCTTAATACCATGTCTTTTATCCCAAGTTGGGTACAGATGTTAAGCTAGGAGATTGTCAATATCAGAGGTAATATGGACGTGATATATGACAATCGAAATATCAGAGCGGAAGTTCAGAGGTATTAATATACGTGACTTGTCACTCGGAGAGATGCAATGTGAGTCCCCTTGGAGGGAACAAAGTATAAGTTCAGAGGTGCCTGATGTACATAACTCGACACTTTAGGTAGTATAGGGAAGTTGTCAACGTAACACTCCACCGTTTTGCGCAAGTGATCTCTGAGGATAAAGCTCATAGCACGTTGATATGTAGCACCGGCATTCTTCAGTCCGAAGGGCATGCCGTATAATAATACACGCCGATCGGGGTTCGGAATGTCATATGCTTCTCATCATCTGGAGACATTTTGATTTGATTGTATCCTGAAAAGCCATCCATAAAGGACATGCGCTCGAAGCCACACATATTATCGATCATTATGTCTGTGATCGGAAGAGGGAATTCATCCTTAGGGCATGCCGCATTTAGATTGTAGAAATTGATGTAAATTCGAATCTTTTCGTTCTTCTTGATGACTGGTACTATGTTGGCTACCCAATCTGGGTGCTACTCTTCACGGATGAAACCGCTAGCTATAAGCTTGTTTACTTCTGCTTCAATAGAGTTCATAATGTCTGGACAAAACCGTCGCTGCTGTTGTTTGACTGCTTTTGCGTCCGGGTAAATGTTGAGCTTATGAAGTACGATCTCGGAATTTAACCCTGGCATGTCTTCATAGCTCCAGGTAAAGACGTCAATGTATTCTCTGACAAGTTGCAACAATGACTCCCGCTCGCCGTCTGTCAGGATTTTACTGATGAAGATTATCTTTGGAGAGGATTCATCACCGAGGTTAACTTGCATGACCTCGTCTTCAGTGGGAGGATCACGAAGTTCAAAGCCTTTTTTCTATTGTACATCTAGTTGCTGGACCCACGGCTCCAGCTCAAGTAGTTCGAGTAGATCTTCGTCTTCCTCTTCGATATCAACGGATGTAATGTTGACATATAATGTCTGTCTGAATATATCTCCAATGCTGCCATCGAAGTCGTAAGTGGGTGACTCGGACGAATGAGAGTGCCACTCGCATTCTTCATCGGAACTCTCGGGCATTGTTGCTAGTGTAACATACCCGAAGCCATGTCTAGATTTGTCGTAATAATCCTGAGGTTTTCCAGACGGAGTTAAGAGTTGCAGAGGTGATCGCCGACCGCTGTCGTAATTCAGACCCGGGTAGCCTCCATGTTATACCCCTACTTTTGTATGAAGTACTTGGCCAGAGGACTATACATGTAGAGCGGTAGCCTTATAGTATCGGGTTCGAGATCAAACTCTTGAGGCATGAAGGGTTGAGGACCTTCTCTTCGGCCAAAGTTGATCGTGTGATCCCCTTCTCTTTTGCCTGGGACTAGAAAGTAAGTATCTTTAATGGAAGTAAGTCGGTTTACGGTATGGACGGTTGTCACCTATGTGTGCAGTTTAATGACCCGATCGAGTTCCACAACATACATCAGATTGAGTTTATTACACTCAGGATAGTTCAATGTCAGCCTCTTATTGATGAAATAAGAAATTTTGTCGACAGGGATTACATCATCAGGAGAGGGGCTATCCACCTGTGTAACCAGGTACTTGGCGAGTTCTACATCCTCTTCGGCTACCCCTGCATGATCGGAAGTCGGGATGCTGTCTTGGGTAACATGATCACCAAGGGTTCAGCTTGTGGTATCGGCTTGCCTGAGGATGTCGAATCAATACTTGATTGTCGGCTCGTCTTGGGAAGACGGATGACAATTGGCTCGACAAGGGACTTTGTGTCTTCCTGTTGCCTTTGAGTGGATTTTGGCAATCGAATCACCATCGGTGTCATAGAAGACCTCGCATCTTCCTGTTGCCTTTGATTGAATTTCGGCAATTGGATTACCATCGGCCCTACGACGGGTTTTGGCTCCTGGCTAGATCTCGGGAGCCGGATGACCATCGGTTCCAGCTGTGGAGATGAGGCAGGAGAACCGGGCACCTCTTTATGCACAGCTGCGACAAAGGGTACAACTTTACTCGGTTTATGGGCCTGGAGATGAATTATCAAGGGTTCCTCTGGCCCTGTGATGGCCTCCAGTTCGTCAGTTATGTGTTTCTTGGATTCGTCATATAGACAAGACTCCGAAGAGTAATAAGATTCAACCCCTTTGATGGGATCGATATCGACGAATTCAGTCTTCACGAAGCATGCTTACTGACATACTTGAAGCACTGGTAAAGTGTGGATGGCACGATCAGTAGTCATGTATCCATGGATGCCCCAGGAGGATGTTGTAGGACGTGTCTGCATTTATGACATAGCAGGTAACCTCCGTTTTTAGGTCGCCAATCTGACATCTCAAGTGGATCTTCCCTAGGGAAGCTCCTTCCCGAGTTAAAACCGCTAATGGCAGTGTTGGTCGCTGCTAGGCGGTGCATAGGGATGTCCAGGACTTGAAGTAAGCTTTTCGGGATGATGCTTATCGATAAGCCAGGGTCGATATGCATCCGATCCACCCTGATGTCACATATGTATCCAGTGTAGTACAAAGGGCGATCATGCATGTTGGCCTTGATCAACATATCCTGTGAAGTAAATATGATGTTGGGCATTGCATCTGTGCCAGCGCTGCCCTGTAGATCTGCTGACAAGTCTTCCCCTGGAGGCTTGACCTGGGCTAAGTAGGTATCAGCATTTTGGAGTGCTTAGCTCAATACGACACGAAGATCCTTGGAGAGCCTTAGGAGCTCGTATAACGACAACTTTGCCAGCATATTAGCCAATTGTGCTAATATGTCAAAGTTGTAAGGTCTCTCCAGCCCCTGAACTGCATCATTATGGAGTGGCCTGTCGAAGCAGGTTTCCTTTGGCTTGGACTTATCCGCAAGTGGAGGCTGAGATGTCCTAGGAACATCGGAGGAAGGCAACGTTGTCGGTTGAGGATCTTCGACTGAGCTACCCAGTATGGGCTAGACTTGTGCCCCAGACCGGGTAATAATGGCTACCGCTTCTCCAGCTTCGGCTGAAATTGTGTGACATGATCTAGACTTCCTGTCCTTCTTCTCGTTGGTAGGAGATGACACCGCATGGGTAACTTCGGGCACTAAGTTCGGATGCACCCACATGATCTCTCCTCACGATGTGGTGAGAGGTACCAATCCAGATGTCTGGTTCCGGACGGATGAAAGATTAGTAACCTCCATCGTTGCCCGAGGGACAGGTATTACCCCGTATGGAGTGATTGTTGAAGGGAAGTCGCCGAACTGAATTGACACCATGTTCGCTGCCACAGTAACCTCTTCGAAATTTATCGACAGAGCTTTGGAGTCGATAAGACTTTGGATGCACCACTTTTATTAGAAGCAGTCATGAGTGGAATGATGGACATAGTGGTGGAAGTGACAATATTTTGGGTCCTCCGTTTCTGCCGCTCGGGGATCGCGCCTTGGTGGAGGGAGCTGGATCCTACCCCCTTGCAAGAGCATATCGAAGATAGGTTTGACATGACTATCTTCAAATGAGTAATTCACCTTGGGCCACTGACCTTTCGCCAGTTTTTGTTCGGGCTTTTGGGTTGCATCAGCGACCATGGCCTGTTTGCCTTTATTGTCCCGGTTGGAGGTGGTACCATTGTTGTTGTTGCTGGAGGTGGAACCAGGATGTTGGCCCTTATCTTCTACTTCTGGGATGTATAATCCCAGCTGGCGAGCCTTCTTCAACTTTGCCTCTGCATTGGTAGCACTTATGATGAAGGTCGTCCAATCCCTGAATTGATCGTCACCCATCCAGAGGCTAATTGCGAAGAGAAACTTCTTCTGGCAGATTTCAATCAAGGAGCTCTCGGGATTGCCTTGGGGCAATCTCATAACGATTTGGCGAAACCGCTCAATATAGTTCCTTGTTAGCACCCTCTCTCCCTGGACGACGTCCATAAGAGATGACATTGTCACATCATGTTCCACTTCGTAGAATCTCTCCGGGAATATGTGCTTGAAGCCGTCAAAAGAATGGATGCAGTTGTCGAGAAGGTTGTGGTACCAGTCGAACGCGATCCCCTCCAACGCTCCGATGAATAAACGTGTGAGAATGGCACCACTATGCGACAAGTGGTCGGTTGTGACCTCAAAGTAAGTCATGTACCAACTAGCAGAGGTCTTTCCGTCATACGAATCGATATGGAACGACTTGTACCATGGTGGAAAAGGCATATCTCTCCATACAATGGGATACGGCTACCGTATTCTGAGGTCCCGAGAGGAGTCTCGAGCATTGAACATTGGTCGATGTTCCTGGAGTCCTTGCTGGTTTGTCCGGGCGTCCTTGCTGGTTGAGTTGGCAAGACGGCTTTGATTTCGTCTACGGACTTGACAAAGGACAAGAGCATGGCTTCAAGTACTTCTAGAAGTTGTCGGTCAGTAGGCGCTTCATAATCATCGTCAGCCATAAAGACTGTCCTCACATGGGTAGAGGTGGAAGGGATCGTAGCAGAGGTGCTCTCTGTGTCGTACCCTTGTACGGAGAAATCGTTGAGGAATGTCGGAATGTCATCTTCCTCGGACTCGGAAGGGGTGCTACCCCTTGTACAGGAGGCCGCGTCATCTTGGCAAGGGAGGTGCCCCTCAGGGATGTTCAAGTCAATTGCATAATTATGGGGGATCTCTACCCCCGGTGTGTGCTCTTGGTATACCGGGTTGTCGCATACATTGAGGGAACTGCTACCCCCAGCTTTATCTACTCCCAAGGAGGCCGAAGGTGCACCCCTAAGTGCTGGAAGTTTCTTTTTGGATTGAGTTCCTAAATAGACATCCCCTGTGGTCGTCGACGGGAACCCTCTAGATGAGAGTTTCCTTGCAATACTGGCCGAGATTGCCGGGCTGGAAGAGCCGGTCTTCTTTCCTCCTTTGTCGGGAGGAACCTTCTGAGTTGAATTACAGGAGGCAAAAGGAAACTCCTCATCTCCTAGAATTTGCACCTATTTCTTGAGTCGGACAGGTGCTAGCTGCTACAGTCATTAGAAAATCGACTGTCGATCTTCAGGTGCAGCTGACTCGTTGTAGCAGCAGTGGATGATGACTTGGGTGCAACGACGTCCCGAGAGGGACTCATTGCATGCCAAGGTTGCCTCCTTGCTTTTGTGAGTAATTACCTCACGCAAGTCGATAGCAGGCAGATCTACCTTTGCATCAAACTTGTGGACTCGGGTATCCCGAGCACACAGATGCGTAGGTATCATGTTTGCTCCTAGATTCGAAGCTAGTGAAAGCACTTGCTCTTGATCGTTGGAGGGAGACTTTAAAGACCCACCATGTCCGTTAGCCCTAGGGGACTGGACGCGGGTGGTTCTGTACAACTTTCCATCTGGAGCCCGGATAACAGTTAACGGGGCCCGCTAAGAGTCGACAACTAGGACAGTTAACTGGGCTTGTTGGGCCCGTACTGCTATAGAATTCTTTGACTTAGCACCCGAAGGTGCATCGTAAAAAGAGTCCATATTGATACATCCTATATTCTCAATGGGCCGCATGGAGACAAGCCCGCATGAAAGACGGTTGAACACAGAGCTTCTGACAGGACCGCATGAGACACTTTGCCTATGGCCAGGATTGGCTGCCGCATGGGCCATCTGTGTGCGGCTAGAGTTCGTTGCCGCATGGGCCGTCTTCCTGCGGCCAGAGTTGGCTGCCGCATGGGCCGTCTGCCTGCGGCTAGAGTTGGCTGCCGCATGGACAGACTTCCCATTTCTTTTATGCGGCCTCTTCTTTATCCGCATGGTTTTTCCTTATGCCTCCAAAAACTCAGCATCATAGTATTTTTCTTTGCTGTATTTGGGGACATTGGGGTCCTCTGCGGTCGAAAGCAAAGCCACAGGAGAGCTTCGATCATCGTCTTGGGTTACAGAAGGAGCTTCTTTGAGAACTTGGTCGTGTCACGCCCCGCTCCCATAGGAGCGATTGTCCTCGCTAAGGCGTGATGCCGCACGAGCCTAGATTGCGCTCGTGCAAGGCAGTTTCATAACGGCCGATTACATCGACGACGATGGGGTCGTCGCACAGAAGTCTCAAGCAGATACATTGAAACATGCAGCGGAAATCAGAACAAGAACACATGAACACAAGTCATTCAAAAGAAGCTCTTTATTGATATTGTATACAAGATTACATTGGTGGGCGCAAGGTCAAATTACAAATTCTCTCATGCTCACTTTTTCTTATTTTACAAGTCACTTTGCTCTCTCTCATCTCTCGATACAAATGCTTGAACCAGCGGAAGCTTCGGAAGACGATGTCCATATATTATGTCATGTATAAGTCTTCGGTTCCACGCGGTCGCACGCTTCAAATCGCTATGGAACTCCGCGTCACGAGCTTCTACCTGTGCCTGCACATGAACACTGTGTGGGTGTCAGTACTCAACTGTACTGGTGGAGTGAGCACCTCGCCCACCCATACAAAACTTACACGTTCATTTACTTTGTGCAGCTTAGATCCCTTTCTATTATCTTTCTAGTCTTGCCTTAGGATCAGTTTTAAGACTACGGACGCCTTGGAATATTTGTGTATGAGGACCACCACGTGCTTGTTCCACAACGTTAACTCATACTTTACCTCTAGACCCCCTTTTCGTGCCAATAACGTTAACCTATCAAGTCGTGCTTGCCTTTCGGCCAAAATCAGAGACGCAACTACGCGATAAGGCTTTATTTTTGTGTGACCGTGCCACGAACCCTTTCTGAGGCCGTGTCTCGCAATTCAGTAAGACTTAACCATTTTGCCGCCTCGCGGCCCTTGCTACTTTGATCACCAACTGACCCAATCGAGACTTGTGAACTTAGAGTCGCTCAACCAACTTGCCTTGCGACGATTCCTGACTTAAACCTGCGACGACTCAATCAAACTTGTGCAACTCTATGCCAACATCTTAAGACTCGACGCCACAACTCGTGCCGAAGCACGATGCCTACGTTGAAACCAAATCTTAGGCCCAACGTTGTGCTTTGACTTGTACACACACCTTCAACTCGACTTCTAATATAGCCCACTCAATACTCGACTAAATCCAAAGGCACACTCGTGGTTTGCCGACATCATGCCGACATCTATATGAACTTGGTCACTAGCATGATAAGATATCTTGGACCTGCATTGGATATTAGGGTACGTTCGTCAAACGAGGCGCGATCTCGTCGAATTTCCCCTAATAGCCATCCTACGACGCACCCCTTGGGTCAGGTCGCACACCATCCAAGGGTCCCGTAGGCCCGTAGTTCCTCCTAGGCCAGATCGGTCCAGTGGCCGCGACAACCGTCTGAGGAACAAATCTCAAATCCTTGTGCACCGGTACACAAGTTGTCCAATAACCATGCAGACTCGACCCACTTCTACATTTTCGGACCGTTTGGTTTTTTTTACTTTCATTGTTTTACTATCTTTTGAGTTCCACATTCAAGACTTCATCATTTGAGACCCCTCGACGACCCACGGTCGCGAGCATTCTTTCCATATTTCCGTATCATTTCATTTAACTCAGTAATACCTATTCGATAGTCTTTTCTCCAAAAACTCATTAAGTCGACCGTGGTTCATGCCTTAACGCTAAGTCCGAGCATCGTGCCTCAAACCGACTTACGTTCTACGCGACGCTATCGTCCAAGTCATACCTCATATGACGGGCCTTGGGATCGTGGGACTATTTAACTTGACAACCGCAGAAAGGACGGGACAGCACTTGGAATAACTTAGGTCGACCGGCATAACTTTGCCTAACTCACTCAAGCCTATAACTTAACCCGAGGGACGAGCAAAGGCTATGCCAAGCCTTGTATTTCGGAAACGTGCATGCTTTATCGAGCATTTACGCGGGCGACGCCTATGACTTAGGCAAGTTTATAGTTTTGTGTCCAAGACCAACTTTCCTTCTCCCAAGCCATGGGACAAAGGACCGAGTGTCATTTTCAAAGCACGTCGTGCACTAACTCTTGGCCGACCGTGGGACGTTTTCTATGTTCTAACTCATTTCGACCCGGCGGGATTATTCCCTTAGCTATGTGGATTCGTCTCTTTTATTATTAAGCCTACTTGTGCAAGTTGAAAACACGATTTATTATGTGAAGGCAAAGATGAGGCAAGTTCACCAAAACTACCCCACCTGAGCGAGCGGTCGTCTTGATCGAGCGAGCCTTCGAGCAGCCGTTGCAAGGCTAAGTTCCAATGCCGTCGGCGTTTCGATTCCTCCGATTGACTTTGCGGGACGGGGCACTACAACATACACCACTCAGAACAAGTCTCGTCCTCGAGACTTTCCTGGTGGCAGCCATCCTACAATTTCTATGGCCAAGACTTAATCGAGCATACTCCGTCTATACGTTTCCTCAATTTCGAGCCACGCTCGTACCACAATCAATCTTTTCTTTCACACGATTCCAAGATCTCGGCACTCTCCCCTTTCAAGTCTTGCTTGAACTCATTGTATCACTTGGCCGAATCATGCACGCATTCCAAGCGTCCCTAAAATACATGTATTCAGTCAAGCCGCATGATAGAGAATTTGTCATTCTCACTCGAGTCGCATCGTGCACATACCCAGACGTCCCTGAAATATATGCATGTCAGCCGAATCTCGTGAGCAGGGTTTCCTATATTCATGATTCAAACTATCCATTAATACCAATCCTCAAGATCAATCCTTCGATTGATAACTCTTGCAACAGGGGCGTTTCGCCTAACCGCTAGGCCAATCTTTACGAGGCTAAGTCAATGTCAGGATTGGAATCATAGTTCCCTAACAATAATACCAACACTGACCCCAATCCTAGGGTCAAACTAGAGTCGGTAGTACGGGGTTTTCTACCCAAGCTCGCGTCACTCAGATTTCTAAACATCGAGCACGATCACCTATTCGCATCAATGCATTTCGTTGCCCGAATTCAAATCCGTTCAATCACCAATTCTAACCAATTCATGTATTCGATCACGAGGTCGTCTAGCTCGATAATACATTGCGTCCCAATCTCACGCAAGTCCGATTATCTATGGTGGTTCATCAATCACCATGCAACGCACTCGCGAAATAATCATTCTCATCGGAGCGTAACTCTTATTTGAGTCTAGACTCATTCATTTTCGATACGCGGATTGGACCTATTCAATCCTCAAATTCGATTCTTCAAGCACACAATTCATTCTCGAGTCACCTTCATGTCAAACCACAAGTCGAGGCATCGAATTGTCGCGCCATGCAAATTCGACCACTCCCGCTGTATGAATCACCATACCAGCGCTCACGCAGAGTGATCGCCCAAATCGGCGTGACGCATGTGCGAGGCTGGAGTAGCGCTTGCATAAGACAAGAACGTCAATGTTGTGGTTATTACGAAGCAAATCCAAACCTTCCATTTTTCATCCAAGCCAAGTTCGATAGTCCGATCGTCATTCGTTCAACTAGGAATTCCTCGAGCCAAGTCTATCTTTTCCTCGACACATTTCAATATCCCGAGTATAGCATCCATCGGAGCATTAGCATTTGCACGATCGTCATTCGCCGAGTCAGAGTACCCCCGAGTTATCGCATATCGATCTTTGATACGCCTCAATAGCATCGATGATATGAGTAACCCGACAATCTTCCCTTGCAACCAATTTCGAGTCGTACGACTGATGCTATTGTCTGAATGGATATTCCACAATCTTTTTGATATTTAAGATCAAGTTCGATCGCCATTCCTCAAGCTAGTTTCCAGATCGTTGTCCAAACGTAAGTCACAATTTCATTTAACTCGATCCGAAATCGTACGCGCGATCCTCTAAGTTTCCTCGATCAAGACCAATCCTTTTTATTCATCGTTCCGGATCGTTTCTTAACTCGCGTTGCCCATTCACAAGTTGTCCAAACGACATCTCGTTCGGGACACACGAAGTCACGACCAACTAAGCGTGACACGTTCCAAGGCTTTGCGCGATACCATCGCGTGTCGACATACTCATTCTATCCGTAAATCCTTTAGTCTCGCTCGAACAATGTCTATAACGTCCATACACCACTCGGATTCGAGCCATCCTGATCTAAACCACAATCACATTCGTATTGCTCGCTAACTCATCCTTCAGATTCGTTCGACGAATCTCTAGCGTAATCGCTCACGTCGCATCGACGGACTAAGTCGTTCGTACTATTCCTCGAAATCCAAGTCAATCTTCCATGTACGCCTAAGCGTTAACTCGATAGCATCCCTATCGATAGACACTCTAAGTGTATTTTCGTTCCCGACCGAGCGATACTCAATATCGCTCACAACTCGTTTGCACCATAAGTCTAGGTGCACGATACGCGGACTAAGTTGTACCGCATAATCATCCCGTGCGGACTATATTCAAGTTTGCACACTCACTTGCTAATGTCGACGTAGGACTAGTTGGACATGCATGCGACATGTTAATTTAGCATGTGTTTCCTATCGAGTCATGTGTAACATCATTCGGCACAAAGGCCGTCGCCTATCGATGCGTTCGATGGAACGCTTGAACGAGCTTTCGAAAGTATTTAGACTTATTGTATGGACATGCCGAGGGACATTTGAGAGAGAGCGCACAATTCTTTTTCCAACGATGAGGTTTCAAAACTGAGAAATTCGACGTGAAGTCTAAGGACGTAAAGCCATGCTCTGATACCATTATGTCACGCCCCGCTCCCGTAGGAGCGATCGTCCTCGCTAAGGCGTGATGCCGCACGAGCCTAGGTTGCGCTCATGCAAGGCAGTTTTATAACGGCCGATTACATCGGCGGCGACGGGGTCGTCGTACAGAAGTCCCAGGAAGATACATTGAAACATGCAGCAGAAATCAGAACAAGAACACATAAACACAAGTCATTCAAAAGAAGCTCTTTATTGATATTGAATACAAGATTACATTGGTGGGCGCAAGGCCAAATTACAAATTTTCTCATGCTCACTTTTCTATCATTTTACAAGTCACTTTGCTCTCTCTCATCTCTCGATACAAATGCTTGAACCAACGGAAGCTTCGGAAGGCGATGTCCATACATTATGTCCTGTATAAGTCTTCGGTTCCACGCGGCCGCACGCTTCAAATTGCCAAGGAACTCCATGCCTCAACCCATCTAAGCGAGCTCCGCGCCACGAGCTTCTACCTGTGCCTGGACATGAACACTGTGTGGGTGTCAGTACTCAACTGTACTGGTGGAGTGAGCTCCTCGCCCACCTATACAAAACCTATACGTTCATTTACTTTGTGCAGCTTAGATCCCTTTCTATTGTCTTTCTAGTCTTGCATAGGGATCAGTTTTAAGACTACGGATGCCTTGGCATATTTGTGTATGAGGACCATCCCGTGCTTGTTCCACAATATTAACTCATACTTTACCTCTAGACCCCCTTTTCGTGCCAACAACGTTAACCTATCAAGTCCTGCTTGCCTTTCAGCCAAAATCAGAGACGCAACTACGCGATGAGGCTTCATTTCCGTGTGACCGTGCCACGAACCCTTGCTGAGGCCGTGCCTCGCAATTCAGTAAGACTTAACCATTTCGCCGCCTCGCGGCCTTTGCTACTTTGATCACCAACTGACCCAATCGAGACTTGTGAACTTAGTGTCGCTCAACCAACTTGCCTTGCGGCGATTCCTGACTTAAACTTGTGACGACTCAATCAAACTTGTGCAACTCTATGCCAACATCTTAAGACTCGATGCCACGACTCGTGTCGAAGCACGACACCTACGTTGAAACCAAATCTTAGGCCCAACGTTGTGCTTTGACTTGTACACACACCTTCAACTCGACTTCTTAATATAGCGCACTCAATACTCGACTAAATCCAAAGGCACACTCGCGGTTTGTCGCTATCATGCCGACATCTATATGAACTTAGTCACTAGCACGACAAGCTATCTTGGACCTCCATTGGATATTAGGGTACGTTCGTCAAACGAGGCACGATCTCGCCGAATTTCCCCTAATAGCCGTCCTACGGCGCACCCCTTGGGTCAGGTCGCACACCATCCAAGGGTCCCGTAGGCCCGTGGTTCCTCCTAGGCCAGATCGGTCCCGTGGCTGCGGCAACCGTCTGAGGAACAAATCTCAAATCCTTGTGCACCGGTACACAAGTTGTCCAATGGCCATGCAGACTCGACCCACTTTTTTATTTTAGGACCGTTTGTTTTTCTTTACTTTCATTGTTTTACTATCTTTTGAGTTCCACATTCAAGACTTCATCATTTGAGACCCCTCGACGACCCACGGTCGCGAGCATTCTTTCCATGTTACCGTATCATTTCCTTCAACTCGGTAATACCTATTCGATAGTCTTTTCTCCAAAAACTCATTAAGTCGACCGTGGTTCATGCCTTAATGCTAAGTCCGAGCATCGTGCCTCAAACCAACTTACGTTCTATATGACGCTATCGTCCAAGTCATACCTCATATGACGGGCCTTGGGATCGTGGGACTATTTAACTTGACAACCGCAGAAAGGACGGGACAACACTTGGAATAACTTAGGTCGACCGACATAACTTTGCCTAGTTAACTCAAGCCTACAACTTAACCCGAGGGACGAGCAAAGGCTATGCCAAGCCTTGCATTTCGAAAACGTGCATGCTTTATCGAGCATTTACGCGGGCGACGCCTATGACTTAGGCAAGTTTATAGTTTTGTGTCGAAGACCAACTTTCCTTCTCCCAAGCCACGGGGCAAAGGACCGAGTGTCATTTTCAAAGCACGCCGTGCACCAACTCTAGGCCGACCGTGGGACGTTTTCCATGTTCTAACTCATTTCGACCCGTCGGGATTATTCCCTTAGCTATGCAGATTCGTCTCTTTTATTATTAAGCCTACTTGTGCAAGTTGAAAACATGATTTATTATGTGAAGGCAAAGATGAGGCAAGTTCACCGAAACTACCCCACCTGAGCGAGCGGTCGTCTTGACCGAGCGAGCCTTCGAGCAGCCGTTGCAAGGCTAAGTTCCAACGCCGTCGGCATTTCGATTCCTCCGATTGACTTTGCGGGACGGGGCACTACAAGTCGGGGGCAACATTTTTGCGCGTCGATGTCCTGCGAGTTCTCTTTGGGTTGGCTCGCTTCTGTGACGGGTTGGCGCTCCCTTCAGAGAGCATTTCTTCGGAGGCTTGCTGGTCAAAATGAACCACAAGCATTTGCTGTATAGAGACGAGCTTGGACACGTCAGATTGCGTCACCATCTTCTCATCAGAGGAGAAGGACGTCCCCAGCAGAGTCGCCATCGTATTTGCCATTAAATATCAAAGACAGGAATTACAGAAATACTGAAATTGATTGCAAACTTGCTTGTACAAGGAAGAGCCTAGAAAAAAATCTTAGGAAACAATTTAAGTACAATTGTTTAGTTTTTGATTCTGGGGGTGACGGTAGAGGCTCGGGAAAGTGTATCAACTCCGTCTTACTCCTTGGACTATCTGACGCAGTCTTTAGCTCTTAAAGAAATTGCCTCTTAAAGGTTGCCAGCCTCTTGCAGAGGTGTGGCACCCTGCTATTTATAGTGATATGTGTTTTGAGCCGCATAGATGGCCCGTGGCCACGTGGCTAATAAGCACGTAGAGGCTCGCTCTTTGGCCGCCCTCTGCCAATTTGTTGGGATTTTGTTGCAGCAAATCTGGGTGGTTGAGACTTGGTCATCCTGCCATGTGCATCAACTAATCTTTTGTGGCGAGCCACATGAAGGATGTCTCCTGGCCGAGCCGCATGAGGAATGTCTTATGGCTGAGCAGCATAAAAGAATGTCTTATGACCGAGCCGCATGAGCCGCATGAAGGACATCTCATGACCGAGCCGCATGAAGGAATATCTCAAGACCGAGCCGCATGAAGGAATGTCTTATGACCGAGCCGCATGAAGGAATATCTCATGACCGAGCCACATAAAGGAATGACTCATAACCGAGCCGCATGAAGGACGTCTCATGACCGAGCCGCATGAGAAATGTCTCATGACCGAGCCGCATGAGGAATGCCTTCTGATCGAGCCGCATGAGGCCATCTCATGACCGAACCGCATGGGGAATGTTTCATGACTAAGCCGCATGAAGGATATCTTCTGGCTGGATGGGTATGGGGGCCCTAGGAGAAGGTATTGTGCCGAATGTCATGATTTGAGAGAGTTTTGTTTGTCTCCCTCTTGACTTCTAAAAAAATGAATTTGACCAACCATCTTCCTTGGCGAGTGCTGGTACTGCAGATTATGGATCTCCTTGGTCAAAGAAGATTTGACGGTGGACTCCTTCAAAAGATTGTGATGCGCTTGACTGAGACGATGTACCTCACTGAGATATCTGAGTAACGCATCTAGTTGAGAGCAGGCCGTTACAACGTCTTCAATTGGCATCATGTTTCTGAGATGATGTCAGAAAGGCGTAGTAGGTTACAGTCTCTGGAACACAGATTGCCTTGGTAGTGGGGCCACTGTATTGTGGCAGCGGCAGTTGATGATGGCTTGGGTGCAGTGATGTCCTGGAAAGGGCTCATCATACGCCAAGGCTGCTTCTCTCTTCTTGCGTTTGTAAGTAATCACCTCTCACAAGTTGACAACAGATTGATCTACCTTCGTATCCGTTTTGTGGCCCGGGTATCCCGAACGCCCGAGTGCGTAGGTATTATATTTGCTCCCTGATATGAGGCTAGTAAAAGCACTTGCTCTCGATCGTTGTAGGAAGACTTTTGGGACCATCATATTTACTCCCTGATCACCGGCTAGTAAAGTACTGTGCTCGATCATTGTAGAAAGACTTTTGGGACCATCATATTTGTGCCCTAATCACCGGCTAGTAAAGCACTGCGCTCGATCGTCGTAGGAAGACTTTTGGGACCATCATATTTGCTCCCTGATCTGAGGCTAGTAAAGTACTGCGAGACAGGACGAGCTATAACAGGCCCGCGTATAAAATATGCGATATGGCCTAGACTTCTTCAACTTAGCACCCGAAGGTGCGTAGTAGGAAGAGTCCAAGTCGGAAGCTTCGACATTCTCAATGGGCCGTATAGGGTCTGGCTCGCAAGAGATTCCCTCTAACTTGGTTCAAGCACAACAGCTGCACCCAAGTGGGAGGGGGACTTTAAGAGTCGGCTCATATCTGGTACAAACGCACCCGAGACGATTCTGTACAGTTTACCATCGGTAGCACGCATGATTTTTTGTGCGCACATCTCTGGTTTACTGTTGGCATAGCACGTTTGAAGCGCATGGTCCGTGCCGTCTTAGATTTCTTCATACTAGCCCGTGAAGACGCATAGTATTCAGAACCCAACTCATCCTCGCCATGATAGCGAATGACTCAATTGAATGATTCTTTTTCTTTTTTTTTATTTTGGTGCCCTTTTCAAAGGTGGCAAGGGGGCTCTATTTATAGAAAGGAGTGAGTCCTTTCTTCTTTTTATTTCCAATGTAGGACTAAAAGCAATATTTTCCATGCTTCTACAGGTATATCCTCAGGTCAACGAGACTCAGGCATCTGAGCCAAAAAGTGAAGGATCCATGGCTCCTTCGAGTCACCCACACACTCGATCTGTCTTCATGGCCGATGGCAATGAGGAAGATAACAACGAAGCTCTCAGACATATCGAAGTCATCGAGACAAAGTTAGATACGTTGACGAACACCATGAAGACCCTGTCCTCGGTCATAATCGACCTCAAGAGTAGCATGGCCCATGCTGCCTCTACACTTATGCGTGATCCGCCAACCAATGACAAATCCAGCAGGTTGCCTAATGCCAATCAGGCAGGACCACCCTCGTCTACTCCATCGACTACAGGCTCCGTAACAACTCTAAAGACGGAAAAGGCAAGCAAGCCACGACCGTCAACATCTCCAAAGGTTCAGTAGCTGCGTACCCCAAGTCTACGGAAGCGTAGAGGCCGAGGGAGACTTACTCCTTCACTGGCGAGATATACTGTAGCTCTTCGAGATGCTTACAAAGAGTGGCAAACTGTACGTCCTGGCAACCAGGCGTCTTGATTAAGTAGAAAAGATGGACCATCCCAAGTACTGCCATTATCACCAGTACGTCCAACACTCAACACAGGACTGCTATGTGTTGAAGGAGAAAATTCAGCATCTCATTAATGCCAACGTCATATCATTAGATTACGAAGAGAAGACCGTCACGGCCAATATGGTTACTCTCTAGTTCGGGAGTTTTCCAGCCACAAAGGTACAAGATGGCATCATCCCTATTCCAATAGCGACGATGGAAGTAGTCAACCTTTTACCAGCACGGGACAACGCTCAAGTGCTCGTCGCATTCTCCACGCCTCGAGGCAAAGTCATGTGGATACATCCTGACTTGGTTCCTAACATGATGACATCTACGACCCTTTCTGTCAAAGAAGAGAAAAGCAAGGCATGCCGCATGGTCTCGACGTCGACCGACGATACTTTGGGGGTCACCTGCTCGGCATAGAGGCAAGAGGAGAGCCAGGCTCCAGACTAGGAGGAGTCTCCACCAAATACTCCTCCTGTCCCAGATATATCAGGAGCGGGTCTACCTCAGATCCCTGAAGCACGAGAGGCGGGTCCATCCCGGGCTCCGACCGTGGACAAGCAGAAACAGAAGGAGGTTTGCTTTGACAAACCTCTCAGAAAGGATCTTGTAATCGGGCCTATCAAGCCCTATAACTTCGATATTCTAGCGCAGCTGGCTAATACTCCGGGTATATTGTCACTTTTTTAGCTCCTTGGCCTCTCTAAAGAGACCCGAGATGCGCTCAGTGAAGCTTTACAGAACGTCGAGTCCTTCTTCACCCAGGTTCAGCCACCGAAAGTGGATCCCGCAGCTTGTCCATATTACCACAGCGTGGTCGAAGTGATTCCCACTATCACTTTCATCCAGCAAGACATGCTGCTAAAGAATAACTGGCACAACCGTCCCCTGTACTATACGGGGTATGTCAGTACCATTAAGGTTGATTGCATCCATATCGACCCAGGTTCCTCTTTGAGCATTAACCCAATAAGCCTGCTTCAAACTTTAGGGGTTCCGATGCATCGGTTGACAGCCTCGAACACAACAATCAGTGGCTTCAATGCAGGAAAGAGCGAGCCCTTGGGCAAAATTTGCCTGAAATGTCAGATTGGCGACCTTCATACTAAAGTGACTTGCTATGTCATTAATACAGACATAAATTACAACATACTGCAGGGGCGACCATGGATCCATGAGTACATGATTGTCCCTTCCATCCTGCATCAGTGCATGAAATATGTGGCCAGCGACGGGACTATCAAAACGAAGTTCGCTGATATCGACCTATTCCTAGGACTTGAAGCCTACTGTACAGATGCTGATCTGTACAAGTCAGTCCCCTGGGACGATGACAGTAATGATGCTGATGACGAGGCAGAGATAGCTTCAGAAAGTGCAGCAGTGGTCAAAAAACCTTTAAAGGTTTGACTGAAGGGGAGGCCTCCTAAGGTGTCAGCGCCTTTTGTTGTTAAGCTTCGGGGCAAAGCTCCACCTTCGCCTCTAGTGACGATGAAAGATGGTCAGAAGCCTATATGAATAAAGTTACCCCGGAGGTCCCCAAGGTCGACCATGAAGGCGCAGGAGCATCCAACCACCATTTCCTTGATGGTCAAGCTGAAAGGGAGGTGTCCTCCTTCTCCTCCGGCGGCAGCTCTAGCCCTCACTGACGAAGAGCTAAAAGATTACATCTGCGTTGATACAGGGGCCCACTCTTTCGATGACATAATCCCTCGGGACAAGATATCCCACTTCATCAACAGAAAGTTGTCATCGAACTACTCTGGCGCATGCTGGAACACCAAATATTTCCTGGACAATTCTCTGTGTAAACTATAGACGCAAGTGACAACTGCCAACCATGTGAGCCAAGTTGTCCCTGTCCAAGGTGCCTACTTCGTAGTTCTAGCCAAGAAAAAAGAAAAGAAACCCATCATATTGGGTTGGTTGGAGCATCCGTAGTAAATAACTCCTGAAGATCCAGACCTCGACAGTGGCAAAATATAGTTCTACCGCTACACGACGCAGGCCAAAAACCTTATCCAAAAGATAGACTAAGACCTGAATTGCAACAAGGGGCTCAATTATGGAAAAGGCCGACATCTTTCAATACGAATTCACACTCCAAAGGGAAAAGCTAAAAACTACTATCAACGTACTCGTCGAGGGCTGGAGTATGTTACACCTATGACCACCTCAGAAGATTCAGAAGAAGAAGTCATGAGGCACTCACACTCTTCTGACTCCTCAACTTAGGACTCCGATACCAGCATGGGTTAAGTATTTAAGAAGATGTTGTCTGCTAACATGATCACTAATCAGTTAACCGCGAAGACAATCAGTACAGGCGGTTACAAGAGCTAGAAGCGTTGGATGAAAAGCGCTTGCATGTGCAGCAAAGGGTTGAGCTTTACCAAGCTCGCATCTCTGGGGCCTTCAACAAAGAGGTCCGCGACAGATCCTACCAGGTGGGCAACCTCGTCTTGGCAGTATGAAGAACGATGGTGATGACCCATAAGACGGCTGAAAAGTTTGAGCCTAAATAGGAAGGACCGTTCGTCATAGAAACGGTGTACTCCAACGGTGCTTATCGTCTAGCTAAGCCTAATGGGGACTCGCTAATGATGTCCATCAACGACAAGTTCCCAAAGAAGTATATACGTCTGAAGACAAAACCAGCATAGGCACCCACATCCCCTAAAAAGGGTGCCTATGAGTTCTGGTAAGGGGATCTTCCGCTCTCCCTCCTATATATTCTCTCAAGTAGATGAAGTAGTTCACGTCCACATTACCTCTGGAGTGCTCCTCCACACCTGGAAGTCGCGACTACCATGTCCACATACCTCTGAGTAGTCGTTCTTCTCGCATCAGTTCTATTATTATCCCGACGGTCTAGAAAATAGTTCACATCCAAATTACCTCTGGATTGTCGTTCTATACCCCGGCAAAGATCAAGCCTACCACGTCCATATTACCTCTAGTCAGGCAAATTCATTATGAAGATTCCCTCTTTATTTTGGCAACAAAAGCAAAGGGAACAAGAAAGCTTCTACATATAAAAACATGTGGCTATAAAGACCTATTACAGACTTTTCGTAGTTACATACACAAAGCAAAAAAAAAGAAATTATGGTACAAGCTCTTAATAGCGTGGGCAAGGCGGTGACAGAGCTAATCACTTCCTAGTCAAAAGGAAGCCACCGCCGAAGCTGCTACTGACCCGAGCCGGGGATGAAGACCAGCACAGGACTCCCCTACCTCCTCAGTTGGTCGACGAGAGCAACCACAGCAACAGGCCTTGATATTCCTCGGTCAGGGTGGCAAGCAATCCTAACCCAGGAAGCAGAGGTCCGAGAGGCCATTGACGTCCACGACAACCAGGACGCGGGACGTCTCGAGATCCAATGGTAGTTCTACTGCAGCTTCTTTGGATAAAAAGATTTACCACCGAAGGCCGCCTCATGTAAACTCCAGGGTCGTCAGGAGCTGAACATCGGGAAGCAAGGCCATTGTTGAATCAGCTGAGTCTTCGCTTGAAGGAGGATATCCTTTATGTAGGTTGTTCGTGTGGTCCAAGCATAAGCCAGGCATCGGTCAGAAGGAAGCTTACAAGTTAGCCTAAAGCTCCACCCCATGACAGATGGCAGTATTGCTAGTGGCCAAAGGAGCGTGACTTTGAACCTCCTCTGCTAAAGAGATTCGCGATCCCTGCCAAGACGTAAGAGGTGCCAATTTCAAGAAGCCATCAAGAGCCCATGCTCTGAAATGATGACTTAGGACAATTAATGCTAAGAGCTAGGCGTGACGCCAGCCATCACCCAGCTCGTACAGTCCTGATGCGTGTTCATGCTTCTGTTGAAAGTATTCCGAGCTTGACATAAGTTCGGAACACTTTGAAGGTGGTCTTGTAGAAGCATGAAAAATCTCAGCTGAAGACATCCCTTTGCCAAAGCCAAGAAAATGTAGAAGACTCAGTCTCAGTGCTAAAAAGACAAAATAGAAGATATAGAGAGAAGTCCCTTCATTGTCATATCTACCAAAGTCTAGTACAGATACATCAGGACCATACATAAGGGACTAATTATGTTCTTCTACAAAGCAAATAGTACATATTCGATAAAAGCCTATAGGGATCTACAAGGGGTGTAGTCTTCAACGAAGCGCAGCCTTCCTTTTTCTCGATATACACGCTGAAGGATTGACCTCCACTGAAGCATGTTCTGATATTCTTGTGGGTGCAGCCTCTAAGAAGCATATCAGCAACCCAACACTTTAAAGAACCCAGAGCCTTCGAGCCAGATGCGCAGCCACCTCCCTGCACCAACCTCAGAAACATGATGGTGGTAGGCACCCCTCCCCTTTTTTTATTCTAGAAGCCAGTGTATGCACTCCAAAGGCGCAGCTATCTGCCTGCGCCAATCTCAGATGCACAAGGGTGTCATACCCTTTCTTTCGCAGCCAACACCTCCACTGTTCAGAGGCATAGCTACTTACCTACGTCCACATGAGGCAGAGGTTGGTGATATGCTCACACCACCTCTATTCCTACGGCATAGTCATCTTCTTCAGATCAGAAGCTTAAGTTACTTCTCTACAAGAGACTTGGAAACTCCTATCGCAACCAATACAAGTCAACCTGTCGCTCCAAAAGCACAATAACCTCGTCAACCTGAAGCACAAGCCTACATATCACCTACAATATAATGACTATGGTAGACCGAAACACAGCTTCATAAGTTGCTATACATACACAGAAGTCTCGTCATTATTTGAAGCCAAGTCCACTCGTAGCCTGAAAGCACAGAGGTTCTATCGTTTCCAGAAGCACGATCTACTCGTCGCCCCAGAAGCGCAGCAGCACTTAGTCCTCACCAGAGACGCAGGAAGCATGGGTCGATCCCAATTGGTTTGTTTAAACCACCTCTTAGAGAGAAGATTGTGATTAAATCATGATTGATATCATATCAGATTGATTTAAATCTTAGACGAGGATCAATTAGACTCCAAACTAAGATGAAATCCCAAGATTTACTCGACTGTATCCAAGCAAGCAAATCAGCACACGCCATGTGTCACCTCCTTCGGTTATGTTTATAACGACCAGAGATCTCGCTTGAGGGGAATTTCGATGTTCGCAATGTGTCAGCACTGCAGAAACCTGCACCGTACAATGACGGCAGATTCTTTCATATCTCTGGAACCCTAATACACATCGCATATGTGCTCGATTCTCTATAAATAGAAGGAGTTCATCTTCGACCAAAAAAGAAAGAAAAATGAGGAAAAAATGGAGAGGAAACATTGACAATCGACAATCTTCAAAGGAGCAGCGATCTCTATCTACGAAGAGTAGACCACCATCATCCACCTATCAACCAAAGAACCCACCAACCAACCATCTTCAAGGGATCTTATCATCCAGACAGCCTCTTGATCGGTATCTTAGAGTCCCATCAAAGGCACCAGAGAGCAATAGCAAGGTTGATTCGTCTTCAGATCGTCAACGAAGTAATGGAGCCACTACAGCACTCGATATCCATCGTCACACTTTTCCAGAAACCACTTCACCCTGTACTTAGAATATCCTATTTAGTTATTTCTTCTTTGTACACAGATACCTTATACGTTCAATAAAGCAAAAAAGTTTGTTCAACCTTTTGTTACGTCGAACAAGGGGTAGGACTCGGAAGTAAAATTTCTCGCAAATTCGATTCCCCTATACCGTGACTAGGAGAGGGCTCAGCCACTAACTCCTCAGTCTGCTCCTCTCTGCCTGTCACGTAGTCCTCTTCAAAGTTCTCAACATCCTCTTGGGGGATGTCTTCCGGAGAGGATGAATCCCATTCATCCCCCTCACCAGGAGGATCTTGCATGATAACTTCCTTCGTGTAAACCCCCTAGAATTAAATTTTTTTTGTAGTATTCAAAATAATTAGGTATTTTATTTGGGGCTATCTGGAAAGAATTATTTTATGTTTCTATTTATAATTGATAAAATTCA
This sequence comes from Iris pallida, assembly GCA_029216955.1. Classification (NCBI taxonomy): domain Eukaryota; kingdom Viridiplantae; phylum Streptophyta; class Magnoliopsida; order Asparagales; family Iridaceae; genus Iris; species Iris pallida. Next base: position 189,122 of record JANAVB010023429.1, on the reverse strand, counting down.
ACTATGGCCTTATAAAAATAATAAGATATTTTTTAATGATTGTTGTTAATTAAATAATATGTATATCATACCTGCCTAGTAAACCTTCTTCATATATAGGTACTATTATCTATGTTAAAAAGGTAGTTATTTTTAAATTATTGGAGAATATATATATATATATATATATATATATATATATATATATATATATATATATATATAAAAAAAATATATATATATATATAAAAATATATATATATATATATATATATAAAAATATATATATATATATATATATATATATATATATATATATAAATATATATATATATATATATAAAAATATATATATATATATATATATATATATATATATATATATTTGCTTTCGTAGTTTTTTTTATATACAATAAATTAGGAAGCTTTTGTAGAACTTATTTAAAAAATTTAGGGTTATACATTTTACTACAAATTTTTTGTGTTACTTATTAGATAAGTATTTATTTATTTATTTTAAAACCCTTATATCTATATTCAAATTTTATATAAATAAGAATCTGTATCTTATGAGAACTAGGGTATCTCACGAGAATGCATTATTTCGCGAGATAAAGTTTCTCTTTGAGCCCGCAAATACAACAAAGGGAAACTTTGTTATTCGAGCAAGTGGATTCCCTTCCAAAATCCGATAGAAATTACTCAATCTTTTGAATCAATTCAAATCTCGTTGGATCCAAATCCTATCACATCTTGATTAGAATCGAATCCAATCAAAACTCAAATAGAAATCAATCAAGATCCTCTATAAAGAGATTCAAAAATCCCTGCATACTCGAGCAACTCTATCTCTCCAAACTGCAAACTCAAGCCGCATCCCCATCTGCGAACCCAGTCGTGCCCCAGATTATAGAGCGCCACCCTCTTCCGTGCTGTCAGCTGGGCACAACCATGCAAGGCAGTGTTACAGCGGCGCTACAACAGCAGCGATGCACAGTCGCTGCAAGGACGACAATAGTAACAGCAGTGTACAGTTTTAGCCCAACTTCGTAGCGATGTATCATCGTATACCATCATTCTTTTCTTGAACTGATTTCTCAGGTACCCCGCTAACCTAAAAATCTTTGACTCTATTCAAATAGTTCGTAAGTATCTGCCATTGATCGCCTGTTAAATTGATGCAAAGTCGAGTGAAAACTGTTCGAATACAGAACATTAATTCAGCCCCAACCCCGAATTTGGAAGAGAATTTTTGAATCCAATACTAGAAATTTCCAAAAACAACTTGAACACAGTCCTAGATAACATAAAGGGCTACCAAACCCATTTTACAGAAGTCGAATTAGACGACTGTACGCCGAGAAATCGGTTTCCAAATATGGACGAATAACTGATTTCAAACTATTAAAAATTTATAAAAAATCACTGATACGGCATACGTCCCGACAACCAAACAACGTGGTCGTGAACCGAAAGCATCGAAAGGTGCGTATCGTCTTCGCAGACATGTGGGCTTTGACAGAATTCAAATTGGTTGCGTGTGTGCGACAAATTTGATGCATATCCGTCAAAATTCATCGTATCAGCCTCTTTACAAATTCTCCAATTACTTTATGCACGTTCGTCATATCGAGACAAAACTTATGTCAATAGGATCATACCAAAATTTTGGTCCTGTGTGCCAAGTTTGGTCCGATTCTGAAAAGATTGACCGCAATGCCTATTTGGACGGGCCCGCAATCTGATCCAACGGACGAAATTGTGCACGGCCCACCGGAAACCAACTTTGGACATACGGTTGGGTTCGTCTCCTCAAACCAGACCCACAAACATGTAGTTTGATGACTTTAGAGATAATAGACATTGGCACGTATTTCGGTACAAAATGGGTCCAACAGCGGACATCGTTTTGACCAGGAATTATGATTTTACCCCTGTTCTAGAATTGGACTTTTGGACTGGCATTTCTTAAATATATCTTTTATACCAAAAATGTTCTTGATGTTTGTTTCAGCATCCGGAGCCGTTCGTAGATTTTGAGATTTCTTGCTAACGTTATTGATTGCTTGGAGTTGCTATTCCTGCACTGCCAGGCAAGATACCTTGACACCTTACTCTGTGATTTACTTATTCTTAGTTTTAGTTATTTATATTCAGCATTACTTACCTGTTGTTTGTATTATATCACTGTGCATCCAAGTCACACTTGGGTGCAAGCGACTTTATCGGTCGTTTTTATTACTTTTGTTTATTTCTCTTGTATAGACTTTGCTGTCACGACCCGCACCCGATTTTCAGATGCGAGCTCGTGAGCAAGCCAGCTACGTATCAAACGGACTCCAGCCCGGCTCGAATATGTAAACGCTATCAAGGCTATGGTATACTGCCAAATCATGGCAGATAAATCTATATCTCAATCCACAATAAGAATATGAAACATAAATGAACACTATGGGTCGTGGTCTGCAGCCCACTAGCATATATATCCGATAAGACTCTAAAGAAAGTAACAAGAGTGTAAACTGAATCAGGAAACATGATAAAGTAAGGAAGCATGAAAGGATATCAACAATAATGGTACCTGAATCCCACAAGAGTCGCAAAATCCTCCGCCATCCAGAACTACTAGCTAGCTCCATGTAATCGCTAAACCTGAAGAAATCATCAGGTCCTCAGAGGACATAGCAAGATACATAATATACATGCCTATCTAACAGTTTTATCATGCGTGAGAAAATAAACAAGAAAAAATAGGAATACGACAAATGACTACGAATACGAACACGAACACACGAACACTAAAACAACTACGCGTAAATGAACTGCCGGATGAACGATAATCACGAATCAATGGAAGAATCAAACCCTCATCCCGAGTGTGGACTCACGGGTTTGAACCAAACACTAACCCTCGTCACGAGTGTGGACTCTCTGGTTAGAACTAACCCTCGTCCCGAGTGTGGATTCTCTGGTTAGTTCACGGCAAGGCACCCTCGTCCCGAGTGTGGACTCTCTGGTGCAAATACTACATCCTCGTCCCATGTGTGGACTCTCTGATGTAAACACCCTCGTCCCGAGCATGGACTCTCTGGTGCAAGTCAAGTCAAGTCAAGTCTACACCCTCGTCCCGAGTGTGGACTCTCTGGTGCAAATAATCGACATCCTAGTCCCGAGTGTGGACTCACGAATGTAAACAGATCAAGAAAAACACCCTCGTCCCTTGTGTGGACTCTCTGGTGCCAAGGAAACAATGTCAAGGATTTACCAGTTCTATTACACGTACTTATTCTATGACACGACTCAAATAAGGTACTGACTAGAATAACTCCAAACACAAGGCCAAACATGGACACGGCTATATGCAACAAGAACAACTCCACAAAAAATAAAACAAAAAGCACATGTCCATAAATAATCTAAGGACTATAAAATGAAAGAAATACATGTAAATAAAACTGTAGAGTAAGGCAAGGTATACTTCCCTGGTGGTTGCACACAGATCCAACGAATATATAGTCACTGGTAAGCCATACAGTCCAAGTCATCACAACTGTCTCCGAAAGCTGAAACAAACATTACCAATGTTCTCAGAATAGTCAAATTAGCTAGGATTGCCTGTCCTTAAGTCCAATTCTGGATACAGGGGCAAAACAGTAATTTTGGGCAAAAACGATGTCTGCCATTGGACCAGCTTTACACCAAAAAGCGTGTCAGAGTCAATGGTCTCTAAAGTAATCAAACTGTATGTCTACGAATCCGGTTTGATGATACGAACCCAATGGTATGTCCAATTTTGGATTCCGAGGGGCCGCGCACAAAATCGCCCGTTGAATCGGACCGTAGGGCCCGCAAAACGGCATTCCGATTCAACTATCTCAGAATCAGACCAAACTTGGCATACAGGACCAGAAAAATGATACGGTTCTGATGGCACAAGTTTCGTCTCTATCTGACGAGCGTGCACAAAGTAATTGAGAAACTTGTACAAAGGCCGATACGATGAATTTCGACGGATATGCATCAAATTCGTCGCGCACACGCGACCAATTTGAAATCCGCCAAAGTCCACACGACCACGAAGCTGTTACGCAGCTTTTGATGCTTTCAGTTCGCGACCACGTCGCCCAGTTTGGCGGGACGTACGTCGTATCGGATGGTTTTATCAAAATTTTAGTTTTTCGAAGACAGATTTTTCTAGGATTTTGAGTTCCAGTAACGTTATGTCCGATAGCTAAAAAATAATTCTACGAGAAACGTTTTAGTCTCGTATAAGTTAACTATCACTATTTCCAATTGGTTTTCGAAAATCCTAAGTGATTTCCTCAAAATCTCCCTTCCAAACTAGGGTTAGAGACTGTTTTTCAACTGTCAGAACATTGGTTTTTTTGGGTTTTTCGAGTCAACTTTTCGACTCGTTGGGTCGATACTTCGGGGAACTATGAAGTGGCTCGTCTAGAGGGTCATATAGGTTTCCTACACCAACTTACGGAATCGAATTTAATGGAGAGTACACGAAGTTATTAGATTGGGAAGTAGGTACCTGATTCGGGTTCGGGACAGAGCAGTCCCCTGCTTCCCGCGTACGCATGGCTGACTTCGGTGGCTCGCGTGGCAGCACGCGGCGGCGGGTGGCCGCCCAGGGTGGCAGGAAGGGTGGCGCGCCGTCAGGTGTTTGGGGTGCTAGGGTTTTTAGGTTTTTCTTCCTACTACTTCTTCCGACTCTATATATTTAACCCTCTGTTCGGAACAGAGCTGAAGGGAAAAGAAGGGTCGGGCCGCTGCTTCCTTGGGTCAGCTGGGGATGGGCTCAGCTCGGGGTGGTTGGGCCCGGGCTGTGGGTTTCTGGGCTGCTACTGTTTCTCTTCTATTTCCTTTTCTTTTTCTTTTAATATATATATATATATATATATATATATATTTTAATATATATATATATATACATATATATATATATATATTTTTTTTAATATATATATATATATATATATATATATATATAAATATATATATATATTCATATATATATATTTACGTATATACGTATACATTTTATATATATATATATATTCATATATACACACAAATATATTTATATATATATTCTTATATATATACACATAAACACATTTATAGTATATATTTATATATACCTACACATATACAGTATCTATGTATACATATACATAAATATATATACACACATATGCATATATCTATAATATATATATATATATATATATATATATATATATATATATATATATATATATATATATATATATATATATAAAATATATATATATATATATATATATATATATATATATATATATATATATATATATATATATATATATATATTTTTTTTTTTTTTTCTATTCTTTTATTGATCAGAATCTATATATATATATATATATATATATATATATATATATATATATATATATATATATATATATATATATACACATATTCTCACATATATATATTTTTTTATATATATACACATACATTTATATATATTCATTTATCTATTTTATACACATGTATGTATACAATCACATATGTATTTATATATATACACGTAGACACATATCTTTATATATTTATGCCTACGTACACAGGTACATGTACATATATATGTTCATAACATAGTGTCTTATTCATAGAAATATGTATACAAGTATATATATACATATCATATATAATAATAATTTAATAAACCTAAACTGTTATCATTTAATAACGACAAAGTAATATTAATGATAATAAAAATCTTAATAATAATTAAAATAGCCCAAAAGTCATTTCTGATGGATACTACTTATCTGGCTCCAGAAGATCCTACAAATTTGTAAAGATTATTTAATAATGATAATACCTATAATCTTCCTATAACAATATTTAGAAAATAATTGCCAATTCCTAAAAATATATGTACGAAAATATTTGCATTTATCAAACATGTCTACAAGGCCGTATTTGGTCCCACTACATGTCTACCTGGGCTTGGATTTGACTTGGGCTTATTCTGGACAGGTTCGGTACAACCGGGTTCTTGAAAACTCAATAATATAATTAAATAATAAATAAAACTAAGGTACGGTTTAAGTCGCAACTTGGCTTAGTTTTCCTAGTTAGGACGTCACTATGGCTCGGCCTTCCCTACTAGGGCTATTATACTAGTCAAAGCACGCCACTGCACTATCCGTGCCATGATTTCTAGTCGCATTGTGCTCCAAATTCCTAACCATGGCTAAAATCATCTACCGTAATAATTAACTAAATAATTATTTATAAAATTCTAAAAAAATCCCCAAATAAAAATATATTTAAAATTTTTGGGAAGGGGAGCTACAAATCTACCCACCTTAAAAATAATTTCGTCCTCGAAATTCTAATTCATAACTATTCCTTAAAAATCAAAGTCTACTATTACCTTAATCTCCTCAAATTTAATTCCTCAAAATATTTTATGGCCTTCTCTAGTCATTTGGTATTTACGAAATCTCGAGGGCTTCTACCCACCTTTGGTCATACTACTTCTCAAAATACGGTCACTAAAAGCTTATGATCTTCTAACTAGTGGCTAAAAATTCTACCAAAATATCTAGGACATATGGTATCTATAATCTCTCATATCTACAAACAACCAGTTATTCAATAATTAGGCAATATTATACTATAACTTAAGAGTTTCCGATGAATTTTAGACAGCACGATTATTCGTCACCCCGAAATAGGAATGGACGAGAATCAATGGTACGAAAAGCAAGGAAGTATAATCGAGAGCAAATATGGAATTTTTAAGGACGTAGAGAATTTCTAGGAGAATTTTCAAGGCAGAGTAGATTGAGATATCTAAGGTTTAGTCATAGTCGCAGGCTCGTACCAGTACAGTTACGTAACCGGTACGATATGCTCTTATCTGCATGGCCCACCAAAAAAACTTGTCACGACCCGCACCCGGTTTTCAGACGCGAGCTCGTGAGCAAGCCAGCTACGTATCGAACGGACTCCAGCCTAGCTCGAATACGTAAACGCTGTCAAGGCTATGGTATACTGCCAAATCATGGCAGACAAATCTATATCTCAATCCACAATAAGAATATGAAACATGAATGAACACTATAGGTCGTAGTCCGCAGCCCACTAGCATATATGTCCGATAAGACTCTAAAGAAAGTAACAAGAGTCTAAACTGAATCAGGAAACATGATAAAGTAAGGAAGCACGAAAGGATAACAACAATAATGGTACCTGATTCCCACAAGAGTCGTAAAATCCTCCGCCATCCAGAACTACTAGCTAGCTCCATGTAATCGCTAAACCTGAGGAAATCATCAGGTCCTCAGAGGACATAGCAAGATACATAATATACAAGCCTATCTAACAGTTTTATCATGCATTAGAAAATAAATAAGAAGAAACAGGAACACGACAAAAGACTACGAACACGAACACGAACACGAACACACGAATACTAAAACAACTACGCGTAAATGAACTGCCGGATAAACGATAATCACGAATCAATGAAAGAATCAAACCCTCATCCCGAGTGTGGACTCACTGGTTTGAACCAAACACTAACCCTCGTCCCGAGTGTGGACTCTCTGGTTAGTATTAACCCTCATCCCGAGTGTAGATTCCCTGGTTAGTTCACGGTAAGGCACCCTCGTCCCGAGTGTGGACTCTCTGGTGCAAATACTACATCCTCATCCCGTGTGTGGACTCTTTGATGTAAACACCCTCGTCCCGAGCATGGACTCTCTGGTACAAGTCAAGTCTATACCCTCATCCCGAGTGTGGACTCTCTGGTACAAATAATCGACATCCTAGTCCCGAGTGTGGACTCACGGATGTAAACAGATCAAGAAAAACACCCTCGTCCCGTATGTAGACTCTCTGGTGCCAAGGAAACAATGTCAAGGATTTAGCAATTCTATTACACGTACTTGTTCTATGATACGACTCAAACAAGGTACTGACGGGAACAACTCCAAACACAAGGCAAAACATGGACCCGGCTATATGCAACAAGAACAACTCCACAGAAAATAACACGAAAAGCACATGTCCATAAATAATCCAAGGACTGTAAAATAAAAGAAATGCATGTAAATAAAACTGTAGAGGAAGGCAAGATATACTTGCCTGGTGGTTGCACACAGATCCAACGAATATATAGTCACTGGTAAGCCATACAGTCCAAGTCGTCACAAATGTCTCCGAAAGCTGAAATAAATATTACCAACGTTCTCAGAATAGTCAAATTAGCTAGGATTGCCTGTCCTTAAGTCCAATTCTGGACGCAGAGGCAAAACAGAAATTTCGGGCAAAAATGATATCCGCCATTGGACCCGCTTTACACCAAAAAGCGTGTCAGAGTCAATGGTCTCTAAAGTCGTCAAACTATATGTCTACGAATCCGGTTTGATGATACGAACCCAACGGTATGTCCAATTTTAGATTCCGAGGGGCCGTGCACAAAATCGCCCGTTGAATCGGACCGTAGGGCCCACAAAATGGTGTTCTGATTCAACTGTCTCAGAATCAGACCAAACTTAGCATACAGGACCAAAAAAATGATACGGTTCTGATGGCACAAGTTTCATCTCGATCTGACGAGCGTGCACAAAGTAATTGAGAAATTGCACAGAGGCCGATACGGTGAATTTTGAAGGATACGCATCAAATTCGTCGCGCACACGCGACCAATTTGAATTCCGCCAAAGCCCACACGACCACGAAGCTGTTACGCAGCTTTCGATGCTTTCAGTTCATGACCACGTCGCCCGGTTTGGCGGGACGCACGTCGTATCGGATGGTTTTATCTAAATTTTAGTTTTTCGAAGACAGATTTTTCTAGGATTTTGAGTTCCAATAATGTTATGTCCGATAGCTAAAAAATAATTCTGTGAGAAACATTTTAGTCTCGTATAAGTTAACTATCACTATTTCCAATTGGTTTTCGAAAATCCTAAGTGATTTCCTCAAAATCTCCCTTCCAAACTAGGGTTAGAGACTGTTTTTCAACTGTCAGGAACATTAGTTTTTTTTGGGTTTTTCGAGTCAACTTTTTGGCTCGTTGGGTCGATACTTCGGGGAACTATGAAGTAGCTCGTCTAGAGGGTCATATAGGGTTCCTACACCAACTTACGAAATCAAATTTAATGGAGAGTACACGAAGTTATTAGATTGGGAAGTAGGTACCTGATTCGGGTTCGGGATAGAGCAGTCCCTGCTTCCTGCGTGCGCGTGGCTGACTTCGGCGGCTCGCGTTGCCGCACGCGGCGGCGGGTGGCCGCCAAGGGTGGCAGGAAGGGTGGCATGCCGTCAGGTGTTTGGGGTGCTAGGGTTTTTAGGTTTTCCTTCCTGCTACATCTCCCGACTCTATATATTTAACCCTCTGTTCGGAATAGAGCTGAAGGGAAAAGAAGGGTCGGGCCACTGCTTCCTTGGGTCAGCTGGGGATGGGCTCAGCTCGGGGTGGTTAGGCCCGGGCTGTGGGCTTCTGGGCTGCTACTGTTTCTCTTCTATTTCCTTTTCTTTTTCTTTTAATATATATATATATATATATATATATATATATATATATATATATATATATATTCATATATATATATTTACGTATATACGTATACATTTTATATATATATATATATTCATATATACACACAAATATATTTATATATATATGTTTATATATATATATATACACATAAACACATTTATAGTATATATTTATATATATCTACACATATACAGTATCTATGTATATACATATACATAAATATATATACACACATATACATATATCTATAATATATATATCTATATATATATATATATATATATATATATATATATATATATATATATATATATATATATATATACACACCTATTCTCACATATATATATTTTATATATATATACACATACATTTATATATATTCATTTATCTATTTTATACACATATATGTATACAATCACATATGTATTTATATATATACACGTACACACATATCTTTATATATTTATGCATACGTACACAGGTACACCTACATATATATTCATAACATAGTGTCTTATTCAAAGAAATATGTATACAAGTATATATATACATATCATATATAATAATAATTTAATAAACCTAAATTGTTATCATTTAATAACGACAAAGTAATATTAATGATAATAAAAATCTTAATAATAATTAAAATAGTCTAAAAGTCGTTTCTGATGGATACTACTTATCTGGTTCCAGAAGATCCTATAAATTTGTAAACATTATTTAATAATGATAATACCTATAATCTTCCTATAACAATATTTAGAAAATAATTGCCAATTCCTAAAAATATATATACGAAAATATTTGCATTTACCAAACATGTCTACAAGGCCGTATTTGGTTCCACTACATGCTTACCTGGGCTTGGATTTGACTTGGGCTTATTCTGGACAGGTTCGGTACAACCGGGTTCTTGAAAACTCAATAATATAATTAAATAATAAATAAAACTTTGGTACGGTTTAAGTTGCAACTTGGCTTGGTTTTCCTAGTTAGGACGTCACTATGGCTCGGCCTTCCCTACTAGGGCTATTACACTAGTCATAGCACGCCACTGCACTATCCGTGCCATAATTCCTAGTCGTATTGTGCTCCAAATTCCTAACCATGGCTAAAATCATCTACCGTAATAATTAACTAAATAATTATTTATAAATTTCTAAAAAAATCCCCAAATAAAAATATTTTTAAAATTTTCGGGACGGGGAGGTACATTAGCTTAGTGACCACCCATTGATGATGAGGTATTGGTATATCTTATACGGCCTTGATACCTATTTTATCACGTATTGTGAGTCACATGTAGGACACGTACTCGCGTAGTCGGCCGGCCATCGATACGTATGAGGCGTACGACGGTTAGGAGTAACTGCCAATAGAAATTTATGCTAGTACACTTGCCAGTTACTAAAGGTTCCTAGGAGTCATGGATATGAACCTACTAGAAATTGGGTGGGGAGAACAGTTCCTTAACGTATGGGCCACGTATGCACTTTCCTATTCCTGATCCTGCTGGCCTCTGCCATTCGATGAATGTTATGCTTTGAGGTCTCTGGTATCCTGGTGGGACCATACCTGAGTTTTCTGTACCTGTAGCCATAGTGCCCATGCATCGAAGGTTTGTTCTTAACTGCATTATTACTATAGAACTTGTAGTCACCCTATTGCATGTATCCCCTTTTACTCTCTATTAAATATCACAGTTTATATGTCATGGTATTTTTATATATCTTGTTACGTCCCTCTGAGGACCTGGTGATCTCTCCAGGTGTGTGCTTTCCATAATGTTTCACAGGTGCTCTTGCCAAGATCACGGTCTTCCTCTTCTGTCAAGGAGGATTTAATTTGGATCTTTCATAGACATTTTATCTATCCGTTTCTTGTACATTTTTTCTTTTCTTTAGCTGGTAATAGATTTGTCTCCGTCCAACATCTTGTACAATGATTATTCAAAGTTGAATTGTGATATATCTTTCATTCTTTCATTGGTGGATGAGATTAGATTACTATTGGTTTATTGCATTTTACAACTCATGTATACATACGAGGTTTTCATATATTAGAGTATACTTCGTATGTATACAGCTAGCATAGCTACGTATTTAGTCCTAAGTATTTTGTGACTGGGATGTTACAAGTTTTTGTGGTGGCCCATGCAGGTCAAGTTTATCACTTCGGCTACGTTACTGTACCGATGTGAACCTGCATATAGGATTAGAATCTAGGTATCTCATCCACACATTTGATCTCCTTCCTTGAATTCAATTCGAACTCTCATCTGATTACCTTGACTTTCTTCTGCTTGATTCCTTTTCACTTTAATTCTTACCTTCTTCCATCGTGCTTGATAGAAAGGTTAGAAAGATGAATCAAGATAGCATCAGCCGACAACCTAGTTGATCCCTTTACAAAGAGCTTTCCAGCTAAGGCTTTTGATAGTCATGTTGAGGGAATGGGAATCAGATGTGTAGCAGCATGGCTTTAAGTATAATAGGAGATTTGTAACAGTATACTGAAAAGCAATGCTTTGAGTATAAGTGGGAGATTGTTAGGGTTATATACTAAAAGCATCACTTTTTTTAGTAACCTTATTTCTTTAAATTTTGAATGAGAATCATATGGGCAAATGTTTGAATATTGTATTTGTTGCAAGTGTTAATGCAAATGTCTGATATTCTATATTGTAGATAATATGGTGTGTGGTGTCACACAGAAGATCATATTATCAGTTCCCTATGGAGTATATAAATAGTTCATAACCTAGATGGACTTGGACAATCTATTGGAAAGGTTATAGTGTAATCTGGTATTAGTCTATCTTGACTATAGGTTTACACTAGTACACTTTGTGTGTATTAAACAGGACCATTTGAGGTTGTTCTCTTTGTACTGACTACATAAGAGAACAAACGCCTCTGTTATTATGGATGCTTGTGCTCTTAACCCGGATATAATAACGGACATGTATATGTAGTGTGCATTATTTTGACTCATAAAAGAGTGTGATTTATTATGGATCAACAACCTCTATGAATTGGGTAATAACATTGTATGTATGATGGGCTGTTGATTATAAATGGAATCCATGTCCCGATACATCGGGTTGATGATGTCCCCTTAAGAAGCTCATAAGGATTGTCATGTAAACCGTGTCGGTGGATTATATCCAACATGACAAATAAAGTTGAGCGGTACTACTTAAGAATAAAAGTTGTCGAATCAATATAGTTGTCAGTAACTTAATTTGATCAACGGACATACGATATCTTAACATGGGGAGCCAAACGAGCATATAATAAAAGGAGCCCACAAACATAATTTGGGATTAGGGAGGTAGTGCAACAATAGCTCATTAGTGGACCGAGCTATTGTTAATGGGCCTGGATTGTGTGTTCGGGATGAACACGGGATATCCAGATCCGTTAGGAGGCCTAACCCTAATTTTTCCTCATGGTCCCTGCCGTAGCCTATATATATCCTCTATTCTCTGGCCGCCAGATTACCGATCAGAAATCTGAAACTTTCTCTAAATTCGTGATTCACGTAAGGAGGGAAAGAGATGGCTGCCAAGGAGAAGAAAAGGTTGGGAGATCGTCGCCCACACGACGTCCAACTCGAGGAAGGAATACGTACAGAAGATCTTGGAGTCGTCTGCTCGAGATTGCCAGGAATTACTTGTCTTCTTTCCGCGCAGGTATAATTCGTGAACCCTAGTTTCCGCCTATGAAGGGTTAGAACACGTATTAGATCTGTTTAAATTTCTATCGATCAATACACACACCAAAGGAAGGGTCCTGGGAATCCTAGTTCCATCAATTGGTATCAGAGCCACTTTGGATCTACGTATTGATTGATACGTCCATGTTGTCCAATAAAACCTGCGCTGTGTAATAGTCGGTAGATGTAGATCTGTTCTAACTCGGTTTTGCAGGCATCTTAGATCCAACTATTATGGACCAATGTATGTTTTTGATTGTGTTGTTTAAACCATGGACATGTCGTGGATGTTGTTGTTGCTGTGGATGTAATTAAAATCACGAGGGTTGATCGTGCTTATTATTTTAATTTTGCAATCGAGATTATCTGTGAACTCCTTTGGGAGGCATAGAATTGATGTAATTTTAATTTTTTTGATCAATCGTGATGGCGGTGGTGGCTATTTCTGACGTTGGACGAGATGTTGGTTTTAAGCAGTCCAGAGGCAGACAGATGATTTTCGATGAAGGAATCGACAGCCAAAACCTAAAAAAAAAATCGGGGCACTGCCCCGAACCCCGCAACCTGACCGGGCAGGTTGAACCCTGAATAGATCTGCGCAGCACCAGATTTTGGATTCGGATAGTTGAGGACGGAGCAGCAAAGATGACCATAATAGTTGAATATTTTCTCTTATTTTTGTCATTTTGCTTTTTCTGATTATGCATGTTTATTATTGTGTGGTTGTTTTTTTGAAAAACCAAGCCTACATTAATAATGGACAACATGGATATAATATCAACTAGTAGAAAAACTCTCATTGTTAAATAACTAAGTGGGAGAAGATATTTATTTAGTTTAAATCCTATGGTCTCCATTACTGGTTTGTAGGTGATGTAATTATACTTGCGTGTTGGCTATAGTGCTTTCCTCCATATCGGATGAGTATAATTGTGGATCACCAGTACAAACTTCCATAGGTATAATTGTAGAAAGTTACCTAGTATGTGTTCACTTCTCCATCTGAAGGAACTCATTACAAGGTAATGGACTTAGTATTAAGTAATGGTATACACTTAGATACAAATAATGGTATCCTCCCCATCGGAGTCACTGCTATTATTTGTATGACCAGAGCAAGACCAGCATATTAATTATATTTGTCATAAAGTTATGTTGACATGATAGTAAAATTAATAAGAAAAACCTACTTGAATAAAGTGGAATTTGTATACGTCCACACTATCATGGCATGCAAAATTTATGATGTTCAAGGTGTTGGTGAATTTCTTATTATTATTTTGAGGGAATCAATATTTAGTTAATTCAAAAAGTTTTTTTTGCCCTACATAATTTTATTTATGTGATTCTCAGGATTTCAAAAATGGGTTCTTTCAGTCCACTTATGGTGATTCTTAAAGAAAACAAACTTACTAGACCTAATTATATTGACTGGAAACGTAATTTGGATATTGTTCTGACTGCTGAGGAGTACAAATATGTACTTGTTGAGGAATGCCCACCTAAGCCTGATGCTAACTCTGATGAAGAGGTCAAAGAGGCTTATAAGAAGTAGAAAAAGACAGATGAGATGGCACGGTATTATATTCTGGCATCTATGTCAAATATACTTCAACATCAGCATCAGGCCATGGCCACTGCTTATGACATAATGTATAACCTCAAGGAACTCTTCGGACATCAGAATAGAGCAGCTAGGCAGTTTGCTATAAAATGTTTGATGAATACAAAAATGGCTGAGGGTACACCAGTAAGGGATCATGTTCTCAAGATGATGGGTCATCTGAATGAGATGGAGATCCTTGGAGCTGAAATCGATGGGGAATCCCAGGTCGATATCATTCTCGAGACTCTGCCTAAAAGTTTTGACAATTTCTGCCTTAATTACAACAAGAACAAAAGGTTGTATAGTTTGGCAGAACTTGCAAAAGAGCCACATGATGCTGAATCTCTCTTTAGACAGAGTGGTCATGTTTTTATTTCTGAAAAGGCTTCTACTTCTTAGCCAAAATCCGGTAAGAAAAAAAATAACGTTCAGAAATAGGCAAACTCAGCAAAGAAGGACATAGGACCACAAGGCGCGTTGAAAAAGCCGAAAGGCAAATGTTTCAAGTGCAAAGGGTCAGGACATTGGAAGACTGATTGTCCACTTCTCAAATAATGGAACAAAGAAGGTATATCTCATTTACTAGTAATTGAAACATGTTTAGCGGTGTTATCTACCGGCACCTGGTGTATAGATACAAGAGCCACTAATCATGTCTGTAATACATTGCAGGGGTTCCAGGAAACCAGACGGCTCAGTGATGGAGAGATATGCTTGTTCATGGGTGATGCTACAAAAGTATCGATCGCTGCAATAGGAGATGTTACTTTATCTTTTGGTAGAAATAAGTCTTTAACATTGAGAGATTGTCTTTATGCACGTTCACTTAGAAGGAATTTAGTTTCTGTTTCTATGTTAGTTAAGGATGGATATTCAGTTTATTTTAATGACAATATTGTTAATAGAAAGAATAAACATTTTATTTGTTCTAGTGCATTGGTTGATAATTTGTATGTCATTAATCCTATTTTGCCTATAATGCAACTTATGGAAATGAATAATATGTCATCTAACTTAAATAAGAGAAAAGAACCTTCTTGTATGAACCAAACATATCTTTGGCACTTACGATTGGGGCATATTAACCTAAGAAGGATTCAAAGACTGGTTAAAGATGGACCTTTGAGTTCATTGGAAGTGGAGGCACTACCAGTCTGTGAATCCTGCTTGGAAGGTAAAATGACCAAAAGGTCTTTTACGGCAAAGGGGTATAGGGCCAAAGATGTGTTGGAATTGGTTCATTCTGATTTGTGTGGACCCATGACTATCCAAGCTAGAGGTGGCTTTGAATATTTTGTCACATTTATTGATGATTATTCAAGGTATGGATATATTTATTTGATGCGCCATAAGTCTGAGTGCTTTGAGAAATTCAAAGAGTACAAGGCTGAAACGGAGAAACGTCATAGAAAATGTATCAAGTCATTACCATCAGATCATGGTGGCGAGTACCTCTTTGGAGAGTTTTGGGATTATTTATCAGAGGCTGGGATTGTATCTCAATTGACTGCACCTGGAACGCCCCAGCAGAATGGTGTAGCCGAAAGAAGGAATAGAACTCTTATGGAGATGGTTAGATCAATGATGAGTTATTCGGATTTGCCAGATTCATTTTGGGGATATGCCTTAAAGACTGCAGCTTATATTTTAAACTTGGTTCCTTCTAAGTCAGTACCTCTTACTCCCACAGAGCTTGTTTGCCATGAATTATAAAAGAACAGAATAATTATATCGGAGGACTGGATTTTTACTTCACAATACAAACTCGCTTGTACAAAGAAAGCCTAGGGACGAAAACCTAGGTACAGCAATCTAAGTACAATTGTTTATTTTAGATTCTGGGGGGTGACGGTAGAGGCTCGGGAAAGCGACGGCAGCTCTCCCTTACTCCTTGGACGATCGGATGTAGCCTTGGCTCCGGGGAAGAAATGCTCTCAGGATGCCCTCTGTGTGTGCCTTTGTCTCTCTGCGCTCTCTCTTCAGGTCTCTCTAGGTGCTCTAGTGCTCTAGAAAAGTCCTCTCTTGCAAGGGAATGGCACCTTACTATTTATAGGAGTGGGATGCGATCATTAGGGCTTGCAATGATTGTCTCCTTGAGAAGTCGGCGGTTACAGATCAATTAATCTGAGCCATTATTTCTGATTGTAGCAAATCTAGGCAATTAATGTGGATTGCATCAAATCTCTGTGGGCAATTAATGATGATTGCCATAAATCTTCATGATTTGTTATGCCAAGCTCGGATCTCCCGCCACGTGTTCAATATGCATGATTGCAAATGATCTGATTTGATCCCAGTAATTATGAGGATGGCACTAAACCTGGTTGTTTGGATTTGTTGATGAATCTTGATCAATTTGATGCCACGTGTCCCATTATTATTATGCTGCTAACTGTAGGGACGTGGGAAAAACTAATCTTCTGCCACGTGTCTTAACCGCGAGCCACTTAGGAAATCCGAACCGCATGAGGATTGTTCCCTACTGAGCCGCATAAGACTGGCCACGTGTCAAGGCTGCTTGGGCGTGGCCTCGGAACATTTGAACCGTATGGAGATGATCTGAGCCGCATGAGCGTAGGCGACCGCATGATGGGTGGCTTCTCAGTGAGCCGCATGAAGATAGTCCTCGTGAGCCGCATAAGATAGACTCTGCCTGAGCCGCATGAGGTAGCCTTTACCTTAGCCGTATGGAGTGGCCTCTGCCTGAGCCGCATGCGACTGTCCATGTGTCAAGGCCGATGAAGGATTTTGGGGTTTGATGGATTGTGTCAGAGATTTTCTTCGTTTCCCTAGGAGTCTACCATTATGACAAAGTCATTATTGCAGCTTTATGTTAGAGCTGTCAGTTCTCATTTACGTCAGAGCATTAAATAGGGCCTTTGCTTAATGGCCAATTGTAGAAGCGAACCGCAGAAGGCCATGTGGTGTTGCTTGAGCCGCATGTCCAAGTTGGTAACTTTTGAACCGCATGATGCTCTTGAGCCGCATAAAGCTCGTCTGTTTTTGAACCGCATGGATTTTCCTGTTCTGAGCCGCATGGGCAATCATGTTCTTTTCCATGCTTCTACAAGACCCCCTTCAAAGTTTTCAATTTACAAAATTGAAATACTTTGAATAAGAAGCATGGCTATGTGAGCTCCGCTGGCCGTATAGGATGCTCTGGCTGCATGAACTTCTTTGACGCATGGCCTGTCTAGCCGCATAAATTTCCTAGCTGCATGGGCTCCCTGCCACGTGTGCGTGTCATTAATTGCCTTTAATTCGTTTTAGAGCCATCTTTTGGGGGGATCCCAAGGGTCGGTTCATTAAATCTTTGGATTTTATGCCCTGGATGAATCTCCTTTGTGAGAGAGGGGGCGAAATCTGTGGAGTCGGTTTTGTTTTGCCTGCAGCACACGTCCCAAAGCGGTTATTGGTCTACGTGCCCCCCTCTCTTTTGTCCTCCTATAAATAAGAGGAATTAAGAGAAGAAACTTTTTTACTCTCTCCTTCAATTCAAACCTTTCCTGTCCCGATTGTCATCCTCTTCTTCGATCACCGATGGCTCCCAAGAAGACTGTTGCGGCGAAGGATAAGAAGGCGGCGTCTTCGTCAGCTGCGACGGCGAAGGGCAAGAAAGCTGCTTCTACTTCGACTGCGGCGACGAATGATAATGTGGCCGCTCCTCCACCAGCCGCCGTGACTATAGTACATCCCAACGTCCACCCCACCATTGCTGGTAAGGACGCTGCCTGAGCTTGAAACCCTAACTGTTGTGGCTACGTCGTATGCTCTATGCGCGAGCCTTCATCTTCATGTGTGCCGCATGTACGTCTTATGTCCGAGCCGCATGGGGGTATATCCCATGTCTGAGCCGCATGGGAGTTGTCTAGTGGCCGTCTAGATACTTCATAAACTGGACCGCATGATGACCCTTCAAACAGAGCCGCATGAGTCCTTCTGAATCGAGCCGCAGGAAGCCCTCTCAAACAGGACCGCATGAGTTCGTCTGAATTGGGCTGCATAAGGCTCTAACCATCTAACTTTGTTTCTTTTTATTTTTTATTCTTGCAGCATCTTTGCCGAAGGCTGAGATCATTGTGATGGAAGAGCTGTTGCCTCCAAACAAATGAGAGTCATCATTTGTTAAGAAGGGGGTAATACCAACAACGGAGGAACAGAAAGGAGAGCCGGCGCCCATTGCTGTAAATGAGGAGCCCCAGTCAGATGGCGATAGTAGTGGGAGTTCTGACCTTCCTACTTCGAACGAGGAATTTGCTTAAGTAGATCCTTTATATGCAAAATGGTTGATGGGATTGGTATATGCGCCCCCGCAACTAGGATTCGTGGGCTCTCATAAATGTCCATCTTTTGTCTTGATATTTCTGTTTGTCTTTAACTGCAGTTTGTGTTTTGCTTCTTTTGGACCTCAATGCAATCTTCTTTATCTTGTCTGAATGAAATGATAGAGAACTTTTTTGGCTTGCTTGTGTGATGTAGTTATATGAATGCTACCGCTTTTGAATGACTGGGATACATTTGCTCTATTCTTTATTTTGTAGTAGTTGCCCCAGTGAGAGACTTTTTGTGGACCTATTATCCTTGGCGTATCCTGATTCTGGATACGGATAATAAGTTGAGAGAGAACCAACATACTTACTCAGAGGTAATGAGGACATGGCAAATATGAGGATTTCTTCGATGGAGCCTTCCCACTCAGAGGTAATAAGGACATGGCAGGAGTGGGCTCCATGAAGGGGTACATAGGACGACTCAGAGGTAATGAGGACATGGAAGTTCTATGTAGAGGGGTGATTTGTTTTTGGCGGAAGTGAAACAACTCAGAGGTAACATCGACGTGGTCGTTTTAGAAATTTTGTGGATCTGTTACCCTTTTTGTGCACTGAGAGTGCGGGTAGTGGATCATGAGGGAGGAGCTCTTTCAGAGAAATAAGTTCAGAGGTATGGTCATACATGACTTACTATCTGCAAGAGTGACCGAAATGTAAGTTCAGAGGCACCTGCGGGTACATAACTCGATGATCTGGAAGAGTTGGAGTCGGCATGTGAGTTCAGTGGTACGACAGAATATATGACTCGGCGATCTGGAATTTGAAGAATGTGAGTTCAGCGGTACCGGAGGGTACATAACTCAGTAATCTGGTATTTTGTGAATGTGAGTTCAGCGGTACCGGCGGGTACATAACTCAATAATCTGGAATTTTTGGAGGATGTGAGTTCAGCGGTAGGGGTGGGTACATAACTCAATAATCTAAAATTTGGAATATGAGTTCAGCGGTACCGGCGGGTACATAACTCAATAATCTGGAATTTCTGGAGGATGTGAGTTCAGCGGTATGGACGGGTACATAACTCAATAATCTGGAATTTAGAATATGAGTTTAGCGGTACTGCCGGGTACGTAACTCAATAATCTGGAATTGGGAGAATGTCGTTTAGACATAATATTTCTTCAGGAACTTGCCGTTGACGGGCAACATGAGCAAGTCTCCGTTTTGTTTTGTGAGGCGGTAAGCACCGTTGGAGAATACGGCTTCAATGATAAATGGACCTTCCCATTTTGGCTGGAATTTGTCGGCAGTTTTGTGAGTCATGACCATCGGCCTCCGAACTGCCAGAACGAGATCACCCACTTGGAATGTTCTAATTTTAACCTTCTTGTTGAAGGCTCCAAAGATGCGTGCTTGGTATAGCTCGATTCGTTGCTGAGCCAAGAGGCACTTTTTATCTAAGGCCTCCAACTCTTGTAGCCGACGACGATAGTTATCATCTGTCGTCAATTGGTAAGTGAGAGCGACGTGGAGCGAGGGTATTTGAGTCTCCAATGGGAGAACTGCCTCACTCTCGTACACGAAGGAGAATAGTGTGTTTCCTGTGGCTGTTCGGACTGTGGTATGGTACGCCCATAAGCATTCACCAAGCTTCTCGTTCCAGTCGCGTTTGTTGGATGACACGAACTTCTTGAGAAGTTTGATGATTGTTTTGTTAAATGCTTCTTCCAACCCATTTGCTGCCGAATTGTATGGTGTTGAAGCAATATTCTGGATACGATGCTTGTCGCAGAACCGATAGAAGGTATGGCTTGCAAACTACGGACCATTATCATGGATGATCCTTCGGGGCAGTCCAAAGCGATAGATGACATGATGCTTGAGGAAGCTGATCACGTTTGAAGTCTTCACTTCTGCCAGCAGAATAGCTTCCGCCTATTTGGAGAAGTAATCTGTAATTACGAGTATGAAGCGATGTCATCGGGACGAGGACGGGGTGATTGGATCGATGATGTCCATTCCCTATGCTTCGAAGGGCCAACATGCCACCATCGAGTATAGAAACTCGGATGGTCGGTGGATGAAATCTGTATAGACTTGACAGGTTTTGCATTTTCATGCATAGTCTATTGCGTCTGCAACCATTGTGGGCCAGTAGTAACCCATTCAGCGAAGGCGATCTTATAGTTTCGGGCCAGGCTGATGGGCCCTACAGATGCCATCGTGAGCTTCATGCATGGCTTCTTTGGCTTCTGTATTTGACAGGCACCAAAGCAGTAATCCATCGTATGATCGTCGATATAGCATTTTTGTCTCTGTATCATAGAAGAATCTGAGGGAACGTCTTCTAATAGAAGTGGCTTCCTTCGGATTCACCGACAGGATGTCGTAAACTACGAAGTCGATGAACGGTTGTCTCCAGTCTGGTGCTTCGTCGACTGTTAGGGCGGAGTAGCTCTCGGCATACTGAACATTATTCTTGGGGCAGACTAATTTACGGCCTATGATGTCAACCAGATGATGAGCATGATTCGGGACCGCTAAGGAAGCGACAAGGCCTGCTAGGGCATCGGCTTCAATGTTCTGGAGCCTGGGAACGTGCTCTATGAAGAAACCCTCCAGGGACGAGATGATGTCAATCGCTATTTGGTGATAGGGGATCATGTCTTCATGTCGCACTTCGTATGAGCCCCGGATTTGATTGACGATTAGCTGCGAACCGCCGTATGCTTCAAGTTGCTCTACCTCCAGCTCTTTTGCAAGTCAGAGGCCTATGACCAAGGCATTGTATTCGGCCATATTATTTGCACAGGGCTCCTTGAGGGAGTAAGCCCGATTGATCACCAGCCCGGAGGGCAAAATCAGTACCACTCCGACCCCAGTGATGATGTTGCCCTTGGGCCCAGTTCTCGAAGCGCCATCGAAGAACATTCGCCAGATGGCATCGTGGGAGACCGTATTTGAATTAGTGACCTCGTCTAGAATATCTTCGTCTATTTTGGTTGACTCCGAACCTGGATGAGCTGCTAAAAAGTCTGCCAGAACTTGACCTTTAACATCCTTTTGTGGGACGAAGATCATGTGGTAGGGGGTACTAGACCAGCAGCTTGGTCTCGGGGAGGTGGAAGGTTACCAACCTCCATCCTTTCTCGGGGGACAGGTACTACTCCGTCTTGAGTCCTTGTCGGAGGGAAGTTGTCGAATTGTACTGACACCATATTGGCCGCTACGGTCACCTCTTCAAAATTAATGGCCAGGGCCTTAGAATCGATGAGATGTTGGATGTATCATTTCAGTTGATAGCAGTCTTGTGTAGTATGGTGAATATAGCGATGGCAATGGCAGTACTTGGGGCTCTCCATATCTGTAGGATGAGGCTCTCGCCTGGAAGGAGGGAGCTGAATTCGTCTTCCTTGCATGTGCATGTCTAAGATGGGTTTAATGTGGCCATCCTCGAAGGAGTAGGTCATTTGAGGCCACTGCTTTTCCGCCGGCGTCGATTTGGGCTTTGGAGCTGTGTCGGTCACCATAGCCTGCTTGCCCTTGTTGTCTCGGTTGCTGGAGGAATTACCACCGTTGTTGTTGTTGACGTTAGGGCGTTTGACTCTGCCTTCCCCCTCCGAGATGTGCAATCCCAGTTGGCGAGCTTTCTTCACCTTGTCTTCTGCGCTAGTGGCACTGATGATGAATGTCTTCCAATCCTTGAATTGACTTTCGTCCATCCAGAGGCTGATTGTGGGAAGCAGTCTCTTTTGGCAAATTTCAATCAAGGAGAAATTAGGGTTGCCAGAGGGCAGCTTCATCGCGGTTTGGCAAAACTGCTCGATATAATTTCTTGTTACCTCCTTTTCTTCCTGAACAATGTCCATGAGAGTGGACATTGTCACGCCTTGTCCTACTTCATAGAACCTCACTAGGAACATGCGTTTGAAGTTGGTGAAGGAATGGATGCAATTGTCCGGCAAGTTACGGTACCAGTCGAAGGCAACCCCTGCTTGCAGATGTCTTCCCATCATATGGATTGATGTGGAATGGTTTATATTTTGGTGGAAAGGGAACATCTCTCCACGCAGCGGGATACGGTTGTCGTATCCTGAGGTCTTGGCAGTTTTCTCGGGCATGGAACATGGCTCGGAGCTCCTAGACATCTCTTCTTGCCTCCCTGGCATCGTCTGCAGCGGCGGAAGCCGATACTTCAGGAGGACTATCGCCCGGGTTTGGTGCAGCTGAGTTTGAGTACGTATTAACCGCGGGACCCAAGCTTGTTTGACCAGGCGTTCTTCCTTGCAGAGTTGGAAGGGCTGTTTTGATCTCGTCCACAGACTTGACCAAAGAATGTAGTATGGCCTCTAGAGTGTCGATACGTTGGCGATCACTGGAACCTTCTTGGTTGCTGTCTGTCATAAACACCATCTTCACATGAGGAGAGATAGAAGGAATGGTAGGGGACGTGCCCTCTGAGTCATACCCTTGTACAGCGAAGTCGTCCAAGTATGTGGAAATGTTTTCTTCTGGTTTTGACTCAGCAAGAGTGGTACTCCCAGCTTCTGAGTTTGCCTCGTCTTGGGAATTGGGGACGTCCTCGGGGACGTCGGGATCTGCTGTATCTGTTGGATGAACCATTTTCTCTGGACTATTTTCTTGGAACACCGGATTGTCGTGGAGGTTCGGAGGAGTGCTACCCCCAGTTCTAGTAACCCCCAGTGATGTGGACGATGAATCTCCCACTGTAGCAGATTTCGTCTTTGAACGGGTACATTGGAAAACTTCGGTGGTGGGCAACCGCTTAGACGATAGTCTCTTAGTCATAGTGGTTGAAATCTTCGGGCTAGAAACGTTTATCTTCTACCCTCTCCCATCGGCGAGGATTTTCTGAGCAGAGTTGTAGGAGACGACGGGAAGTGCCTCATCCTCTGAACATGGTTGTTGCAGTCTTTGGAAGACGGACTGCCGGTCTTCTCGTACCGTCACGTTATTGCAACAGCAGTTGACGATGACTTGGGTGCAGTGACGCCCGTGGGAGGACTCTTTGTACCCCGAGGCCCCCTCTCTTTCCTTGCGCTTGTGGAGGATAGCCTCACGCAAGTCAGATGGGTCCGGAATGACCACGTTTGCTCCCTAGATTTTGGAAGACTTTTGGGAACCACTCTGTCCATTTACCGCCGGGGGCTGGACTCGAGTGGTTCTGTACAACTTTCTATCAGAGGCCCGCATAACAGTATGTGGAACGCTCGGATGGTCAGAGGTCGGGACAACGGACTGAGCTTGCCAAGCTCGCGCTGCCTTAGACTTCTTCACTCTAGTGCATGAGGGCACATAATAGGAAGAGTCTAAGTGGTGCTGGAGAGAGTCAGACATGTTTTCTCGGGAGCACGAGAGATCAGGACCATAGGAGAGGCGATCGAAGACTGAGCCACGTGGAGCAGGCGGCATGCGGCTGGAATCAACAGTCTTTATGCGGCTGGCAGTCATAGCCGCATGGGCTTTCTTCATGCGGCTGGAAGTCTCATCCGTATAAGTCTTCTCCATGCGGCTGGAAATCCTAGCCGCATGAGTGTTATGTATTCGGCTGGCAGTTTCGGCCGCATGGACATCATGCATGCGGCTGGCAAGTTTGGCCGCGTGAATGTTCAGCCTGCGGCTAGTGCCTTTGTTCGGCTTCTTCCTGGAGCACATAGAATCACTCTTTGCCCCTGCAAGTCCAGCATCGTAGTGCTTTCCTCTGCCGGACTTGGGGACAGTAGAGTCTTCTATGGCTTGAAGTGGGGCCGCATAACAGTTGACTTCGCCGTCTTGGGCAGCAGAGAGTACTCCGTCCAGAGCTTGGGGAGGAGCAAATGATTTTTGCCTCCACTCTCTGCGAGCCTTCTTTGTGCGGGTACGCTTCTGGACCGGGCCAGCGCTCCCGTCGGAGAGCAATTCTTCAAACGCCTGTTGGTCAAAGCGAACGACCATCTTCTGTTGTGTGGAGCCAAGTTTGGCTGCATCCGATTGCGTCACCAACTCCTCAGCCGTGGAGAAGTTTATCCCCAGCAGAGTCGCCATCGTGTTTGCCATGAATTATAAAAGAACAGAACAATTATATCGGAGGACTAGACTTTTACTTCACAATACAAACTCGATTGTACAAAGAAAGCCTAGGGACAAAAACCTAGGTACAGTAATCTAAGTACAATTGTTTATTTTAGATTCTGGGGGTGACGGTAGAGGCTCAGGAAAGCGACGGCAGCTCTATCTTACTCCTTGGACGATCGGATGCAGCCTTGGCCCGGGGAAGAAATGCTCTCAGGATGCCCTCTGTGTGTGCCTTTGCCTCTCTGCGCTCCCTCTTCAGGTCTCTCCAGGTGCTCTAGTGCTCTAGAAAAGTCCTCTCTTGCAAGGGAATGGCACCTTGCTGTTTATAGGAGTGGGCTGCGATCATTAGGGTTTGCAATAATTGTCTCCTTGAGAAGTCGACAGTTAGAGATCAATTAATCTGAGCCATTAATTCTGATTGTAGTAAATCTAGACAATTAATGTGGATTGCATCAAATCTCTGTGGGCAATTAATGATGATTGCCATAAATCTTCATGATTTGTTATGCCAAGCTCGGATCTCCCGCCACGTATTCAATTTGCATGATTGCAAATGATCTGATTTAATCCTAATAATTCTGAGGATGGCACTAAACCTGGTTGTTGGGATTTGTTGATGAATCTTGATCGATTTGATGCCACGTGTCCCATTATTATTATGCTGCTAGCTGTAGGGACGCAAGAAAAACTAATCTTTTGCCACGTATCTTAACCGCGAGCCACTTAGGAAATCCGAACCGCATGAGGATTGTTTCCTACTGAACCGCATAAGACTGGCCACGTGTCAAGGCTGCTTGGGCGTAGCCTCTGAACATTTGAACTGTATGGAGATGATCTGAGCCGCATGAGCGTAGGCGACCGCATGATGGGTGGCTTCTCAGTGAGCCGTATGAAGATAGTCCCCGTGAGCCGCATAGGGTAGACTCTGCCTGAGCCGCATGAGGTGGCCTTTACCTGAGCCGCATGGAGTGGCCTTTGCCTGAGCCGCATGCGACTGTCCACGTGTCAAGGCCGCATGAAGGATTTTGGGGTTTGATGGATTGTGTCAGAGATTTCCTTCGTTTCCCTAGGAGTCTACCATTATGACAAAGTCATTATTGCAGCTTTATGTCAGAGCCGTTAGTTCTCCTTTACGTTAGAGCATTAAATAGGGCCTTTGCTTAATGGCCAATTGTAGAAGCGAACCGCAGAAGGCCACGTGGTGTTGCTTGAGCCGCATATCCAAGTTAGTGACTTTTGAACCGCATGATGCTCTTGAGCCGCATGAAGCTCGTCTGTTTTTAATCCGCATGGGTTTTCCTGTTCTGAGCCGCAAGGGAAATCATGTTCTTTTCTATACTTCTACAAAGCTGTGGATTGGGCGTAAGCCTAGTCTGAAACATGTTCGTATTTGGGGTAGTCCAGCACATGTACTGAATAGAAAAGCAGATAAGTTGGAATCTCGTACAGAAGTATGCTTATTTTTAGGCTATCCAAGAGGAACGAAAGGAGGTTTATTTTATAGTCCTAAGGATTAGAAGGTCATTGTTGTTTGCCATAAAATATAAAAGAACAGAACAATTATCGGAGGACTGGACTTTTACTTCACAATACAAACTCGCTTGTACAAAGAAAGCCTAGGGACAAAAACCTAGGTACAGCAATCTAAGTACAATTGTTTATTTTAGATTCTAGGGGGTGACGGTAGAGGCTCGGGAAAGCGACGGCCGCTCTGCCTTACTCCTTGGACAATCGGGTACAACCTTGGCTCTGTAGAAGAACTGCTTGGCGTTGATGAAGAAATGCTCTATCTTCAGGCTCTCTGGCTCTCTATGTCTCTATGTACGTCTATCTCTGTCTGCATATGTCTTCGCAATGGAATAACACCCTGCTATTTATAAGAGTGGGGGCTTCATTAGGGTTTATAATGATTGCCCATTCTTAAAAGTTGACGGCTAAGGATCACTGAATATGGACCGTTCATCTTGATTTGAGCAATAAATGTGATTGCATCAAATCTTTTATGGGTAATTAATGCTGATTGACATAAATCCTCCTGATTTGTCATGTCAACCTCGGATTCCTCGACACGTGTCTTTAATTGGCTTATTTGCAAATGATCTGATTTGATCCCAATAATTCATTAGGATTTGTTGAGAGATTTCGATCAATCTGATGCCACGTGCCCTGCTATCATGCCACGTGTCAAAACAGCAAAAATCTGAGCCGCAGGAAAATTAGGCCGCATAAGGCTGGCCACGAGTCAAGGCTACCTAAGAGTGCCCCCCTGAACATTTGAACCGCATGGTAATGATTTGAGCCGCATGAGTGTGGATGACCGCATGAGTGAACCGCATGGAGCTAGTCTTTGTGAGCCGCATGGGGCTAGTCTTTGTGAGCCGCATGGGGCTAGTCTTCGTGAGCCGCATGGGGCTATCCACGTATCAAGGCCGCATGATAGTTTCTGACTCTCGGAGGATCGTGTCAGAGATTTTCTTCCCTTTCTAAGGAGTCCGTCATTATGAGGGAGTCATAATGATATCTTTGCGTCAGAACTGTCACCTTGTCAGAGCTGTCAGCCGTCAAGACATTTAATGCAGTAAAGGACAAATGAGAGAGCTGTTTGCAGGCCACGTGGCTCCTCTTTGAGCCGTATAGGACTGGTTTGAGCCACATAGATCCTTGAGCCGTATGAATACTCGAGCTGCATGAACTCTCTGAGCCGCAGGGGGCTGTCTGGCCGTATGGATCTTTCTTTATTCTTTTCTATGCTTCTACAAGACCCCCTTCAAAGTTTTCAATTTACAAAATTGAAATACTTTGAATAAGAAGCATGGCCATGTATTCTTCTGGCCGCATATGATGTCTCGGCCGCATGGGTGTCTCAGTCGCATGGATGTCTCGGCCGTATGGATGACTCGGCCACATTGAGTCAATCAGCCACAGGGACTTTCGGGCCGCATAGCTCCTTGCCACGTGTGCGCATCATTAATTGCCTCAAATTCGTTTTAGTGCCGCCTTTAGGGAAGATCCCAAGGGTCTGCTCATTAAATTTTTAGATTTTATGCCCTGGGTGAATCTCCTTTATGAGAGAGGGGACGAAATCCGAGGAGTCGGTTTCGTCTTTTACGAGGCGGTTATCAATCCACGTGTTCCCTCCTATAAATAAGCGGGGTTTGAGAGAGAAAACTTCTTTACTTTCTCCTTCACTTCAAATTTTCCCTACTCCATTGTCATCTTCTTCTTTAATTGCCAATGGCCCCCAAGAAGACCGTTGCGGCGAAGGGCAAGAAGGCGGCGTCTTCGTCGAAGAAGACTGCCTCTACTTCAACCGCAGCCGTTCCTCCGCCGGCCGTCGTGCCCGCAGCTCACCCTGACGTCCATCCTCCTATTGCTGGTAAGGACTTTATGTAGTTTTAAAGAACCCTAACTTGCTATGGCTACGTTGCATGGTTTATGCACGAGCCTTTATCTTCATGTGAGTTGCATGTTCGTCCTACGGTCGAGCCACGAGCCGCATAAGAATAGCCACTGTGGCCGCATACGCGCTTCGCCAACAAAGCCGCATAAGCTACACTGAGCCGCATAGATTCGCACACATTTGTCTGTCACGTGGTCCGCACGAACTTATCTGATCCCTACGGGCCTTATGAAAGCACTACCACATGACCTTTCACTAAGTGGAGCCGCATGAATGTTCTGCTGAGCTTGAGCCGTATGAGGCTTCCGTAAGTAGGAGCCGCATAAGTGTTCTCCTGAGCCGCATGAGGCTTCAGTAAGTTGGAGCCGTATAAGTGTTCTCCTGAGCCGCATGAGGCTTTGTTAAGTTGGAGCCCCATAAGCTCGAAAGCACCCATTAGTTCCTTTTTGTCCATCTTTTTAACTTATTTTTTTCTATCATCTTCTCAGTAAATTTGCCGGTAAATACTGCTGGAGAGCTCCTGGTAGGCAGTGCCCAAGCTGCTCTGGGCTATAGGTATGACCATATAGTCCAACACATGGCTGACCAGTTTTCGAGTGACGAGCCCCCGGCGAGATCGAATGCCATCAAGAATCAGCCTTTCTATTTTCTTAATGCTATGATGAACTCGGGGAAATTAGAAGGGGAATACTTGAAGCCTACCGTCTTCTTTGGAGACGCCTTGACTGTGAAGAACAGTCAGATTCTGGAAGTGTCAGAGAACTGGAGTTTTGTTTCTAACGGGATGGCGATCCGTATCCCCCAGATGGAGCGTCACTTTCCTTTATCTTAGTTCAATATGCTCCCATTGGACCGAAAGATGGAAGATTCTTTAACTCCTACTCGGAGTGGAATGTTCGTGGAAGACATCCATTATAACAACAGCCTGAAGTCAGTGTGCGCGGGCAAGGTGCACACCAGCCGTTCCGTAATGGGATTGGCCCTGGGTACCTTCTTGAATGTGTCGGGTCCCAATTTCACGTTTTCTGCCGTCGACACTTTTATGAACCAACTCGCTCGGAAGGGCTCCTATCCCATTGGTCGGTTGATGCTCTCTAGCTGGATACATCCGATTCCCTCGTGGACCACTCTGTCTACATGGATTTTGCAAAAGTACGAGGCCTTTCTGTGTGAGATTAGTCTTTACCATGCTATTCGGGGCACTAGCCATGGCTTGCCTATAAACAAGAAATTATTTATATCTCTGCTAGAGATGTATAATTGCCGTACGGGAACCTTCTATACTCCCGTAGAGGAAATGGGGCTCGCGCTCCACGAAATGCATGCGGTCTCCAAGCTTTCTTGGGGGGACGAAGCTATTGAGGCGTATACTCCCACGAACGAAGAGTTCGAAGAGTTGAAAAGGCGGCATCCAGGCTTCGTGGCACTTTATCAAGAGATATTATGCCATTATAGCACATGTCATCAAATAGCCAAAAAGAAGAACAGCTCGGAAGGGAATGCCCCTCATACCAAAGATTAGGTGCGCTACCTTTTTACGACGGATGCCTCAGGTCAAGTTACTCCCCGCCGTCCTCAATCCCGGGAGGCGGTGAAAGCCTTAGTGTCGTCAGCTAAGAGGGTGGCCACCTCTAGTGACAGATTCGGGAGTCAAACCGACTCCTTCGGTTATTTTTATCAGGACACCCAAGAGTTGTCGGAGAAGGCGCTCCTGGCAGGATTTTTGATGATATGGCTGCGAAACTGTGTAGTCTCGGGCGGAGCAGGTTCTATCGAGAGGATCAGTCGCAATTTTATCCTTCCGGATGTGAAATTAGTTTTACGAGTCCGGCTAGCTCTCCTCCCGGCTATGGTGTGCAGCATACACCGTGGCCTTCGCACTTTCACATCCAAGGTCATTGCCCGTGATATGATGAAAGATTTTGAACGGACCGAGTTGCCCTATCATTATTTAATGGGGTGGCTTTTGATGTATTATCCGTCTTTGATGAGATCGGGCTCTGAAGACGGCGTAACTGATGACGACGCTTTTATCTTCCGCTATCGTAATGAGTCTTAGGAATTCGAGACCATACGAGCTTGCCGGATGGCATTGGCGAGGGCAGACATGTACAATATTTTCGTATATGTTCCCCGTTTTACTGATGAGGAAATAGCGGCTGTCCATCTTGACGGTATTGGCCCCCCACAACTTCTGGACGGCCAGATGCTTCTGTGGCTGCGAAATATCTGCCCTCTCATCTGGTGTATCGCAACCATAACACTGTCTTTCTGGAGCCTTATCTGCCGAGCAGGTTCGCCCGGCAATTTGGATATAGTCAGCTTTTTCTAGACAACCCCAATTCTTGTCTGGGCTTTGAAGGTAGCCTTCTTGACGGCATCCGGGCCTAGCATTACTATGATACATTCCATACCCGTACCGTTTTCTCAGTTCCTGCTATCAAGGCGTCGGTAGAGATCTTATATATGGCGGCTCTGTACCACGTCATGGCGAACAAGCCCCCTGTCGGTTTTAACCCGGGTATCATTTTCATCGTTGGTACCGATCTAGATGAGGGCTCCCAGGGGGCCAAGACAAGGAAGAGGAAGAACAAAGATGAAGTGTCGGATTCGGACCCCGCTGCTGCAGATGACGAAG
The DNA here is from genome assembly GCA_029216955.1 of Iris pallida. Classification (NCBI taxonomy): domain Eukaryota; kingdom Viridiplantae; phylum Streptophyta; class Magnoliopsida; order Asparagales; family Iridaceae; genus Iris; species Iris pallida. Next base: position 157,856 of record JANAVB010023429.1, on the reverse strand, counting down.
GCGACGAGCCTGATGAAGATGACTCTTCCTTTCCGGTGGCAGATGTAGGGGCGAATCAGCCGTCTGTTTTGCCAGATGAGATGATTGTAGATCAGCCATCCGTTGTACCCGGCCCTTCACGGAAGCGTAGCAGGCAACTTTCTCCTGTTGGCGGCATTCTTCGCTCTCGAAAACTGGCTGCGACCCGACACCGCGGGCTAGCTATCAAGGAAAGAGACGAAGAAATCGACCCCGCATCAGAGGTAAATAAGTTACTACCGGTCCTCCCTTTCTTCTAGCTTTGATTTTAATCTTCTTTCCCTCTTGTAGGCGTCAGAAGAAGAGGACTCTCGAATTGCAGAGATCGTGACCCGGGATGACGGGGGCTCCGGTGAACCTTTTCCTGAAATTGTTGAATTCCGTCAAGATGATGCTGATCGAGTTGCCTCTCCCGCTGAGGTGGCTGGGTCAGAGGAGCTGGCCAAATTTAATTTAGAGATCGTGGGTGAGGAGGCCCTGCCAGCTGCGAACGAGCTGCAGCCTCGATGCTCCTCTTCCGGTAAGATAAGTCGAATCTTAACTTGCGAGGAGGCCTATCTGCTCTATGATCACATCCTCCGGGTTACGTCGATTGATCATTGTCCTGGACATGCAGGTCCTGTCTCTCCAGTGCCGAGGATGGACTTTGTTAAGACAGACTCTGCCGAAGGGGCACTGGCGGAGAGGGGCGTACCTCCTTCCCCTCCGGCTCGTCTTGATGGTCCTCCTGCGGGCTCGAGTTCGGCAAGTTCGATGATGGTACAATCGGGGCAGGGGACGATGGTCCTCATGTCTTCTTCTGCTCGGGTGGCCCAAAGAGTCGACCTCTCCGCCCTGCCAAGCGTCCAGGCTCTTCGGGTGGCAGAGGAAGAGCTAGCCGCTATTCGTGCATCATTCTGCTCGGAAGTCGCCCCCCTGGTGGCAAGTTCTAGCACCACTCCTTCGATGCTGCCGGCCACACTTCCTCTGACGCCGTCCTCTACAGAGGTCCTGGACGAATCGTTACAGGACGTGGTCGACAGCTTTCATCGTCACTTAAAAAGGGGGATAGAAGCTGCTGTGGACAGAGGGACCTCTTTCGTCTTGGCCCGGCAATGCGCCCAGGGTCAAGTTGATATCCTTAAGGCCCTTCCTGGTGGGGCAGGGGTGGCTGCACACCTGGAGGCAAAATTGTTGGAGACTGATCAGCTGGTGGCCCAGCTTCAGAGACTGCGGCAGGTTGATCTATCCGTCGCTATAGATCAGGAACGTGGCTCCCTCACAACTGCTATAGAGAAGGCGAGGGCTGCTCAGGATAAAACCCGGCCGGCCATACTGGAGGATCTCCGCACTCTGTCTGATCGCTATGATCAATTGAGCCATGAGAGTGAAGATGTTACAGCTCGGAAAATGATTGCCTCCCATGGGATTACTGAAATGCGGGAGCAGATCCTTGAGCTCCAAAAGAAGATAACTTTCTTTTAGTCTGAGCTTGAGGCTGCCCGGATCGATAGAGGGCTGATTATCCAGGAAGCTGATGACGTCAATAAAGCTTCGGCTGACTTAAAAGTGGCTCTGAAGAGGTTGGACGATGACTGGCGGACACTCATGGACCTGGATAATGGGGAACGGTTGTCCCAGGAGGCTGAACGCAGGGCTAGACAGAAGGTTGAGCGGGGTACTGCCTTGGTGAGAAACTGCCTCTTGGAATTGTGTAATACCGAACTATAGTCGGCCTTTTCTTGATTTTGTTCCTATTTTTCTTTTCTTTTCTCTTTGAGAGGGACGTGGTCCCAAAATATGTAATGCTTTTTTTGTCTTTCAAATAAAGAGTACTTTTCATTCTACCCTTCATTTGTATTGCTTGTTGTGCTTGTGGTATTGTGGTGATGTTTGTCCCGCATGGGGGACTTTTTTGTGGACATGTTACCCATGGCATACCTTGGTTTTAGATACAGGTAACAAGTTTGACTGGGGATACTTAGAACAGTTCCACGGCAAGGTGTTCGTGAACGTTCCAGGTATCGGGATATAGAATGCCATGGAGCAGCTGGGCTCCCGGGGCATGATGAGGAATAGTGGGCCTGTTCTAAGAGACTTAGCAAAGGACATTTATGGGCCTATTATCCTTGGCGTACCCCGACTTAGGATATGGATAATAGGATGGAGGGGAACCAACACACTTACTCAGAGGTAATGAGGACATGGCAAGTATGAATATTTTACCGAGGAGTCTTCCTACTCAGAGGTAATGAGGACATGGCAAGAGTGGACTCAACGGAGGATATTTGTGGTCAACAGAGGACATTTGTGGGCCTATTACCCTTGGCGTACTCTGGTTGTGGGTACAGATAATAAGTCGAAAGGGGAATCATCATACTTACTCAGAGGTAATGAGGACATGGCAAGCATGAAGGTTTCTTCGACGGAGCCTTCCCACTCAGAGGTGATGAGGACGTGGCAGGAGTGGGCTTAATGAAGGAGGGTACATAGAACGACTCAGTGGTAATGAGGACATGGAAGTTCTATGTAAAGGGGTGATTTGTTTTTGGTGGAAGTGAAACGACTCAGAGGTAATGAGGACATGGCCGTTTTGGAAATTTGTGGATCGGTTACCCTTTTTGTGCACTGGGAGTGCAGGTAGTGGATCATGAGGGAGGGTCTCTTCCAGGAAGAAAGTTCAGAGGTATGGTCATACATGACTTACTATCTGAAAGAGTGACCGGAATGTGAGTTCAGAGGCACCTGCGGGTACATGACTTGATAATCTGGAATTTGGAAATGTGAGTTCAGCGGCACCAGCGGGTACATGACTCGATAATCTGGAATGTTGTAAATGTGAGTTCAGCGGCACCAGCGGGTACATGACTCGATAATCTAGAATGAGTGGTTGTGAGTTCAGCGGCACCAGCGGGTACATGACTCGATAATCTGGGATGAGTGGTTATGAGTTCAACGGCACCAGCGGGTACATGACTCAATGATCTGGAAAACTGTGAAAGTGAGTTCAGCGGCACCAGCGGGTATATGACTCAATGATCTGGAAAATGTCGTTTAGACATAATATTTCTTTAGGAACTTGTCGTTGACGGGCAACATGAGCAAGTCTCCATTTTATTTTACGAGGCGATAAGCACCGTTGGAGAATACAACCTCGATGATAAAGGGACCTTCCCATTTTGGCTGGAACTTGCCGGTGGTCTTGTGAGTCATGACCATCGGCCTCCGGACTGCCAGAACGAGATCGCCAACTTGGAATGTTCTGATCTTGACCTTCTTGTTGAAAGCTCCAGAGATGCGTGCTTGGTATAGCTCGATCCTTTGCTGAGCCAGGAGGCGCTTTTCATCTAAGGCCTCTAACTCTTATAGTTGGCGTCGGTAGTTATCATCCGTCGTCAATTGATAAGTGAGGGCGATGCGGAGTGAGGGTATTTGAGTCTCCAATGGGAGAACTGCCTCACTCCTGTACACCAGAGAGAATGGTGTGTTCTCTGTGGCCGTTCGGACTGTGGTACGGTACGCCCATAAGCATTCACCAAGCTTCTCGTTCTAGTCGCATTTATTGGACGACACGAACTTCTTGAGTAACTTGATGATGGTTTTGTTGAATGCTTCTGCTAACCCATTCGCTGCTGGATTGTATGGTGTTAAAGCAATATTCTGGATGCGGTGCATGTCGCAGAACTGATAGAAGGCGTGGCTTGCAAACTGCGGACCATTATCGTAGATGATCCTTCGGGGCAGTCCAAAGCGATAGATGACGTGATGCTTAAGGAAGCTGATCACATTTAAAGTCTTTACTTCTGCAAACGGGACAGCCTCCGCCCATTTGGAGAAGTAATTCGTGATGGCGAGTATGAAGCGATATCCTCGGGAGGAAGGTGGAGTAATCAGACCGATGATATCCATTCCCCATGCTTCGAACGGCCAGGACGCCACTGTCAAATGTAGAAATTCGGATGGCTGGTGGATGAAGTCCGCGTGGACTTGGCAGGCTTTGCACTTTCTAGCATAATCTATCGTATCTGCTACCATCGTGGGCCAGTAGTAGCCCATTCGGCGAAGACGGTCTTGCAATTTAGGGCCAGGCTGATGGGCCCTGCAGACACCGTCATGAGCTTCTCGTATGGCTTCTTTGGCTTCTGCGTTTGACAGACACCGAAGCAATAATCCATCATAGGATCGATGATACAGCATTTTTATCTTTGTATCGTAGAAGAATATGAGAGAACGTCGTCTGATGGAGGTGGCTTCCTTTGGGTTCTCGGGCAAGATATCGTAGACGACGAAGTCAATGAATGGTTGTCTCCAATCTGGGGCATCGTTGATTGTCTGGGTGGAATAACTCGCCATGAATTGAACGTTGTTCTTGGGGCAGACCAGTTCATGGCCTATCACATCTACCGATTGATGAGTATGATTTGGCACTGCTAGGAAAGCGGCCAGGCCTGCTAAGGCATCGGCTTCGATATTTCGGAGTCTGGGAACGTGTTCGATGAAGAACCCCTCAACGACGAGATGATGTCGATCGCTATTTGGTGATAGGGGATCATGTCTTCGTAGAGGACTTCGTATGAGCCCCGGATTTGATTGACGATTAACTGAGAATCGCCGTATGCTTCAAGATATTCTACCCCCAGCTCTCTTACAAGTTGGAGGCCAATGACCAAAGCGTTGTACTCGGCCACATTGTTAGAGCAGGGTTCTGTGAGAGAGTAAGCGCGGTTAATAACCAATCCAGAAGGGGAGACCAGCACCACCCCAACTCCGACGACGATGTTGCCCTTGGGTCCAGTTCTCGAAGCACCATCGAAGGACATTTGCCATATATCATCGTGAGAGGTTACATGCGAATCGGCGACCTCATCTGGAATTTTCTCATATATTCTGGACGACTCCGAGCCTGGGTGGGCTGCCAAAAAGTCTGCCAGGGCTTGACCTTTGACAGCCTTTTGCGGGACGAAGATCATATGATAAGGGGACAGGAATATTGCCCATGTAGCGAGGTGAGAGCTGAGTGCCCCTGGTTTAGTCATGAGGACCCTGAGATGGTTGACTCGTAAGATCACATGTATGGTTTGTCCAGTGACATAGTGTCGCGTCTTCTGAATGGCGAACTCCAGGGCAAGGCATTCCTTCTCCACAGCGGTGTATCGGTGCTCTGGCCCAATCATCATTCGACTGAGGTAATATATGGCTTGCTCGTGGCCTGCATCATTGTTTTGTGCCAGCAGAGCACCGAAGGAATGTTCCATTGCTCGTACGTAGAGTAGGAATGGTTTTCCAGCAACCGGGGCTACCAGGACTGGAGGGTTCGATAAATATTCTTTGCTGCTGTCGAAGGCGCGCTGACATTCTTCGTCCCATACGAATGAGACGCCTTTCTTTATGAGATGGGTGAATGGTCGACATCGCCCGGAGAGGTTAGAAATGAACCTCCTGATGTAAGCTAGCCTCCCTTGGAGGCCTCTGAGTTTGCGAAGATTTCTCGGGGGATCCATCTCCATGATTGCCTTTGTCTTCTCAGGGTCTACATGGATTCCCTGGGCGATTATGATGAAGCCCAAGAACTTTCCGCTGGATGCGCCCAGGAAGGACTTCGTAGGGTTCATTTTCAGATTGTGTGTTCGTATCATGTCGAATACCGTCCTCAGATCTTGCAGATGGTCTCCCTTACAGCGACTCTTAACGGCGATATCATCAACATAGCACTCCACCATCTTACGTAAGTGGTCTCTGAAGATGATACTCATGGCTCTTTGATATGTAGCGCCGACATTCTTCAGACCGAAAGGCATGACTGTGTAACAGTATATGCCAATCGGTGTTCGAAACGATGTATGCTTTTCGTCGTCAGGAGACATCTTGATTTGGTTGTACCCCGAGAAGCCATCCATGAATGACATACGTTCGAAGTCGCAGGTGTTGTCAATCATGATGTCTGTGATAGGGAGGGGGAATTCATCTTTGGGACATACGTCGTTCAGATTGCGGAAGTCGATGCAGATTCGAATCTTTCCATTCTTCTTGAGGACTGGTACTATGTTGGCGATCCAGTCGGGATGTTGCTCCTTGCGTATGAAGCCGCTGGCTATTAGTTTGTTGACTTTAGCTTCGATCACATCCATGATGCCCGGGCGGAAGCGTCGCTGTTGTTGCTTGACTGGCTTTGCATCCGGCCGAATGTTGAGTTTGTGAAGAGCAATATCGAGATTTAACCCTGGCATGTCTTCATAGCTCCAGGCGAACGTATTAATATATTCTTTGACAAGTTCCTGCAGCGATTCTCGCTCTTTGTCTGTTAGGCTTTTACTGACGAAGATCAGTTTTGGAGAAGATTCGCTGCCGAGGTCGACCTGTATGACCTCATCTTCAGTTGGAGGTTCTCTCTGTTCGAACCGCTTTTCCTATTGTGCATCCAACTGTTGGGCCCACGGTTCTAACTCGAGGATTTCAGGGATGTCTTCGTCTTCTTCATAAGCGTCGATGAATGTCATATTGACTGACAAGACTTGTCTGAATACATCTCCGATACTGGTATCCGAATCAGAAGTTGGTGACCCGATTGAATGTGAATGCCAGTCACATTCTTTATCTGAACCCTCAGGGGTCATTGTGGGTGTAACATACCCTAACCCACATCGAGTCTTGCTATAGTAGTCCCGTGGTTTGCCAACCGGGACCGGTGGCTTCAAAAGTAATCGTCGACCAGTACCATAGTTCAAGCCTGGCATCGTCTCCAGATCATACTCCTGTTTCTGCATGAGATATTTGGATTGGGGGCTATAAAGATACAGAGGCAGTCTCCCGGTATCTGATTCAAGGTCGACTTCTTCTATGGTGAAGGGATGCGGATCGTCTTTCCGGCCGAAGATGATTGGATGGTCCCCTCCATCGATTATGTGGTAAGCGTCTTCCACTGGAGTAAGCTGGATTGCGGTGTACACATTTGTCACCTGTGTGTGTAGGTGAGTACCTATACCGTGTTCCATAGCATACATTGTACAAAGCTTATTAAGCTCGAGGTAGTTAAAAGATAGCCCTTTATTGATGAAGTAAGGTATCTTTTCTAGCGGGATTACATCATCTGCGGAGGGAACATCAGTGTGGGCAGCCACATACTTGGCTAACTCCGGTTCCTCTTCGGCTACCCCTGTATAAATGAAGACTGAAAGGACGACCTGGGCAGCTTGATCGTCAAGGGTTCAGCTGGTGGAGCAGAGCGTGGAGTTATCGGCAGACTAGCGACCCCCATCCTAGTGTTCGATGCTGGACGGGGAGTGGTTGGTTCGCTAGAAGTTCCAGGCCTTGTATCAGGGTGACGACCCTTCTTGGGAAGGCGTATCGTCATTAGCTTGTCGGAGGGATTGAGCTTCTCCGTTTACGGCTGGCCAACTCTCGGCAGCCTGATTGTCAGTGGCTCCGTTGTGGGTCTTGGCACTTGGCCAGACCTTGGCAGCCGGATTATCATCTGCTCTTCTTGTGCCGAGAGGCTGATTGCGTCCTTACGCAGAGTGGCTGTAAGGGGTACGGACTTGCCATGTTTGCGAGCTTGGGGGTGGATCGTTAGAGGTTCTTCTGATCCTGTGGCTGTCTCGGTACGAGCTTGCACATCTCCTTCATCAAGGTGCCTCTTCGACTTTTCGTATAGGCAGGAGTCTGAGTAGTAGGATTCGACCCCTTTGAAGGGATCGATATCAGCAAATTCCGTCCTCATAAAGCCGTGTTTGTCGACATATTTGAAGTACTGGTGCAGCGTGGAAGGCACAATCATATAATCGTGTATCCACGGGCGCCCCAAGAGGATGTTGTAAGAAGTGTCTACATCTATGACGTAGCAGGTGACTTCTGATTGGAGATCGCCAATCTGACACTTCAGACGAATCTTCCCAATTGGGTAGCTCCTGCCCGAATTGAAACCGCTGATGGCGGTGCTTGTAGGCATCAGGCGATGCATTGGGATACGGAGATGATGTAGCAGACCCTTCGAGAATGCTTATGGAAGAGCCAGGATCGATGTGCATCCGATCCACCTTTACGTCGTCGATATATCCAGTATAGTTTAATGGGCGATCGTGCAGGTTGGTTTTGATGAGCATGTCCTGCGGAGTGAAGACAATGTTGGGCATTGCTCCCGTGCAAGCGCTGTCTTGGAGATCTGCAGGCGGGTTTTCTCCCGTGAGGTTGACCTGAGCCAGGTATGCGTCGGTATTTTGGAGTGCATCGCTCAAAGCCGTACGAACATCCTTTGAGAGTCTCAGAAGGTCGTATAATAACAACTTGGCCAGTGTGTTAGCCAATTGTGCCAAGATGTCGAAGTTGTAGGGCTTCTCCAGCCCCTGTAGTGCCTCTTTTCGGAGGGATTTGTCAAAGCGAGTCTCCTTCGGCCTAGGCTTGTCGGTCGTCGGAGGCTGAGCCGATCCCGGAGCGTCAGTTGTAGCTGGCTGATGATCTTCAGCCGAGTTATCAGCTATGGATTAGGATTGTGCCTCGGACCGCGTGACGACGGCTGTAGCTTCTTCGATATCTACCGAGATTGTGCGACAGTACCTGACTTTTCTACTCTTCTTCTTGCAAGTGGAAGATGGTGTGTGCTAAGTCACTTCTGATACCATGTCTGGATAGACCCACATGACCTCCCCTCGTGATATGGTGAGGGGCACTAGACCAGCAGCCTGATCTCGGGGAGGTGGAATATTAGTAATCTCCATCGTCGCCAGAGGGATGGGGACCACACCGTCTTGAGTTTCCGTCGGAGGAAAGCTGCCGAATTGTACTGACACCATATTGGTTGCCACAGTTACCTCTTCGAAATTGATGGCCAGAGCGTTCGAATCGATGAGATTTTGGATGTACCATTTTAGTTGGTAGCAGTCATGTGTGGCATAGTGGACGTAGCGGTGGTAATGGCAGTACTTTGGGTTCTCCATATCTGTCGGCCGAGGTTCCCGTCTTGGTGGAGGGAGCTGAATTCTGTCTCCTTGTATGAGCATGTCCAAGATGGGCTTGACGTGACCGTCTTCGAAGGAGTAAGTGATTTGCGGCCATTATTTGTCTGTCGGCTTTGGCTCAGGTTTCTGTGCTGTATCGGCCACCATAGCCTGCTTGCCCTTGTTATCTCGATTGTTGGTGGAGCTACCCCCATTTTTGGTATTGGCGTTGGGACGCCTGCCCTTGTCCTCTCCCTCTAAGATGTACAATCCCAGTTGGCGAGCCTTCTTCAATCGTTCTTCGGCGCATGTGGCACTGATGATAAACGTCTTCCAGTCCTTGAATTGACTTTCGCCCATCCAGAGACTGATTGTTGGAAGCAATCTCTTCTGGCAAATTTCGATCAGAGAGGAATCCGGATTTCCAGATGGCAGCTTCATTGCGGTTTGTCGAAACCGCTCAATGTAGTTCCTTGTCAGCTCTTTCTCCCCCTGGACGACGTCCATGAGGGTGGATATTGTGATGTCCTGCCCTACTTCGTAGAATCTCTCCAAGAACATACGCTTAAAGCCGGCGAAGGAGTGGATGTAGTTATCTGGCAGGTTACGATACCAGTCGAAGGCGACTCCTTCCAATGCCCCGATGAATAATCACGTGAGAATGGCATCGTTATGGGGCAGATGGTCGGTGGTGACCTCGAAGTAAGTGATGTACCGACTTGCGGAGGTCTTGCCGTCATACGGGTTGATATTGAACGGCTTATATCTTGGCAGGAAGGGGACATCCCTCCATGCAGCAGGGTACGGTTGTCGTATTCTGAGGTCTTGAGAGTTTTCTCGAGCGTGAAACATAGCTCGGAGCTCCTGGACCTCTCTTCTCGCTTCTCGGGCCTCATCCACAGCGGTGGAGGCTGTTACTTCAGGAGGATTGTTGCCCGGATTCGGTACAGCTAAATTTGAGTCCGCATTGACTGCGAGACTCGCGCTTGTTTGGCCAGGCGTCCCTCCTTGCAGAGTTGGAAGGGCTACTTTGATTTTGTCCACAGACTTGACCAAGGCAAGCAGTATGGCCTCCAGAGTGTCGATGCGTTGGCGATCACTGGAGCCACCTTGGCTGCTGTCCGTCATGAACACCGTCTTTACATGAGGAGAGATAGACGGAGCGGTAGAGGAAGCGCCCTCCGAATCATACCCTTGTAGTGAGAAGTCATCGGGGTATGTGGGAATGTTCTCCTCTGGTTCGGACTCAGAAGGAACAGTACCCCCAGTCTCCGAGTTCGCCTCGTCTTGGGAGTTGTGGACGTCCTCGGGGACGTCAGAGTTTGCTGTATCTGATGGGAGAGTTGTTTCCCCCGGCTCGTCTTCTTGGAACACCGAATTGTTGTGGAGGTTCAGAGGAGTGCTATCCCCAGTCCCAGCAACCCCAGTGGTGTGGACGACGAATCTCCCATTGTAGTAGATTTCATCTTAGAACGGGTACTTTGGAAAACTCCGGTGGTGGGCACCCGCTTAGACGATAGTCTCTTGGTCAAAGTGGCTGAAATCTTCGGGCTGGGAATATTTGTCTTCTTTCCTCTTCCATCGGCGGGGACTTTCTGAGCAGAGTTGCAGGAGACGACGGGAAGTGCCTCGTCTTCTGAAGATGGTTGTTGCAGTCTTTGAAAGACGGACTGCCGGTCTTTTCGTACCGTCGCGTTATTGCAGCAGTAGTTGACGATGACTTGGGTGCAGTGACGTCCGTGGGAGGACTCTTTGCACCCTGATGCATCTTCTCTTTCCTTGTGTTTGTGGAGGATGGCCTCACGCAAGTCAGATGGGTCTAGATCGACCATGTTTGCTCCCTGGATTTTGGGAGACTTTTGCGAACCTCTCTGTCTGTTTGCCGCCGGGGGCTGGACTCGAGTGGTTCTGTACAACTTCCCATCTGAGGCCCGCATAACGGTATGCGGGACGCTCGGATGGTCAGAGACCGAATCAGCGGACCAAGTTTGCCAAGCTCGCGCTGCCCTAGACTTCTTCGCTCTAGTGCGTAAAGGCACATAGTAGGAAGAGTCTAGGTGATGCGGGAGAGAGTCAAACATATCTTCTTGGGAGCACAAGAGATCAGGACCATAAGATAGGCGGTCGAAGACAGAGCCACACGGGGTAGGCGTCATGCTGCTGTCATCAACAATCTTCATGCGGCTGGCAGGCGTAGCCGCATAGTCTTCATGCAGCTGGGAGTCTCAGCCGCATGAGTTTTCTTTATGCGGCTGGATGATCTGGCCGCATAGACCTTCTTCATGCGGCTAGCGGATTCACCCGCATGAGCCTCCTGCATGTGGTTGGCAGATTTGGCCACAGGAGTGTTCGACTTCTTCTTGGGGCACATAAAATCACTCTTTGTCCCTGCAAGTCCAGCATCATAGTGCTTTCCTCTGCCGGACTTGGGGACAGCAGAGTCCTCTATGGCTCGAAGTGGAGCCGCATGAGAGTCGCCTTCGCCGTCTTGGGTAGGAGAGAGTACCCCGTCCAGAGCTTGTGGAGGAGCAAATGATTTTGGCCTCCACTCGCAGCGAGCTTTCTTTGTGTGGGTTCGCTTCTGGACCGGGCCAGCACTTTCTTCAGAGAGCATTTCTTCAAACGCCTGTTGGTCAAAGCGGACGACCATCTTCTGTTGCGTGGAGCCAAGTTTGGTTGCATCCTATTGCATCACCAACTCCTCAGCCGTGGAGAAGTTTGTCCCCAGCAGAGTCGCCATCGTGTTTGCCATGAAATATAAAAGAACAGAATAATTATCGGAGGACTGGACTTTTACTTCACAATACAAACTCGATTGTACAAAGAAAGCCTAGGGACGAAAACCTAGGTAAAGCAATCTAAGTACAATTGTTTATTTTAGATTCTGGGGGGTGACGGTCGAGGCTGGGGAAAGTGACGGCCGCTCTGCCTTACTCCTTGGACGATCGGGTGTAACCTTGGCTCTGTAGAAGAACTGCTTGGCGTTGATGAAGAAATGCTCTCTCTTCAGGCTCTCTGGCCCTCTATGTCTCTATGTGCGTCTGTCTCTGTCTGCATATATCTCTGTATATGTCTTCGCAAGGGAATGGCACCCTTCTATTTATAAGAGTGGGGGCTTCATTAGGGTTTACAATGATTGCCCACTCTTGAAAGCCGGCGGCTAAGGATCACTGAATCTAGGCCGTTCATCTTGATTTGAGCAATAAATATGATTGCATCAAATCTTTTGTGGGTAATTAATGTTGATTGACATAAATCCTCCTGATTTTTTATGTCAACCTCGGATTCCTCGACACGTGTCTTTAATTGGCTTATTTACAAATGATCTGATTTCATCCCAATATTTTATTGGGATTTGTTGAGAGATTTCGATCAATCTGATGCCACGTGCCCTGCTATCATACCACGTGTCAAAACAGCAGAAATCTGAGCCGCAGGAAAGTTGGGCCGCATAAGGTTGGGCACGTGTCAAGGCTACCTAAGAGTGGCCCCCCCTGAACATTTGGACCGCATGGTAATAATTTGAGCCGCATGAGTGTGGATGACCGCATGAGTGAACCGCATGGAGCTAGTCTTTGTGAGCCACATGGGGCTAGTCTTAGTGAGCCGCATGGGGCTAGTCTTCGTGAGCCGCATGGGGCTATCCACGTGTCAAGGCCGCATGACAGTTTTTGACTCTCGGAGGATCGTATCAGAGATTTTCTTCGCTTCCCATGGAGTCCGTCATTATGAGGGAGTCATAATGATATCTTTGCGTCAGAACTGTCACCTTGTCAGAGCTGTCAGCCGTCAAGGCATTTAATACAGTAAAGGACAAACAAGAGAGCTGTTTGCAGGCCACGTGGCTCCTCTTTGAGCCACATAGGACTAGTTTGAGCCGCATAGATCCTCGAGCCACATGAATACTCGAGCCGCATGAACTCTCTGAGCCGCAGGGGGCTCTCTGGCCGCATGGATCATTCTTTATTCTTTTCCATGCTTCTACAATTGTTAGCACCAATGCCCGATTCTTAGAGGAAGACTATGTGATGAACCATAAACCCACAAGTAGAGTTGTTCTAGAAGAACTGAGACGTTAGACACCAAGTACTTCAGTACCAACAGTACAAGAGGATGAACCACAAATAACTGCACAACGTGTCACAAATGTTACACCACAACCGATAGTGACTCGTCGTATTGGGAGGGTTGTGATACAACCTGATAGATATATGTTCTTGGGAGAGTCGTCAGACTTTGTCCCTGAGGAACAAGATTATGATCCATGTACCTACAATGAAGCACTCCAAGATAAAGATGCAGAGTCTTGGCAAAAAGCAATGATATCTGAAATAGAATCTATGGATTCTAATCAGGTCTGGGAGCTTGTAGAACCACCCATTAGTGTAAAAGCCATTGGATGCAAGTGGGTCTATATGAGAAAAAGAGGATCGGACAGTAAGGTTGAAACCTTTAAAGCTCGGCTTGTAGCAAAAGGTTTTACTCAAAGAGAGGGTATCGATTATGAGGAAACCTTTTCTCCTGTAGCCATGCTTAAGTCTATCCGGATTCTTTTATCTATTGCAGCTCATCTCGATTATGAGATTTGGCAAATGGATGTCAAGACAGCTTTCCTTAATGGAAGTTTTGAGGAAGACATCTATATGAAGCAACCAGACGAGTTCATTGAAAAGGGCCAGGAGCATCGTGTTTGTAAGCTCAAAAAGTCCATTTATGGACTTAAGCAAGCTTCCAGATCTTGGAACATATATTTTGATCAGGTGATAAAATCCTATGGATTTGATCAATGTCAGGATGAATCATGTGTATACAGAAAGTGTGACAGAAACGTGGTGGTGTTCCTAGTACTTTATGTGGATGACATCTTGCCCATTGGAAACAATGTGAAGGTGTTATCTGATGTAAGGGTATGGTTATCCAAACAGTTTGATATGAAGGACTTGGGAGAAGTAGGTCACATCCTTGGGATCAAAGTTCTACGAGATCGCAAGAAAAGGATGTTAGGCTTATCCCAAGCTTCCTATATCGATACTGTACTAACTAGTTTAGTATGCAAAATTCTAAGAAAGGTTTGTTACCTTTTAGACATGGAATTACTCTATCAAAGGAGCAGTGTCCGAGGACACCTAAAGAGATAGAGAACATGAAGGCAGTTCCTTATGCTTCAGCAATAGGAAGCTTAATGTATACAATGCTATGTACGAGACCAGACATCTGCTTTACCGTAGGCATGGTCAGCAGATACCAGTCTAACCCAGGACAAGAGCACTGGACTACCGTAAAGCATATTTTGAAGTACCTGAAAAGGACTAAAGAGTATATGCTAGTTTACCAGGCAGATAGTTTAGTTCTCTTGGGGTATACAGACTCCGATTTTCAGTCAGATAGGGATTCCAAGAAATCTACCTCAGGTTTTGCGTTTACTTTGGGAGGTAGAGCCATTGTGTGGAGGAGTATCAAGCAAAAATGTATTGCTGATTCCACCATGGAAGCCGAGTATGTGGCAGCCTCTGAGGCAGCCAAAGAAGTGGTTTGGCTTAGAAACTTTCTGTTGGACTTGGATGTGGTACCTAGTTTGCCTAAGTCTATTACACTTTATTGTGATAATAGTGGTGCAGTTGCAAACTCGAAGGAACCACGAGCCCATAAGACTGGCAAACACATTGAGCGCAAGTACCACCCGATACGAGATTTCGTAAAGAAAGGAAAAGTTGCTGTGATCAAGATAGCATCAGCCGACAACCTAGCTGATCCCTTTACAAAGAGCTTTCCAGCTAAGGCTTTTGATAGTCATGTTGAGGGAATGGGAGTCAGATGTGTAGCAGCATGGCTTTAAGTATAATGGGAGATTTGTAACAGTATACTGAAAAGCAATGCTTTGAGTATAAGTGGGAGACTGTTAGGGTTATATACTAAAAGCATCACTTTTTTTAGTAACCTTATTTCCTTAAATTTTGAATGAAAATCATATGGGCAAATGTTTGCATATTGTATTTGTTGCAAGTGTTAATGCAAATGTCTGATATTCTATATTGTAGATAATATGGTGTGTGGTGTCACACAGAAGATCATATTATCAGTTTCCTATGGAGTATATAAATAGTTCACAACCTAGATGGACTTGGACAATCTATTGGAAAGGTTATAGTGTAATCTGGTATTAGTCTATCTTGACTATAGGTTTACACTAGTACACTTTGTGTGTATTGAACAGGACCACTTGAGGTTGTTCTCTTTGTATTGACTACATAAGAGAACAAACACCTCTGTTATTATAGATGCTTGTGCTCTTAACCCGGATATAATAACGGACATGTATATGCAGTGTGCATTATTTTGACTCATAAAAGAGTAAGATTCATTATGGATCAACAACCTCTATGACTTGGGTAATAACATTGTATGTATGATGGGCTGTTGATTATAAATGGAATCCATGTCCCGATACATCGGGTTGATGATGTCCCCTTAAGAAGCTCATAATGATTGTCATGTAAACCCTGCAGGTGGATTATATTTGACATGATAAATAAAGTTGAGCGGTACTACTTAAAGATAAAAGATGTCGAATCAATATAGTTGTCAGTAACTTAATTTGATCGACGGACATACGATATCTTAACATGGGGAGCCAAACGAGCATATAATAAAAGGAGCCCACAAACATAATTTGGAATTAGGGAGGTAGTGCAACAATAGCTCATTAGTGGACCGAGCTATTGTTAATGGGCCTGGATTGTGTGTTCGGGCTGAACACGGAATATCCAGATCCGTTAGGAGGCCTAACCCTAATTTTTCCTCATGGTCCCTGCCGTAGCCTATATATATCCTCTATTCTCTGGCCGCCAGATTACCGATCAGAAATCTGAAACTTTCTCTAAATTCGTGATTCACGTAAGGAGAGAAAGAGAGGGATGCCAAGGAGAAGAAAAGGTTGGGAGATCGTCGCCCACACGACGTCCAACTCGAGGAAGAAATACGTGCAGAAGATCTTGGGGTCGTCCGCTCGAGATTGCCTGGAATTACTTGTCTCCTTTCCGCCGTAGGTATAATTCGTGAACCCTAGTTTTCGCCTATGAAGGGTTAGAACACGTATTAGATCTGTTTAACTTTCTATCGATCAATACGTACACCAAAGAAAGGGTCCTGGGAATCCCCAGTTCCATCAGATGAAACATAGTCAATATATGAGCAATGTTAAATAAGTAACGCCTAGGATTCATATAGATTCAGTGACTATGATTAGAATTACCTCACATCCTCATACTCTCCTTGGAATTTAAACCTCTTAGAAGTCCTATTACTAGGTTTCTACGATTAACCAATTTTCGTAAAACCTTGAGCTCAATTTACTCTATCTTTCAGGATGGGATGTCATTCGTAACCATTCTTTCATCTACCGAAGTTGCGACACGATCTTTGTATTGTATTTCATATACCTTTGCTTGTGCGTTTAAATAACCGCGATAAAAGATCGCAACCTTTAATTTTCAAGTTCGTTTTAACATAGAACCATGACTTAGTTTAATTTCGTGAAAGGAAATTCCTAAAGTGAATAGGCAAATATGTCTAAGAACTAGCGAATGATTGGGATAGATTGGTCCCAATTGAACTAATAAAATAGTGTTTTTTAAAGTCCACTTCTATCTGTATCGTTCGATATCCTCTACCATGATCTTGATATTGAGAGCACAACACTAGCATTTTTCTTCCGACAAGTTTTACCCTCATGAACTAGACTAGTCAAGCTACACACATGACAAACGTATCCCACACAAATACCCATTCTCGTGCTCCATTTCAATTACACCACTTGTATGACACATTTTTCCTCAGAACAAAAAAATATAGATGCCTATTTTGCTCCAATTGAATACAACCATGCAATATTGACCCATTCCCTTACCTAAACTGAATATCCATGATCATTGCAAGACGTAGCACACCTATGACGTATGCCTTCCAGCAAGCAAGCGCATGCCTCCTACACAACCCAAAACACCAGCCCACATATATTAGTCGTTATGACTTAGAGTTTTCAAACACTTACCTAATCAAATTTCATAGAAATGCTTCCTATACATACCGAGGACCCTCATCTCTTGGCCTATGAACTCTTCCTTCCCTAAATTTCTTCAATCCCATCTCTTAGTAACCCATGATAGACGAAGTCTGAGATTCTATTGAAGCAACATGTTTTAGTTATATTCAAATAAGAGGTCCATACCATCTTATTAGAAGCATGACCCCTAGAGTGACTATGTTTAATTGCAATAACTTTCTTATAGTAGTTGTTGATCAAGAATGCTATAGTAATATCTAGGCACACTTAGAAACCATGACTACGGTCAATATTGTCCAAAATTCTCGTGTCCTCCTTAGAAATTGTTCTTATTAGAAACCTTGTAGCAACGATTTACATGGTCGGCCAATTTCTATAAGTTGGGTAGAATATTGAACAAAGAATATCCTATCAGGTAGAATATGACGTCAATTGGGTTCCGATGATAACCACCTCCTCCCTCGTCTCGAAAATCGAGTTACGAATTGACGTACCTGTCCACCCTTGTATTAAATCTTATTATTTTAATATTAAGATTATTTTAATTTCGAAGACGAAATTCTTATCAGTTGGGTAGGATGTAAACCCCCTAGAATTTAAATTTTTTTTGTGTAGTATTCAAAATAATAAGGTATTTTATTTGGGGCTATCTGTAAAGAATTATTCCTATGTTTCTATTTATAATTGATAAAATTCAACTATGGCCTTATAAAAATGATAACATATTTTTTTAATCATTCTTGCTAATTACATAATATGTATATCATACCTGCCTAGTAAACCTTCTTCATATATAAGTACTATTATCTATGTTAAAAAGGTAGTTATTTTTAAATTATTGGAGAATATACATACATACATATATATATATATATATATATATATATATATATATATATATATATATATATATATATATATAAAATATATATATATATATATATATATATATATATATATATATATATATTAAATATATATATATATATTCTTTATATATAAAGAATATATATATATATATTTAATATATATATATATATATATATATATATATATATATATTTGCGTTCATAGTTTTTTTATGTACAATAAATTAGGAAGTTTTTGTAGAACTTATTTAAAAATTTTAGAGTTATAAATTTTAATAGGAATTTTTTGTGTTACTTATTAGATAAGTATTTATTTATTTGTTTTAAAACCCTTTTAGCTATATTCAAATTTTATATAAATAAGAATATGTATCTTGCGAGAATTAGGGTATCTCACGAGAATGCATTATCCCGCAAGAAGAAGTTTCTCTTTCAGCCCGCAGAGACAACAGAGGGAAAACTCTGTTATTCGAACAAATGGATTCCCTTCCCAAATCCGATAGAAATTACTTAAATCTTTTGAATCAATTCAAATCCCGTTGGATCCAAATCCTACCATATCTTGATTAGAATCGAATCCAATCAAAACTCAAATAGAAATCAATCAAAATCCTCTCTAAAGAGATTCAAAAATCCTTGCATACTCGAGCAATACTATTTTTTTGAACCTACAAACTCACGCCGCATCCCCATCTGCGAACCCAGCCGTGCCCCAGACTGCAGCACGCTACCCTCCTCCGTGCTGTCGGCTGGGTGCATCCGTGCAAGGCAGCGTTGAAGTGGCGCTGCAACAGCAGCGACGCACAGCCACCGCTAGGACAACAACAGTAACAGCAGCGTAAAGTTTTGGCCCAACTTTTCGGTGACGTATCATCATGTACCATCGTTCTTTTCTCGAACCAATTTCTCAGGTGCGCCCCTAACCTAACCATCTTTAACTTTGTTCAAATAGTTCGTAAGTATCCATCATTGATCGTCTGTTAAATGGATGCAAAGTCGAGTGGAAACTGTTCGAATACAGAACATTAATTCAGTCCCAACCCCTAATTTGGAAGAGAATTTTTGAATCCAATAGTAGAAATTTCCAAAATCAACTAGAATACAGTCCTAAACAACATAAAGGGCTACCAAACCCATTTTACAGAAGTCGAATTAGACGACTGTACGCCGAGAAATCGGTTTCCAAATATGGACGAATAACTATTTTCAAACTGTTAAAATTTTATGAAAAGTCACAGATACGGCGTACGTCCCGACAAACTGGGCATCGTAGTCGTGAACCGAAAGCATCGAAAGGTGCGTATCGTCTTCGCGGACGTGTGGGCTTTCATGGAATTCAAATTGGATACGTGTGCGCGACGAATTTGATGCGTATCCGTCAAAATTTACCGTATCGACCTCATTGCAAATTTTCTAATTATTTTCTGTACGTTCGTTATATCGAAACGAAACTTGCGCCAATAGGACCATATCGAAATGTTGGTCTTGTGTGCCAAGTTTGGTCCGATTCTGAAAAGGTTGACCGAAACGCCTATTTGGGCGGGCCCGCGATCCGATCCTTAGGAACAATAGCACCTCTAGAGGGGGTGAATAAAGTGCAGCAGAGAATATTTAGTAGTTAAAAAATTAACTCTAAGCAGGTGAAGCAATATCAATATGAAATGATTACAAGTTAGTAAAATCATGGCGAGAAAGCAATACGTAGAGACAGCAGATTTATACTGGTTTCCCTCTTTGAGGACTAGTCCAGTCTCGAGTACTCAACCAGATGTTTGAATCCACTATTTGAAATAGAGATTACACCACGTGCTTTTCTCCGAAGAACACGCCAACTTCACCACCGTCGTGTTTTTATCCGAAGCCTACGAACAAACTTCAACACCTTTCTGAAGAAAGTTTTTATACGCCAAGCTTGTACAACTCGAAAGTCCTACTCGAAAACCACCGGCACTTAGAAGAATAGAGTTGACTTGGAGATTTAAAGATTAAAGCTTTGGGAATAGAATAGGAAGCTTAGAAATAAATAGAGAAGATGAAGATTGAATGTGTGTTGAGAAATAAAATTTTTTTCTCTATTTATAGGTTTTTGTAGGACAGAGTTTGGGCAGAACTCGGTACCCTAACGTCAAAAATTCAAATGTTGGAGATCCACAAGAATAGGTAAAGCTTCTGACCAGGATTGATTTGGTCTAACCGAGTTCAGTTCGAGTTCGGGTAGAACTCTGGTCGAGTTCGGTTAGCCTAGTTCTAGGGCAGTTTTGGTTTAAGAAATGGTTTGGTTTAGGAATTGGTTTAGGATAAAATCAAGATGGGTTTGGTGTAGGATAGAATCAAGGATAGACTTCTAATTACCAATGATCCTGATTCAAAAATATTCTAGACTCAATAAATAGAAATATATAGAATAAATATAAAATCTGAGAGACGACGCAATCTGCATTCTTCATTTCTTTTCATATCGAGATCGAAGTTTAAGACACTTATCGAAATCGGTTTAACTATGGCTAAATGTGCCAACAATCTCTCCCATTTTGATAATGTGACAAAACTTACAATTGATACTTAAAGAATAGTTCAGCTTGAAGAGAAAGTAGACTTGATGCTTACGGAAGGTACGGTAGTAGCTTTTTGTCCATCAAACAGTTGGTACAATACAATGTTCAAAGCTCCCCCATAGTGTACGATCAAGTCTTATTACTCCCCCGTAATAAAAAATTCTGCTGAAACTATATTTATAGAGTCTTAAACCAACATTTTTTCAAACCAAATTAGTAATACAGTGAATAAGCATCAGAAATCTTAAGTTATAGCCAAGATGAATTAAATCAATCTCAATGAAATCTTATCAATTATCAATCTTACTCCCCCATTTTGTTATAATAGAAAAATGGTACATCAATATTATGAAACCACAAAACATGAAAGATGACATGTATGGAATAATGGAAATACTAGCATAAACTGAAAAGAGTTTTGCATACATCCTCAAAAAAACTGAAAAAGTCATAACTAATAATGCTTGTAAGAAGCATTTACCACTAATACATGCATAAAGTCAAAACATAACAAAAAGTCATTGAACTATCATGAGGAAAAACATATCCTCAACTATCATCCTTATCATCATCATCAGCTGCAGCACCAGCAACACTAGAAGGATCGATCTCAGCAGATCGACTAAGGTCATATCGAACGACAACATGATCAAAGTAATGCTGTGCCTCACGGTCATCAATGCGATAGCCAAGCCTGGATGGATCACGGACCACTGGAATGGGGCCTCTAGGGTTGTGAGCAAGGCTTTACGATAAATCATGAACCGTGCTCGAGATGGCATGGAGCTGAAGGGTAGTACGAAAATACATAGCTCAGAACTGATCCAACATGAGAGTCTGAAGGGACTCAAGAGTAACACTGGCAGGAGGTTGAGTAGCCTGAGAATCAGTAAAAGTGGGAGTGACTACAGGAGGTAGAACCTGTGCAGGCTGAGCTGGGCGACGATGCTCATGCAGATAGGCAGAAGTAGCATCCTCAGCACAGTCCTCAAGACTGACCATAAAATACTGAAATATGATAGAAAGATACATCACTTATAGAAGGCATCACGAGGAATTCTTGCGACAACGATCCATAGCGGAGATGATAGTCTTGGGTAGACTGAAGGGATCATGGAAGTGAAGATGATAAATTATCGAGAGTTCCATGTAAGAAATCTCATCTGTGGCAGTATTATTAGAAAGGATAGTGGAGAAAACCATACGATGGAGATCATAAAAGTAGTTGTTCATGTGTCTGGGGAAGAGTGCCATGGGGTCGAGGATTCAGCTCACAAAGCGAATCATGGAAGGATTCAAAAGTGGTTCCTTCGAGAAACTCAACAGATGTAATCTCTGCAAGTGCTTTTCCGTCATTGGGTATGTGGAGAATGATCGCGAGATCATCGGCATCGAACTCAATGTCGACTCCACCAACTTTAGATTTCATCGTGCCCTTTGTGACCGAGAAATTAACAAATGGCGTTTGTATAAACAGAAAAAGTATATTGAACTAAATCTAGCAAATGATGATATGTGAATACACTAGAGTGATCAGGAAATAGTGTGAAGTTGATAGGAGCACCCGGACAGATTTTTCTCTTATAAAAATCCGTGAACCAAGAATCCGAAGCATCTTAGCACACAAAAATAAATTCATCGTAGAAATCTTCATCGGGTCTCGAAGGAGTGTAAAGAGAAAAGGAGGCCACCTCTTAAGGGGTCGAAGACGAACCTTCATCAACCTTCCTTTTCTTTTGAGAAGAAATATGTTGCTTGGGAGCCATATAAAAAATAGCACGGAGAGAAAAGAGAGAGAGAGAGATACACCGAAATTGATGGTGGACAGTAGAAGAGAACCTCGAGAGAGCTCCGAATCCAAAGTTTGAAAGCTTGAAGAGCTTGGATGAGGGAGAACAAGGAGGTTAGGTTTAAGGTTTTTGGTAGGGTTTGGAGGTGCTTGATGAGAAAGATGATGAGAATTAGGTATTAAATAGAAGAGGGACTCGGCTGTCCAGCTTATGTTCAAAATCCCCCAGATCGAGTTCGGTCCGAGTTCGGCCTGAACTTTGACCGAGTTCGGTCACTAGGGTTTCAAGATAGAGTTGGAAACAGTGTGATAGTTTTTAACATAAATACGAAAATAATTTAGAAATAATTGTGCTGAAGAAAATATTTTAATATTATTAATTAATTTCCATAAATTGCTATAGCTACTTTGGGTTAGCTGTAGGGGCCGAATCCCAGCTAGCGGTAGTCTGAAGACTAGTACACCGTGTCGCTTCAGGTTATTTATACCTGTGTGACAGAAGGGCCCTTTTGGCTTATAACCAAAATATATTTAGCAAATTCATGTTCATTAAATAATAATATTATATTATATTACCTCAACATCCAGAATTCTTAATTGTCTTCGTATAAAGTTAAAACGATCTTCAGCCAAAGGCTTTGTCAAGATGTCAGCTAGTTGATGTTCAGTATCAACAAATTCTAAAACAATATCACCTTAGAAAACATGGTCTCTCAAAAAGTGATGTCTAATTTTTCTGTGTTTAGTGCATGAATGACATATGGGATTCTTAGTGAGATTTATAGAGCTAGTGTTATCATAGTAAATAGGAATATGATGAAAGGGTAATTGAAAGTCTTCCAGAGTTTGTTTCATCCATAAAATTTATGCACAACAACGTCCTGCAGCTATATACTCAGCTTCAGTAGTTGATAATGCAACTGAATTTTGTTTCTTAGAAAACCAGGAGACTAAGGAATTTCCTAGAAAATGATATATACCGCTGGTACTTTTACGATCGATTTTGCATCCAGCAAAATCTGCGTCCGAGTAACCTATTAGGTCAAACGAATCAGATTTGGTATACCAAAGACCGGTTGTCAAAGTTCCTTTAAGGTATCGCAAGAAACGCTTAACATCACTTACATGTCATTCTTTAGGACAAGCCTGATATCTAGCACATAAACATACAACAAACATAATATCTAGATGACTAGCAGTTAAGTATAGTAAACTACCAATCATACCTCTGTACTTACATATGTCGGCTGGTGTACCGCTTTCATCTATATCAAGCTTTGTAGATGTTACCATCGGAGTGCCAATAGGTTTGACGTTTTCCATATCGAATTTCTTTAGCAAGTCTTTTGTATATTTGGCTTGATTAATGAATATCCGTTGTGATCTCTGCTTAATTTGCAGTCCAAGGAAGAATATTAATTCTTCCATCATGCTCATTTCGAATTCACTCTGCATACACTTAGCAAACTCGTTACAAAGCATCTCATTAGTAGCTCCAAAGATTATGTCTTCTACATACATCTGCACTAATAAAATATTTTTATCCAAAAAATTTATAAACAAAGTTGAATCAACCTTTCCTTTTGAAAAACCGTGTTCAAGTAGGAAAGAACTAAGGCGCTATACCATGCACGAGGTGCTTATTTGAGACCTTAGAGAGCTTTTCGAAGCTTGAATACGTGATCAGGAAATTTGAAATCTTCAAAGCCTGGAGGTTGTTTTACAAAAACTTCTTCTTTTATAAAACTATTTAAAAACGCACTTTTAACATCCATTTGAAAAAGTTTGAAACCATGAAAACTTGCAAAAGCACAAAGCATACAAATGGACTCTAATCTAGCAACTGGAGCATATGTCTCATCATAGTTAATTCCTTCTTCTTGATTATAGCCTTGAGCTACTAGACGTGCTTTGTTGCGTGTGACTGAGCCATTCTCATCTAACTTATTTCAAAACACCCACTTAGTACCAATGATCGGATGATCAATAGGTCTGGGAACAAGTTCCCAAACTTGATTCCGTTCAAACTGGTGAAGTTCCTCTTGCATAGCAGAAATCCAAAATTTATCAAAAAATGCATCTAAAATATTTTTAGGTTCAATTTTGGAAATAAATGCAACATTTGCTATTACCAATTGTCTTGAGCTGGAACAAGTGCTTACGCCTTTTGACACATCACCGATTACCAATTCTTCGGGATGGTCTAGTGTAAATCGCATACATTTCGGCAAACATTCCAGATAAGATGTGGAAGTATCTTTTGTTGTGGGATTTTTTTCTTCATTGACACTGTCGTATTGTCTTTTGTCATTTAGCTCATCGAACTTAACGTTGATTGATTCTTCAACAATAAGTGATTTCTTGCTGAATACTTTGTATCCTTTGCTTTTCGTCACATATCCCAAGAAAATTCCTTTATCAGTTTTTTCATCGAATTTGCCCAAGTTGTCTTTCGCATTTAGAATGTAACATCTGCATCTAAAGACCTTCAAATAACTAATATTAGGAGTTCTATTAAACCATAATTCATAAGGAGTCTTTTTAGAGATCGGTCTAATAAGAACTCTATTCAATACATGGCATGCTATATAGACAGCTTCTGCCCAAAAGCACTTAGGAAGATTGTACTGATTATGCATAACTTTGGCCATATCACCGAGAGTTCTGTTCTTCCTTTCTACAACTCCATTCTACTGAGGAGTTCTGGGGCAAGAGAATTCATGAGGTAATCCATTTGAATTGCAGTAAGATTTGAATTCATGGTTATCGAATTCTCCTCCATGATTACTTCGAACACGAGTAATCATGAATCCTTTCTCGTTTTGTACCTTCTTACAAAAAGATACAAACTCAGAAAAAGGCCTCATTCTTATTTGCAAGAAAATAAACCCAAGTATATCGTGAATAGTCATCAACTATCACGTAAGCATAAAACTTTCCGCGAAGACTGGCGACTCTACTTGGTCCAAACAAGTCCACATGAATTAATTGCAGAGGTCTAGAGGTACTTACAGTCTTTATTGATTGGAAAGATGACCTAGTGCCTTATTCTTCTCACAATCAGCACAAATCAAATCTTTCTTGAAAGTTATTTCAGGTAAGCCTCTTACCAGTTTCTTGGTGGACAATCTTGCAATTGTGTCCATGTTTGCATGACCAAGACGCATATGCCAAATCCAGCTTTCGTCTTGTGTTGTAAACAGACACTTTCCTGTATCGTTAGTCTTTTCTGACAAATATAAAACATATATGCTATCCTCTCTTATTCCCTCAAATGAAATAATTCCAGAGGTTTTATCATAGACAAAACATTTAATTTTAACAAAAAATTTATTGCATAATCGTGATCAGCTAATTGACTAATACTCAACAAGTTATGTTTCAATTCTGTTACTAAGCAAACATTTTTAATAATAGAAGAGAGAGAGATACCTATGTCACCAATGCCAATGATATTACCTTTAAGATTGTTTCCAAAGAAGACATAGCCTTCTTTCTTCATCGATAGAGTTGCAAACAATTTGTCGTCACCTGTCATATGCCTGGAGCAACCACTATCGAGTATCCACTTGCTTTTAGTGGGAGTATGAGGATCTACCTTAGCATCTGTAGCCATGAAGCATAGGTTTGCTGAGCTCCGAGAATTGTTAACTATTACTTTTGACTAAATATTTGAATATCTATTAACTTTTAAGTTCTATAACAATTAATTGATCAAAACAAACCACCAAAAAAAATTGCATACACTATAATCCAATTAATTGACTCTAAATTGAAAGATTAGGACTCAATTGTTATAAATATTGTAGGAAACCCTAAAGAATTAACAACTATTCAAATTACACATAATTTAAATTAATTATACAAAATTGTATTATGTCCTACAAAAACATATAAATAGAGAAGAATTTTCATTTCTCAACACACATTCAATCTTCATCTTCTCTATTCATTTCTAAGCTTCCTATTCTATTCCCAAAGCTTTAATCTTCAAATCTTCAAGTCAACTCTATTCTTCTAAGTGCCGGTGGTTTTCGAGTAGGAGTTTCGAGTTGTACAATCTTGGCGTATAAAAGCTTTCTTCAGAAAGGTGTTGAAGTTTGTTCGTGGGCTTCGGATAAAAACACGACGGTGGTGAAGTTCGCGTGTTCTTCGGAGCAAAACACGTGGTGTAATCTCTATTTCAAATAGTGGATTTAAACATCGGGTTAAGTACCCGAGACTGGACTAGTCCTCACAGAGGGAAACCAGTATAAATCTGTTGTCTCTGCGTATTGCTTTCCCGCCCTAATTTTACTGACTAACTTGCAATCATTTTATGTTGATATTGCTTCACCTGCTTAGAGTTAATTTTTTAATTGTTAAATATTCTCCGCTGCATTCTATTCACCCCCCCTCTAGAGGTGCCATTGTTCCTACAATTGGTATCAAAGTAGGTTTCTCTCGACGAAATTAACAATCCTTGAGATATAGCATCCCTATTTCCAAGCAACGGTAAAGGTCAGTCAACCAATATGCCACCTTTATTTGATAGTACAAATTACACGTACTGGAAGACGCGGATGAGCTTTTTCCTCAAGTCACTTGATTTCGATTTATGGTCGATTGTCGTCAATGGTTATAGAAAACCTCTACCTATTACGATAGATGGTGTTCTAGTTGACAAACCATTTGATAGATACACTGACAATGAAAAGAAACAAGCTAGTCTTGATGCAAAAGCCATCAATGCTTTATTTTGTGCTATTGATAAAACTGAGTTCAATAGAGTCTCTACATGTACCACGTCCAACAAGGTTTGGAAACTTCTTGAGGTTACTCATGAAGGTACTTCACAAGTGAAGGAATCCAAAATCTCACGACTTACACAAGAATATGAGGCATTCAAAATGAAGCCTAACGAGACTAGTACTGATATGTTTACTAGATTTTTAGATATTGTTAATCCTCTAGCTTTCCTTGGCAAAGATTACAGTGGTCATGAAAAGATTCGGAAGATTCTTCGTGGACTACCAAAAAGCTGGAATGCAAAAGCAACGGCCATTATAGAAGGAAATGATCTCTCGACAATGAGTCTTGAAACCCTGACTGGAAAGCTCATGACACATGAGTTGGACCTTCAGGATTTCGAAGATCAACCTCCGAAAGAGAAGATAATAGCATTCAAGGCAAATCATAAAACAATCTCTGAGACGAGAGTGAATCTGACAACTTGGACAATGAGCAAATGGCCCTGATAACAAGGAACTTCAGAAGATTCCTTAAATGCTAGAAGTCAAACAAAAAGAAGAAGGACTTCAAAGATGACGAAGAACCGATCTGTTTCAGCTGCAAAAGTACAGGTCACATAAAGAAGGATTGCCCTATTATAAGAAAAGAAAGCAGACACGATCAAATAAGCAAATATGATCAGACAAGCAAGAGAAGGTCAACAACCAAAAACTATGCAAATACTAGTATTTGGTGTGAAAGCGAGGCTAGTGACTCTGAAGAAGAAGACAACTCTCGAAGCTCAGCAAACCTATGCTTCATGGCTACAGATGCTAAGGTAATAAATAACCCTCTCTATGAAGAATTTTCTTTTGATGAATTATGTGAGGCTTTCTCTGATCTATTGGTCGATCAGAAGAAAATGATAGACATGTACAAAAGTGCTAAGAAAGAGCTAAAATTTGTACTGTATGAATTTTTAAAGCAATCTAGGATCTTAGAAGATATTAAAGATTCTTCTATTGACACCAATGAGATTACTTCTTTAAGGCTAAGTCTGCATGATTCTCTTGAAAAGCTTGAAAAAACAAATCAAAAAAATGCAAAACTTAACGATCTCTATGAACTAGAGAAGAAGAAGTATAATATTGCTATTCAAAGAGTAGATGCACTCATGGCGAAATTAAATGAAGCCAATGACAACTCTAAAAAGTTAGAGATAAAACTGGGCAAACAAGTCACTAGACCAATTGCTTAGATAAACATTAGTCAGAAGGCTAAACACAAACACCACACTAACAACACGACTGGTAATGTTAGAAATCATGCTTATATATACATGTTTTCGCACAACTCGAGTACACACACCTTTTTAAAAACTCAAAAGCATACTTTTCAAACAAAACCTAGCACCAACACTTCTGTTACATGTCATTATTCTAGATTAAAAGGACATGTGTCACCATAGTGTAAGATTAGAAAGCTAGTAGATATGAATGTGTATAAATGGGTTCTAAAAGCTAACACATCAGAACCCTCAAGAAAGTGGGTACCAAAGGTTATATCTTCAACTTATGTTGTAGGTGGACCCTTCTCCTTCCACTAAAAGCAAGTGGATACTCGATAGTGTTTGCTCCAGGCATATGACAGGTGACGACAAATTGTTTGCAACTCTATCAATGAAAAAAGAAGGCTATGTCTCCTTTGGAAACAATCTTAAAGGTAATATCATTGGCATTGGTGACATAGGTATCTCTTCCTCTCCTATTACTAAAAATGTTTGCTTAGTAACAGAATTGAAACATAACTTATCGGGGGTCGAGGGGGCAGTGCCCCTCGTAGGGGTTCGGGGGTGAAGCTCCCGAAAGGTATTCAAATTTTCAAATTTGTTTATCTTTGGACGATTACTATCAAGGAAAAATGCTTCTTCAACGTCAAGAAAAAGGCCTCATCATATGGGCTATTGGTTTTCATATTTATTCTGTATTTTTCTATTTATTGAGTCTAGATTATTTGTGAGTCAGGTCACTGGCAATTAAAGTCTATCTCAACCTATCTTGATTCATTCCTTAAACCGAACCAAACCCAATTGAATCAAAAATCAACTTAGGTTAAACCAGAACCAAAGGAATCGAACTCGGCCAGAGTTCTGCCCAAACTCGGTACGAACTCGGTCCACTTGAATTTCTTCTGGTCAGCAGCAAATTCCTACTCCTTTGGATCTGGAACATTCAAAATTATGAACGTTAACCCTACCAAGTTCTTCCCGAACTTTGTCTCAAAATTCCTATAAATAGAGAAGATTTTGTCATTTCTAAACACTCAATCCTTCTTCATCTTCTCTATCTATTCTGAAGTCTTCCAATTTACCAAGAGCTTTAAATCTTCCAATTCCCAAGACAACTCCTATTCTTCTAAGTGTCGGTGGTTTTCGATTAGGAGTATTTAAGTTGTACAAGCTTGGTGTATAAAAGCTTTCTTCATAAAGGTGTTGAAGTTTGTTCGTGGGCTTCGGATAAAAATACGACGGTGTTGAAGTTGACAGAGATTATACCACGTGTTTTGCTCCGAAGAACACGCCAACTTTACCACCATCGTATTTTTATCTGAAGACCACGAACAAACTTCAACACCTTTCTGAAGAAAGCTTTTATATGCCAAGCTTGTACAACTCGAAACTCCTACTCGAAAACCACTGGCACTTAGAAGAATAGAGTGACTTGGAGATTTGAAGATTAAAGCTTTGGGAATAGAATAGGAAGCTTAGAAATGAATAGAGAAGATAAAGATTGAATGTGTGTTGAGAAATGAAAAATTCTTCTCTATTTATAGATTTTTGTAGGACAGAGTTCGGACAGAACTCGATACCCTAACGTTCAAAAATTCAAACATTAGAGATCCACAAGAATAGGTAAAGCTTCTGACCAGGAGTGATTTGGTCTAACCGAGTTCGGTTAGCCTAGTTCTACAGCAGTTTTGGTTTAAAAAATGGTTTGGTTTAGAAATTGGTTTAGAAATAGATTTGATTTGGTTTAGGATAGAATCAAGATGGGTTTCGTTTAGAATAGAATCAAGGATAGACTTCTAATTGCCAGTGATCCCGATTCACAAATATTCTAGACTCAATAAATAGAAAAATATAGAATAAATATAAAATATCAGAGACGACGTAATATGTATTCTTCATTTCTTTTCATATCGAAATCGAAGTTTAAGACACTTATCGAAATCGGTTTGACTATGGCTAAATGTGCCAACAGATCCAACGGGCGAAATTGTGCACTGCCCACCGAAATTCAACTTTGGACACATGATTGGGTTCGTCTCCTCAATTCGGATCCACAAACATATAGTTTGACGACTTTAGAAACCGTAGACATTGGCACACATTTTGGTACAAAATGGGTCCAACGGCGGACATCGTTTTGACCCAGAATTACGATTTTGCCCTTCTTCCAGAATTGGACTTTTGGACAGGCGTTTTCTAGATATATCTTTTACACCAGGAACGTTCTTGATGTTTGTTTCAGCATCCGGAGACGTTCGTGGATTTTGAGATTTCTTGCTGACGTGATTGATTGCTTGGAGTTGCTATTCCCGTAATGCCATGCAAGATACCTTGCCACCTTACTCTGTGATTTAGTTATTCGTATTTTCAGTTATTTATATTCAGAATTACTTACTTGTTGTTAGAATTATATCACTGTGCGTCCAAGTCACACTTGGGTGCAAGCGACTCTATCGGTCATTTTTATTACTGTTGTTTATTTCTCTTGTATATACTTAGCCTAGTGACCACCCAGTGATGATGAGGTATTGTTATATCTCATACAGCCTTGACATTTGTTTTATCATGTGTTGTGAGTCATATGTAGGATACGTCCTCGCGTAGTCGGTCGACCACCGATACGTATGAGGCGTGCGACGATTAGAAGTAACTGCCAATAGAATTGCACGCTAGTAGACTTGGCAGTTACTAGAGGTTCCTAGGAATCATGGATATGACCCTACTAGGCATTGGGTGCGGTGAACAGTTCCTTAACATATAGGCCACGTATGCACTTTTCTATTCCTGATCCTGCTGGCCTCTGACATTCGATGAATGTTATGCTTTGAGGTCCCTGGTATCCTGGTGGGACCATACCTGAGTTTTCTGTACCTGTAGCCAGAGTGCCCATGCGTCGAAGGTTTGTTCTTAAGTGCATTATCACTGTAGAACTGGTAGGCACCCTATTGCATGCATCCCCTTTTAGTCTCTATTATATATCACAATTTATGTGGCATGGTGTTTTCTTGTATCTTGTTACGTCCCTCTGAGGACCTGGTGATCTCTCCAGGTGTGTGCTTTCCATGATGTTTCGCAGGTGCTCTAGCCAAGATCATGGTCTTCCTTTTCTGTCAAGGAGGATTGCTCTTGGGTCTTTCATAGACACTTTATCTTTCCGTTTCTTGTACATTTTTTCTTTTCTTTAGTTAATAGTGGATTTGTCTCCGCCTAATATCTTGTACAATGATTATTCAAAATTGAATTATGACATATCTTTTATTCTTTTATTTGTGGATAAGATTAGATTACTATTGGTTTACTGTATTTTACAGCTCATGTATACATACGAGGTTTCCATATATTGGAGTATACTTCATATGTATACAGTTGGCATGGCTATGTACTAAGTCCTAAGTATTTTGGGACTAGGGCGTTACACTTTGGGGCTCTCACACCAGTCTTTGGGGCCCCTACAGTTATTTGCTTCACCGTTTATGAAGACTCGGCTTCACCTCCCGACCAGTTGGCGGAGAGGTTTAATGTTCTCAGATGCTGCAGCATCATCTCCGGCCCGGTCCAAAGAGGCCAAAACCTCCACCGGAATGGCATCATCCAAAGTCTCCTCCACGGGAGATGACACAATCGAAGAGATACGCTCATCAAACGAACTCGCCACCTCCTTTGGTTTACTCGAACCCAGCCTTGAAGATCGGGGTTTCTTCTTGAACACCTCCTACAAAGAAGAGACATATAAGCACCAGAGGAATGACCGAGTCAGATAGATGCTAAATTAAATACCACTAGGGGAGCCGGTTCTGTTGGTGCCGCTGAAGGCGATATTATGCCCCCAACCTTAGTCGCTAACACCTTCTTGGGCTTCTTGGAAGTCGATGAATCTGCCTCCATCGAAGCGCGCTTCTTCAACTGACTTGTCATAGGCTCCTCTTGAGAACCTTCCGCCAATGCTGTAGGGGCAGCCTTGAAAGCTTCCTCATCTCCCGGACGATACGCCTGAGCCTTCCCCAGCATACTCTCCAACGCCTCAAGTTGCGTCCCAACAATGAAAATGGTCTCCCGGTCATACCCAGGGGAAACAGTATTCATCGCACAATAGAGCTTCACGACAAAAAACAAAATATACGGCCGAGGATTGTGAACCGGTAGTGTGAAACGTACTCCGGTACACCCGGCATTGTAATACTGCCAACCCTGGGCTCCATCAAACAAACTTCCAACAAACCCCAAGCAACTATTGAGGTTTCTCAACATCAACTGGGTGTAGCCAAACTGGCGTACAAAATGACTCGGCAAGTACGATTCTAAGAAACAATGATTCTTGTTCCGATAAACTAGGTGGAAAGGCCGAATGTTCTACAGCCAACGGAATCCCCACATTGGCAAAGTGATCGCATCCTCGCCAGAGTCCTCCAGCTCTTCATCTACTTCAAAACCCAGAAAAACTGGGCCAACCTTGGTGATCTCCTACCCTTGGAGGTAGGACAGAACTCTCCTACAAACTGGAACGCCTGTATGCATCCACTTTCTTCTGTGGCAGCGATGAATAAAGGCGTCACTAGCAACATACTCCTCTTTCGAGGCAGGGGTCATTGTGTTTGGATGGTGCAAGATCAACCATACCATCAAATAATGGAAAGGCAGCTCCGTACGAGGGAAATTGCCCTTCTTACCCATCTCATGGACCACATTATCTACAAATTTTCTTAGGCCCCACTTTAGGTTGCACACCATAGCAGAAAGCAAGGCCAAAGGATGACTAAGGCCAGCTTCACAACCGGCAAGATAAGATTTCTGGCTACCCTCTCCACGGAGCTAGATCCACCAGCAAACACATGGTCTCAAAACCATATCATCAGATAGGTCGCCAGCACTACCTTTGGAGACATTCTATGAACACAATGCCAGAAGCAGCTGTAGATGTGGTCGGAGGGCTCCTGGTTCTCATTTTCACGAGGATTTCGTTCACTAACTCTAGTCATCTCAGCAAGTACCTCTGCATGGGTAAGCCCCTGGGGAGTAACAAATTAAACCTTTGAATGGTCCGTCATGTCTTATTTGAAGACATAATCCCTCCAACCAGTCATATGAGGCTACGTTTTACCTTTGACTCTCCACTGGGCCAAGTAATGATGGCTCGCCACCTCTTTGAAGACTACCATCATCTCAGAATTCTTCTCTTCCAAAGACAGGAGCTCCTCATTCGTATGTACTCCTTATAGGGCTCAGACCCCCAAGAAAGCTTTGAGATCTCATACATCTCATATAGTTCCAAGCCTAACTCCCCCACTGGAGTGAAGAAAGTACCGGTATAAGTGTTGTACATCTCCAGGAGAGCAAGAAACATAGGCCAGTTTATATCTACGCCCGTCTGAGTAGCACAGAGAATATCAGTCAGACCAACTTCACTGAGTTCAGTCTTAAACTTCGACAGAACCCAGAGTGTCAACTCGTCCCACTTCTGTACATAATGGCACCAGCCCTCGACCCAAAATTCCCTTTTTGGGTACAAAATCTTGGCCCCCAGCATACGGTTGACAAAGGTCGAGACACTAAAGGCGAAAGTGCTAGGAGGAATATCACTATATATACTTCCAGGACGCAGAGTTCGCAAAATGATAAGAGGTCCCAGCTCATGAAGCAGCTAAGGTATCTTTCTGATTGGAGGTGGTGTCAATCCGGATGATTCCTGCCACTACCCCTCCCTGAGATGGAGTGAGCTCCCATTTCATCCTCCTCTTGGAAGCAAGACTATGGAAAGTCGTCAAGGGCAATTGAAGTTCCACTTGCTTGATGTACATGTTCACATCCCTCGCCTTAAAGAACCAGTCTTCTTTGACCTTCAACACCTTTGCTTCAATAGAGGTCAAACGATCACCAAATAAGAACTCGGACTTTAAGAAAGACACATTGTCAGAATCAGCCGACTTGAGTTTGCCACTCTCCATCATGAGTTGGAGAAAAATAAAATGTTGATCTCGGGTTTACGTCATTCTCTCCGGAGGCTGGTCCAACATAATGGTAGCCTTGGCCGGGTTGCCGACTTCTTCATTAAAGTCCAAACCCATCTGACAGAGCGCAGGGTCTAAAAGAACTTCATTCAGCAAAGGGATAGTTATTTACACTGTCATACAAACAAAGACAAAGTAGTCAGCTAAGAAGACTAAAATCCCTTCAAAATTTAGACTTAGAAGCTCAAACAAAGCATATGAGGTGCATCAACAAATCTGGCACATCAAACTGGATCGAAACCCAAGCACGCAGATAGAATCTCACCAAAGGCGCACACACACACACAGGACCGAGGCCCGGGTGCATTTGAAGAGAAGCTTCGGTGCATCATCAGGACCTAAGTCCATGCGCGTCAGCAAAAGGAGCTTCGACACATCATCAGGACCTAAGTCCATACGCGTCAGCAAAAGAAGCTTCGGTGCAGCATCAGGACCTAAGTCCATGCGTGTCAGCAAATGGAACTTTAGTGCATCATCAGGTCCTAAGTCCATGCGCATCAGCAGAAGGAGCTTTGGCGCATCATCAGGACAAAGTCTATGTGCGTCAGCAATATGAAGCCTAAGCGTGCCAATAGGGATGCGACTCATTTCAGTCACACCCATGTGCCCTAACAATGTTGGAACAAAGTGAAGGATCACCCACCGATTATCGTCGGCCAAACGCCGACGGACGTCGCTGCGGCAATGGAAGCGTCCTCCACGTCGACCTCCACGGGCTTCTTGTCCTTGCCCCTTCCTCGGCCAGTACCGCCACGGGGAGTCTTGGGAGCCATCTCTCTAAAGAAGCTAGGGTTTTTGAAAGACTCTAGAGGAAGAAGGAGAAGAAGTAGAAGACTCTCTCTCCCCCTCACAAACGCCTATTTATAGGCACGAGCCACGCGTGTGAACCGATGAGGTGTGACGTCAGCAGCAACTGCTTCGGATCTCGTGAAACTAACGGCTACATATTTTCCAAAAGATTATCATTAATCTTTCAAAAATTTGAGGCATTATCTTCTTGTATTAACACAGAGAAGAGCATGCACCCCCCACAGCAATACGCGGAGCGGTCATGCGCCCAGCAGAGCCATGTGCCCAGACGAGGACATGCGCCCGGAACAACTACTACCCATGCTTCTTGTTTAAAGTAATCCAAAACGTGACAGAAAGTTTTGAAAACTTTGAAGGGGGTCTTGTAGAAGCATGGAATTTCAGGCACATCTCAGGCCAAAATACCTATGCGCCCAAACTCTCATGCGCCCCCAAAATCAACATGCGCCAGAAAACTCAATAGAACACTTGGTACAGCAAAAACAGCAAAGAAGAGAGACATTAAAGTTAGGCTTTTATTTCATATGAAAGTCTATTACATGTCCAAAACTCCTTTACAAAGAAAATTCTATTAGAAAGAAAAAGGCCTAAAAGCTACAGCCAGGCGCGTCACTCTGATGCAACAGCCAGGCGCATCATTCCAACATCTCAGCGTAGGCGCATCCCCATGCATAGTTAGAGCGAATCACTTCCTCTCAGCATGCGGACACTCTAGTAGGAGGAGTGGCTCTTCTAGCCTAACCAAATCAGGGCACGACAGCCCCGACCTGCGGCTCTTCCATCATAATAAAAATTGGGCCACGACCGTCCCAATCTTTGGATTTAATAGGCACCTTCAGCCTGTGTCAGGACACGACGATCCCGATATTTGGATGCAACAGGCACTTTCACAGGCTTGTACGAAAATAGGGTCGATGGTGAAAATACCAACCCGGCACATCTTCGTCTTCGGAAGGAGTTCATCGTCAACTCGCTAAGGCAGAGGACGATTGAGTTCGTCTCTATGAAGAAAAGCTAAGTGAAATGAGAAACAAAACTCTTCATAAAGCTATTTATAGGCCGGGGCAACCTTCGTCCATGCGCCAAGTGGCAGTCTCCTCATATTTTGTGTAATGAGTTGGCATTAATGTCGATGAATATGCCTCTTCAAATTCAGCCAAGTCAAACAGCCAACAAATGCCTCAAAGAAATCACCAAACGGGCCAAAGAAGATACGTTGTCAGTACTATACGCACCATACCAAACACGCCCAATGGGATATAGACCCATGCGCCTAGTGGAGCACAGATCAATGTCTCCACACGAAGCTCGTCACCCAGTAAGCATTTAATGTTATGTGACAGAGTTAACAACACGACAGATGTCACGACCCGCACCCACTATGAGGGTACGAGAACATAACAGCGCCCAGTCTACGCCGCAGTGTCGGCAGTAGAACGCTGTTCTAGGTCATGAACTATAACGAGCATAATATTAATACTCTCCATAAGGAGGCCAACACAGAGGTACAACTCAATCACAATCTAAGGTAGAATATAGCACGATGAAATAGATAAGAAATCCTCAACTGAGGTACAACAGAAATGAAATACAAGTCTCAACATCTCTATAATATACAACTCTGAAAATAAGGACAACAACTAAACATGAAAAGGAAACAATCTAGACTTTCTAAACTATGCAATGGTATCATCCTCAGCAGCTGCCTGAACCTCCCTAGGGGTCCAGGTCGCGAGTGTCATCTAGGAAAGCTCCAAGTAAGGGGTGAAGGGTTCCTCATTATCCTCTGTAAAATTTTCAACAGGTCCAGTCATGACGGGAGCGAGCACAGTACATCTCAACAGTTTATAGCAGGTTAGAAAATATAATCATGCAGTAAAGTAAGATATAGATACTGATGGAAATGCAGTATGTAAACAGAGAGAGAACTGTAATAAAAATATCTACTATAAGTAGAGAGCTACCAGTGACTAGTGTTTTAGAGTACAAAGTCGACATGTGAACTGCTTGATTTGTACATGGCTATACTAAGGAGGCGTACATGGCTATTCTACTTTGGAATTGTTCACATGGCTATTTATACTCCCCTGTACCCCCAATTAATACACAAGAATCCAACCAGGTTATGTTATGATTCTATGTAACAGCCCCGAAAGGGTGGTAAGCCCCCAAAGGGTGATAAGCCCCCAAAGGGTGGTATGCCCCCAAAGGGTGATATGCCCCCGAAGGATGGTAAACCCCAAAGGGTGATATGCCCCCGAAGGGTGGTACATAGTAGTCCTATAAATGGGGATTCTGATAGACCCAAAAATGGGATAAGGATTCAGAGAAGACTCTGTGATCATATGGGTATATGTCACAAGTGATCAAAGAACCAAATAAGCATATAATACGCCATGTAAGTGAAACACAGAGAACATAGAGTACCCGATGCTCCCTGAAGGGATAACATCTCAAGAAGGGATCCATATAGTGCTAATCCGTGTGACCAATATGACAGTATCAAGTAAAGTAATTTAATGCAGGAAATAATTCTAAGCAGGATATGAAATGATCAGAGAATGTACTTGTCTCGTATCTGAATGTCTGAAATAAATGTACTGTCCGAGATGAGGTACCTGACTCCAAGTTAGAGCAACACAAGTTAAGATGTATACAGAGGGTGATATATGAAATGTACAATACAGCTGCATGCTGTCTAGGTCAAACTAGATCAAAGTCAACTCTCGGTCAACTCTAGTCAACTACACTAGTCAAACTAGGTCAACTAGGCCACTCCTAACCCCAACAAGTCTTATTAGGCCTAACCAAGCCTAGTCTAGCAATCACACACCAATCACAAGGCTATACAAGCCAACACAAGCACACATCAGGGCACATTCATATTTAGCTATTTATCATGGTATTTATATATAGCTATATGTATATAGGATTTCATATATTTTCAATATTATACAATAAGAGAAAGTTAGAGAGGGAACTAGCATGTAAGGCTATGTGTGTGTGTGAACATGGAGGTGTACATGAAAAGAGAAACCAACACAAGGCCATATATCTTGAACCCACATATATACATATCTATATACACATATATGTATATAACATAGGAAATCTCTATTCATCACATTAACATATTTACATATATACATTCATACATATTTCATATATATATACACATAGAGATATAGAGAGGGGGTTAAGGGCTAATACATGTGTGTGTATGTAAGAGTGAGGGAGGAACTTGTGTGTTCAACACATGAGGGTGTAATAGGGGATAGGTCTTAGGAATGCGATAGTGTAGAATGACAGTTATGAAGGAATCAACTTGGGTATTAAGAATGGGAAATCAATCATTCCTCAGGTTCCATCCCCCATTCAGTGCAATGTAATCAAAGTCAATTCCTAATATATTCTCAGATTTTCACATAATAACAGAAGTGGGAAAACAGTCTTAGGTTTTCAACACATTGCAATCTCAGGATTTCAGTGACATGAATCCCAGTTTACTTGTGAACCAATGTGTGTATCAGATTTTGTAACATACAACCAAAAAGCAGTGGGTGAATTTCAGGATTAAGGTGACAGTGTATATATGTGTGTGTGTGTGTCAACATACAAGGCAAAAAGGAATGGGAATTCAGTCCAATAAAATCTAAACTTCCTCTAAGTCCCTACCCAAATCTCAGTTTAACTACACATAGGAAGCAAGTCAAGTGAATATAAACCAATCTCAGGCATTCAGTGAATTGAAGAGGGAAACTCAGTATTCAGTCCCATGTTCACAACACCCAGATTTTAGGAGAACAGGACCTATTGCTAATAGTGAAACAACTCGTGATACTAACACAGTTAATAGAGAATGGGAATTCAATACATAAACTCAGGTTTAAGAAGTATCATGGACTGAATCAAACAATCATTCATTTACAGTTTATACAGTGAATCTCAGGTTATTTGCCAATTCGAAAAGGAAAGGAATCAATCCAATATGATTTAAGAATCAATCACAGGTTTTGTTTGAAAATGAAAGGGAAATCAGTAAGTACTTCTCAGGTACTTTAGAAAATGAAAGTAGTGACAAGAAAACATAATTAAATCACTCATTCAAAACAGTTAAAAAAAGAAAGGGAAACAATCTCAGTTCCTAATTTCCAATTCAAATGAACCAACACAAGTCTAATATCCTATTCACAATCAAGTCTAATATACCATTTCAAATCATAAGCCTAATCTAATTAGTAAAAACCAATTCAGCAGGCATTAATACATGTGCTCATATCAATTGTGACAATTTCATTAACTTAAACAGTTTGAAAATGGGATTTAACTCAGGAGTTCAGAATGAAGTATCAGGAAGTTTCAGAGAATTAGGGAAAATTCCCAATTCGAAAACCAATACCCAATG
The DNA here is from genome assembly GCA_029216955.1 of Iris pallida. Lineage (NCBI taxonomy): Eukaryota > Viridiplantae > Streptophyta > Magnoliopsida > Asparagales > Iridaceae > Iris > Iris pallida. The sequence continues at coordinate 118,436 of JANAVB010023429.1, read as the reverse complement.
AACTTGAACTATCAGGCATATAGGAATATTCCCCATGTGTACTCGTATCTAGGGGGGTCCATTCGTGTCTAGGAAACTGGATACGAAGTGTCCAATCTGTGCATGTGTAACTCAGTGAACTAGTCAATTAAGACTGTCTCGTGCAGCCATGACGAATCGATTTTGGCTCGACACCGAGATCGAGAGGCCATGTGCTCATCTCTAGGGTTAGGGGGTATGTAGGGCTAGAGGGTCGATGCCCTGATCCGTGTCTAAGTCGCGTCTGCACGTGTCAAACGATGCGTGTCAGAGAGCTGAAATCTGTACGGATGCAACAGTATAAAACCGGTGTGTGATGGATTCCGTGTCCGATACGACACGAGAGTCCAAGGGACTCGAGGGGGGGTCTATCAGTAATGGCCCCCACCTCTGTGTCAAAAAAGAGGTGTCTACGTGGCATGTCCAAAGAGAAACAGGACACGGGTAGCAGGGCACCCGTGCGCTGTGTCGTGTAGCGTGTCCACGGCCATTTCCGACACAGAAATGACACGAATTCGTGTTCAGTAAGTGGGGGTTCAAAAACACACATCAAGGGATTCCCAAATATGTAATTTGTTTTAGAAAATATGAAGGTTTAATCCATTCGAGCATTTCATCAAACACCTACAAATATGCATTGATACGTGTCCGATACGGACACGAAATGGATACCACTCGACACCAAACCAATACCTACTGCTAGGGGACACCTAGGGCTTCCTATTCATGCAAAGAAATCAAAAATCTATGGAAGGAATAGGAAGTTACCTATATGTGCAATTTGCATAAAAAAGCTTCAAAAGGGGGTGGTTCTTCTTGTTAGCCAAACTCTCCAAATTGCCCCAAGCCTGAGAATACTCTCCATGAACAGAAAGAGGGAGACAATTAGAATCTAATGCAAGTGGTTTGAGCAAAAAAGGATTTAAAATGGGAAAGTTATGGATTGGGGAAGATGGCTCCTACCTCTTTCTTCAAAAACTTGGAGGAATTAATAAAAGAGGCAAGAACAAATGGAAGAGCCATTAAATAGGGTATGGAACCCTTGGTTGGCTGCCATGGGCTAATTAGGGTGGGGGTTTTGGTACATGGTGTGGGCCTATGGGCTTTAAGGCTAGTTATTGATTTAAGGTTTAATCACAAGTCATGGCTTATGACTTAAATCTAACTTAAGTCAAATAACCATACCATGGGTCAACTCTAGTCTAACTAGGGTTACATGACCTAACCAAGTCCAAACACAACTAGTGTTAGCTTCTAGGTTAGCCTACCAAGGTCATTGCTAGTCAAAGTCAACCTAGTCAACCCTCATTCAAAAAATTCCAAAATAAATTCTAAAAATTTCCATAAATTCAAATAAATTATAATAAATCCAAATAACCCTAAAAATTTCAAAAATACCCTAATCACATGGCTAGGCTCTAGGGTAGACAGTCTCTACTGTTCACTAGCAAAATACCAAAAATCATAAGTCATGAATTTAAATAGTTTAAAAATAATTATAAATCACTAAAAATCATAATATGAATAAATATCATTAAATAATAATTATAATTACAAAATTTCAAAATTACCCTCTTCTGGAAAATTGGGTGTTACAATCCTACCCACCTTATAAAAATTTCGTCCTCGAAATTAAGATTGTAGCAGTCCTTCTAGGTCAAACACCCCACAATCAAAGTCTCAAACATACCGTCAGATAATCATATGCGTCTGTCCAAAATCATGATACTCAGAATCTTCATCATGCTAGTGAGCAAGGCTACGATATTCACAGAGTCCTCGACTAAGGCACATACCTCTAGAATCATGGTATTTAAAATTTTTGCATTGCCGCATGCTTGGCAGCGAAAACCTTAAATTCCTACACCCGAGAAATACGTCCTAAATCTGACTATATATCCATACTATGCCAGCTAACACGACTATCGAAGATTCTAGATTCCATAACTGGGTGACCTAGCCCATATGATTTATCTCAGAAGAAAATCAAACATAACACAAGAACAACAGGACAAAATTGATAAATCAACAAGGAAACAGTGGGAATCGAAATTTTAAGGCAGTTATAAGAGGCAATTATAGAATTTGAGTCAAAAGAACGGAACCTGTAACTAGATCTCCAATGGCCTGAGCATCCTCGACTGTCCTGGTAAAATCTTGCCCCTGCTGGCCTCCCCTGGCCTGCTGCTGATGCTGCATGTACCTCTGCTGCTGAGTCGGTAAGGGTAATCCCCTCTGCTGGCCTACCGGGGCCCTAGCTCCTGCTCTCTGAACTGTCTGTCCCGATGACTCGGGATACTCTCTCAGACGATGATCGGATCCTCCGCAAAGCAAACATCTGCCCAGCCTCATCCGGCATTCGCCCCAATCGTACCCTGGTCTCTTACAAAAAGGGCAAATGATAACAAGCTGCTGTCCCGCTGCTGCTGCCTCTACGGCTGTTGCGTCTGCTGAAAGGATACACGGTCTTGAAACTGCCGCTGTTGAAGGTAGACCCTCGGCTGCTGGTACTGCTGCTGAAACAGTAGAAGTAGCATCTGCTGCTAAAACTGTAGGGGTGGCATCTGCTGTAGATACTGTGGCTGAATCTGCAAGTGGGGCATCTAATGCGGATACTGCTGCTGAATCTGCAGGTGGGGCCTCTTAGCCGGGCCCGTACTGCCACTAGCTCCCTGAGTGTCTCGTATCCTTTTCTCCTTCAGCCCAAGATCGTCCTCCGCTGTCATGGATCCTACCAGAATCTGCTCGAAAGTGGCATCGCGGCCGCTCTTGGTATATGACTTGATCTCCTTGATCAAACCCCTGCGGATCCTCCTCGCCTTTCCGACCTCGGTAAGATCCTCGATGAATCTTCTCAAACGGCTGAACTCTCCAGCGTACTCCTCAACGGTCTGGTTCCCCTGAACCAAACTCTCGAACTGCGCCTCCAAACCACGGAGTGCTGTATCAGAAAAAAAAATTTCCTTGAATAGTTTCTTGAATGCTGCCCAAGTCTGACCGGCTGTACCAACCCTCGGGTCCGTCTGGTACCAGGTACGGGCCAAGTCCTGCATCTGACTGGCGGCTGCCTCGATTTGTAATCCTGCTGGTATCTGTGCCAATCGGAATATCTCCTCAATGTGCTCTATCCAATCGTCAGCGTATGTGATGCCCTCTGTACCCTTGAAGTCTCGGGGTCCCATCTTCTTGAAGGAATGGATGTCTGGAGTCCTCGGCTGATACGGCTGCATCTGGCCTCCTTGTGGCTGAGCAGCCACCAGCTCCACTATCGTCCTGACCAACTGGTGAGTATCTTGTATGCTCTGTCGGATATCAGCAGACTGGCTCTACTGTATCTGCTGCTGAAACTCCAAGAATCGCTGGAAGAGGGTAAACACTTGAGCCGCATCTACTGTCCCTGACGGTAACTGCTGCTGGTACATATATGGAATAACGGGGGAAGACCTTCGGACAGGTGGAGGTACGCTCCCAAAAGCTGCAGAAGCTCCTATATGAACAGAAATAGGGGGTACTGTGGTCCCAGCGCCCACAATCAGGCGAGGGGTGGTAGGCCTCTCACCAGCATCTGCTGAGCCAGAGCGATACGATCGTGTCTCAATCACCATCCTGGAGACAGATCAAACAAGGAATCAATATTGAGATAGAAACGATAATTCAAGGGAGGACAGTTATTCAAGAAGCAATCTTCAACGGGAATTTAGATGGCAGGAATCCAGTTAAGAGTTTTTCCTAATGTGATTGAGTACCTCAAAATAATCCAAATCCTACTGCAGGCTGTAGTGGTACTCTAGTTCGAATACCACTATACAAACTCGACCTGCATGGGCCACCACTAAAAATATGTCACGACCCGCACCCACTGTGAGGGTACGAGAACGTAACAGCACCCAGCCTACGCCGCAGTGTCGGCGGTAGAACGCTGTTCTAGGTCATGAACTATAACTAGCATAATATGAATACTCTCCATAAGGAGGCCAACACAGAGGTATAACTCAATCACAATCTAAGGTAGAATATAGCACGATGAAATAGATAAGAAATCCTTAACTTAGGTATAACAGAAATGAAATACAAGTCTCAACATCTCTACAATATACAACTCTGAAAATAAGGACAACAACTAAACATGAAAAGGAAACAATCTAGACTATTTAAACTATGCAATGGTATCATCCTCAGCAGCTGCCTGAACCTCCCCAGGGGTCCAGGTCGCGAGTGTCATCTAGGCAAGCTCCAAGTAAGGGGTGAAGGGTTCCTCATCATCCTCTGTAAAATTTTCAACAGGTCCAGTCAGGACGGGAGCGAGCACAGTACATCTCAACAGTTCATAGCAGGTTAGAAAATATAATCATGCAGTAAAGTAAGATATAGATACTGAAGGAAATGCAGTATGTAAACAGAGAGAGAACTGTAATAGAAATATCTACTATAAGTAGAGAGCTACCAGTGACTAGTGTTTTAGAGTACAAAGTCGACATGTGAACGGCTTGATTTGTACATGGCTATACTAAAAAGGCGTACATGGCTATTCTACTTTGGAATTGTTCACATGGCTATTTATACTCCCCTGTACCCCTAATTAATACACAAGGATCCAACCAGGTTATGTTATGATTCTATGTAACAGCCCCCGAAGGGTGGTAAGCCCCCAAAGGGTGATAAGCCCCCAAAGGGTGGTATGCCCCCAAAGGGTGATATGCCCCCGAAGGGTGGTAAGCCCCCAAAGGGTAATATGCCCCCGAAGAGTGATATGCCCCCGAAGGGTGGTACATAGTAGTCCCATAAATAGGGATTCTGATAGACCCAAAAATGGGATAAGGATTCAGAGAAGACTCTGTGATCATATGGGTATATGTCACAAGTGATCAAAGAACCAAAGAAGCATATGATACGCCATGTAAGTGAAATGCACAGAACATAGAGTACCCGATGCTCCCTGAAGGGATAACATCTCAAAAAGGGATCTATATAGTACTAATCCGTGTGACCAACGTGACAGTATCAAGTAAAGTAATTTAATGCAGGAAATAATTCTAAGCAGGATATGAAATGATCAGAGAATGTACTCGCCTCGTATCTGAATGTCTGAAATAAATGTACTGTCCGAGATGAGGTACCTGACTCCTAGTTAGAGCAATACAAGTCAAGATGTATACAGAGGGTGATATATGAAATGTACAATGCAGCTGTATGCTGTCTAGGTCAAACTAGACCAAAGTCAACTCTCAGTCAACTCTAGTCAACTACACTAGTCAAACTAGGTCAAGTAGACCACTCCTAACCCCAGCAAGTCTCATTAGGCCTAACCAAGCCTAGTCTAGCAATCACACACCAATCACAAGGCTATACAAGCCAACACAAGCACACATCAGGGCACATTCACATTTAGCTATTTATCTTGGTATTTATATATAGCTATATGTATATAGGATTTCATACATTTACAACATTATACAATAAGAGAAAGTTAGAGAGGGAACTAGCATGTAAGGCTATGTGTGTGTGTGAACATGGAGGTGTACATGAAAAGAGAAACCAACACAAGGCCATATATCTTGAACCCCCATATATACATATCTATATACACATATATATATATATATATAACATAGGAAATTTCTATTCATCACATTAACATATTTACATATATACATTCATACATATTTCATATATATATACACATAGAGATATAGAGAGGGGGTTAAGGGCTAATACATGTGTGTATATGTGAGCGTGAGGGAGGAACTTGTGTGTTCAACACATGAGGGTGTAATGGTGGTTAGGTCTTAGAAATGTGATAATGTAGAGTGACAGTTATGAAGGAATCAACTTGGGTATTAAGAATGGGAAATCAATCATTCCTCAGGTTCCATCCCCCATTCAGTACAATGTAATCAAAGTCAATTCCTAATATATTCTCAGATTTTCATATAATAACAGAAGTGGGAAAACAGTCTCAGGTTTTCAACACATTGCAATCTCAGGATTTCAGTAACATGAATCCCAGTTTACTTGTGAACCAATGTGTGTATCAGATTTTGTAACATACAACCAAAAAGCAGTGGGTGAATTTCAGGATTAAGGTGACAGTGTACATATGTGTGTGTGTGTCAACATACAAGGCAAAAAGGAATAGGAATTCAGTCTAATAAAATCTAAACTTCCTCTAAGTCCCTACCCAAATCTCAGTTTAACTACACATAGGAAGCAAGTCAAGTGAATGTAAACCAATCTCAGGCATTCAGTGAATTGAAGAGGGAAACTCAGTATTCAGTCCCATGTTCACAACACCCAGATTTCAGGAAAACAGGACCTATTGTTAATAGTGAAACAACTCGTGATACTAACACAGTTAATAGAGAATGGGAATTCAATACATAAACTCAGGTTTAAAAAGTATCATGGACTGAATCAAACAATCATTCATTTACAGTTTATACAGTGAATCTCAGGTTATTTGCCAATTCGAAAAGGAAAGGAATCAATCCAATATGATTTAAGAATCAATCTCAGGTTTTGTTTGAAAATGAAAGGGAAATCAGTAAGTACTTCTCAGGTATTTTAGAAAATGAAAGTAGTGACAAGAAAACATAATTAAATCACTCATTCAAAACAGTTGAAAAAAAGAAAAGGAAACAATCTCAGTTCCTAATTTCCAATTCAAACGAACCAACACAAGTCTAATATCCTATTCACAATCAAGTCTAATATTCCATTTCAAATCATAAGCCTAATCTAATTAGTAAAAACCAATTCAGCAGGCATTAATACATGTGCTCATGTCAATTGTGACAATTTTATTAACTTAAACAGTTTAAAAATGGGATTTAACTCAGGAGTTCAGAATGAAGTTTCAGGAAGTTTCAGAGAATTAGGGAAAATTCCCAATTCGAAAACCAATACCCAATGAACTTGAACTATCAGGCATATAGGAATATTCCCCATGTGTACTCGTGTCTAGGGGGGTCCATTCGTGTCCAGGAAACTGGACACGAAGTGTCCAATCTGTGCATGTGTAACTCAGTGAACTAGTCAATTAAGACTGTCTCGTGCAGCCATGACGAATCGATTTAGGCTCGACACCGAGATCGAGAGGCCATGTGCTCGTGTCTAGGGTTAGGGGGTATGTAGGGCGAGAGGGTCGACACCCTGATCCGTGTCCAAGTCGCGTCTGCACGTGTCAAACGATGCGTGTCAGAGAGCTAAAATCTGTGCGGGTGCAACAGTGTAAAACCGGTGTGTGATGGATTCCGTGTCCGATACGACACGAGAGTCCATGGGACTCGAGGGGGGGTCTGTCAGTGATGGCCCCCACCTCTGTGTCAAAAATGAGGTGTCTACGTGGCGTGTCCAAAGAGAAACAGGACACGGGTAGCAGGGCACCCGTGCGCTGTGTCGTGTAGCGTGTCCACGGCCATTTTCGACATAGAAATGACACGAATTCGTGTTCAGTAAGTGGGGGTTCAAAAACACACATCAAGGGCTTCCCAAATATGTAATTTGTTTTAGAAAATATAAAGGTTTAATCCATTCGAGCATTTCATCAAACACCTACATATATGCATTGATACGTGTCTGATACGGACACGAAATGGATACCGCTCGACACCAAACCAATACCTACTGCTAGGGGACACCTAGGGCTTCATATTTATGCAAAGAAATCGAAAATCTATGGAAGGAATAGGAAGTTACCTATATGTGCAATTTACATGAAAAAGCTTCAAAAGGGGGTGGTTCTTCTTGTTAGCCAAACTCTCCAAATTGCCCCAAGCCTGAGAATACTCTCCATGAACAGCAAGAGGAAGACAATTAGAATCTAATGCAAGTGGTTTGAGCCAAAAAGGAGTTAAAATGGGAAAGTTATGGATTGGGGAAGATGGCTCTTACCTCTTTCTTCAAAAACTTGAAGGAATTAATAAAAGAGGCAAGAACAAATGGAAGAGCCATTAAATAGGGTGTGGAACCCTAGGTTAGCTGCCATGGGCTGATTAGGGTGGGGGTTTGGGTACATGGTGTGGGCCTATGGGCTTTAAGGCTAGTTATTGATTTAAGGTTTAATCACAAGTCATGGCTTATGACTTAAATCTAACTTAAGTCAAATAACCATACCATGGGTCAACTCTAGTCTAACTAGGGTTACATGACCTAACCAAGTCCAAACACAACTAGGGTTAGCTTCTAGGTTAGCCTACCAAGGACATTGCTAGTCAAAGTCAACCTAGTCAACCCTCATTCAAACAATTCCAAAATAAATTCTAAAAATTTCCATAAATTCAAATAAATTATAATAAATCCAAATAACCCTAAAAATTTCAAAAATACCCTAATCACATGGCTAGGCTCTAGGGTAGGCAGTCTCTACTGTTCAAAACACCAAAAATCATAAGTCATAAATTTAAATAGTTTAAAAATAATTAAAAATCACTAAAAATTATAATATAAATAAATATCATTAAATAATAATTATAATTACAAAATTTCAAAATTACCCTCTTCTGGAAAATTGGGTGTTACAACAGAGCAGTTGGCTGCTTTTACAGAAAACGAAGAATCGTCGACGTTAGCATCATCATTACTTGCTTTTGTCGACTATAGCTTTGTCACGTGGCGGACTGATTATCTGTATGTGCCTCCACAGCCATGCGTCCAGAAATCTGCATGCGCCTCAAAAGCCATGCGCCTCCGACTTACTCCTGATCCCGAAATACAGAAGCCAAGTCTCTATATGCGCCTCCACAGCCATGCACCCAAAGCTCTGCATGCGCCTCAGAAGCCATGAGCCCAAACTTGTCTATGACCACTAAAAGTCATAGATCGAGTCGCTACATATGCCAAATCTAAGGCACATTCTGACAGATTATTCTCCCTATAAAATCTGAGATCTTTGAGCCACATACATGCGCCATGTATCTTTTGACTCAGTTCTGCTCAAGAATGGGTGCTAACCACCCAAGATCTCAGCAACAGACGAATCTTCACGACTACCATGTGTTAGCTCCACCACAGCCTAACAAAGCAGTTTAGCAGATTTAGCTCTGACTCAGAACGCATCGTCCATGCACCCCACAGCATCAGCCATGTGGCATTTCTACGTATAGGCACATCCTACATATGTGCGCATGAGCAGACCAGTCTACTGCCTATAAATAGAGGGATCATTCCTTCTTCTAAAAAACAAAGATCATATCTACAGACAGAAATGAGAAGAGAGACACTTAACGTCTCCTCCTCCTCAAAATTCTCCGGCATCCAGAGCAACCCAGACCTTCAGAGAGTCCAAGATCATCATCAGGACGTCAACGGAGTCAACGCATTATCACTCGCTCTACCGATACAGTTTCCAGATAAAAACAAAAGTGTACTCCTAGGACCACATCTAAGTCCTATACTGTATATTGTTCTGTTTGTAATTGAAATACCAAGGTTTATCAATCAAAAAGACCTTGTCATATTTTTGATGGCGAACAAGATCCTGAGCCTTTGAATCCAGAGGGTAAAAATGCTCGAAGGATTGCTGAAGCCGCGACTTTGCAGTCGAAGTAGAGGTGGGATAACAACCTCTGTAAGTTGTTGATCCTGAACTCAATAAAGGACTCTCTGGCGGAGTCATACAGCAAGATAGTCAATACAAGGGATGTCTGGAAGGCTGTAGAAAATCTCTACAAAGAAGATGAAAACAAGAATAAGATCCACGTGATTTAGAAGGTCTGGAGGATGTGATTTGAGGATGACAAAACCAAGTTGTCTCAAGTCAAGGAGTTCTTCAAGCTACGTCAGAAGCTGGCGGATGACGGCATATCCTTAGCCGATGCCTTTGTCGTTGGGGATATTGTCGCCAAGCTCCCACCTGGGTAGAGCAACTTCAACGCGGACATGTGCCTCAAGAAGATGAAAGTGGATATGGAATGTCTCTTGCACTGGATACATGTTGAAGATGAGTTGAGGGATCAACTCAAAGTGGACACCTTGTCCAAGTAGATGGCCAAGGCGAACATAGTGCAAGGAGGAAACTTAAGAGGGAAGCAGAAGGATCCCTGTCCTAAGAAGAAAGACGTTCATCATCTGTAGGTAAAGTCGGCTCAGTTAAAGCCCAAGTCCAAAGAATCTAGGACTTGTTTCAACTGTGGCAAGAAAGGCCACTGGAGGAGGGACTGCAAGAAAAAACCAAAATAAAAGGAGCAAGGTGAGGCTAACTTTGGTGCTATGATTGCGCAGGTTGACTCAGCTGGAGTTGACATGGACTTATGGATAGACATTGGGGCTTCGTGTCATATTTGCTCAAAGAATGAGTGGTTCAACATGTACTAACCTATTTTTGAGAAGGTTATAGTGGCAAACCAGACCCAAGCTAAAGTACTTAGGATCGGAACGGTGGTACTGCAAATGACTTTAGGAAAGTTATCGACGATTCAGAAAGTGAAGCAGGTACCTGCTATATCCAAGAACCTGGTCTCAGAAAGTCTGCTTTGCAACACAGGCTTGAGGATGGACATTAACGTTGGTCAACTCGTTATGTCGTATAAAGGAACATACTTCGGAAAGGCTTTTTGTACCGAAGGGATATTCAAACTTCAACTTGTAACTCCTATGGAGAAAGTTAATACAGTTTTTTTCTGGTTATTCTATTAAGTTATGTCATAATAGACTAGGACATATTCATTGTAAAAGAATAAACAAGATGTTTAGTTTAGGGCTTATTTCCAAATGTGGGGGTAAGGAGTTGGAGAAATATGAGGTCTGTGCACAGACAAATATCACAAGAAAATCATTCAAGCGGGTAAACCGAAGTACAGATCTTCTGGAGTTGGTGCACTCAGATATCTGTGACTTTAAATAGTTCTCCACAAAGGCCGAGATGAAGTATTTCATTACCTTCGTCAACGACTTCTCAAAGTACACGTTTATTTATCTTCTCAAGTCTAAAGATGAAGCATTTGAGAAGTTTGAAGACTTCAAGGCTAAAGCCAAAAGTCAAACTGGACAATAACTCAAGAGACTCAGAAGTGATCGAGGGAGAGAGTATAGGTCTCATGAATTTGCATCATTCTGCAAAGAATATAGAATTATCAACGAGACAACTGCTCCCTCCCATCCATCAAATAGTATTGTCGAAAGGAAGAACAGAACATTAACAGACATGATAAACTCAATATCGTTGACTGTGGGTCTTCGAAATTGCTTCTAGGGTGAAGTAGTGCTTACGGCTACGTTCATATTGAACTGAGTGTCTTATGCAACTTCGGAAGTCACTCCTCATGAACTCAGGTTAAAGGTCAGACGCAACTTGAATATCATTCGAGTGTGGGGATGTCTGGTATATGTGAAGCTTCCGGATTTGAAGATTCAAAAGCTGGAAACAAGGACTACGAATACTATATTCCTGGGTTATGCTTATAAGAGTGATGCTCGGAGGTTTCTTGATGTTGAGTCAAATTATATTATTGAATTTTGTGATGCTGAATTCTTTGAAGATAAATTTGCAAGGCACAAGAACATTATTCTCGCGAACATTCTAAAGAACAGTATGAGTGCACAGGCGGCTCAAGTTCTTCACGAAGAGGTAGTCCAAGAAGAAGTTGTTGCAGCAGAAACAACTATTGAACCAGAACTCGCAGAACCTATGTCTAAGCAAGTAAGGAGACTAAAGGACTTCGAAGATGATTTTGTTACCTTCATGTGGAAGCAGCCCCACTTACCTATGATGAGGCAATGAAGACCATAGATGCTATCTTCTTGAAAGAGGCTATCAATGATGAGTTTGACTCGATAACCTCAAATAACACGTGGGTGTTGGTCGATCTGCCTGAAGGAACAAAACCAATCGGATGTAAATAGATCTTCAAGAAGAAGATGAAGGTCGATGGAACTGTTGACAAGTTCAAGGCAAGGCTAGTTGTTAAGGGATTTTCTCAGAAGTAGAAGATCGATTATTTTGACTCATATGCTCCAGTAGCACGGATGACGACTATCAGGATGTTGATTGCACTAAACGCAATTCATAAGCTGGTAATTCATCAGATGGATGTTAAGACTGCTTTCCTGAACGACGAATTGATCGAAGAGATTTACATGCAACAGCCATAAGAATTTGTCGTCAAGGGCCTCTAAGCAAAGATTGTAAGTTGGTAAAATATCTGTATGGTCTGAAACAAGCTCCCAAGATGTGGCATGAGAAGTTTGATAAAATCATAAGATCAAACGGCTACAGGATCAGCGAGATGGATAAGTGTTTGTACCCAAAATTTGCTGACGGAAGAGAAGTTGTCGTTTGGCTGTATGTAGACAACATACTGATTTTGGGTACAGATCTAGCAAGTGTCACTGAGACAAAGAAGTTTCTCTCATCTAAATTCAGCATGAAGGACTTAGGGGAAGCTAATGTTATCCTGGGGATAAAGATCATCCGGACACAAAGTGGATGGCACTGTCGTAATCTCATTACATTGAGAATATGCTCACATGCTATGGGCATCAAGATCTTCCAGGGATCGATACGCCATATAGGTGTGACAAGAAGCTGAAGCCAAATACAAAGAAAAATGTCAGACAGTTGGAGTATTCAAGTGTCAGCGGATGTTTGATGTATGCAACTACTGCCACAAGGCCTAACATAGCTTTTGCCATAGGGATGCTGAGTAGGTTAACGAGCAATCCAGGTGTGGAGTACTGAAAAGTTGTAAAGAAGATTATGAGATACATCAAGAGGACTTAGAAGTATTCACTACACTACTACGGACAGTGATACAAGCTGGTGCTCAGAAGTAGAGAGTGAAAGGTCCATAGGAGAATACGTCTTCTCCATGGGTGGACTATATCATGGAAGTCGAAGAAGCAGACTATGTTCTCTCACTATTCTATAGAATCTGAGTTCTATGCACTAGCGGCTGCAGCGGAGGAAGCAGAGTAGCTTTGGAAGCTCATGTATGGTCTTCCAATTGTTGTTGTACAGATACCGGCAGTACCAATATACTACGACAACTAGGCGACTGCAGCGGTGGCATCAAATAACATGTTCAATAGTAAGAAAAGGACAGTGCATCTAAGGAACAGGGCAGTAAATAATCTTATTAAAAGAGGAGTCATTGTCGTAGTTAATGTTTGGAGTCAGGAGAATCTGGCAGATCCGTTCACCAAAGGTCTCAAGCGCCAGCTTGTTAAAGACACAGCATGTAAGATGGGCTTGAAGTCACTCTGATATTGTGTCTTTGTAATTCTACTATAAAGTTAATGCTATTAGTTTAAAGAGAAATCTACTAGGCATCTAGCTTTTAGTTCAAAGAAGGACCATTGACTGGAAGAATATCAGGAGTAGTGGACAATCCTTTGGAAAGTTGCGAGGTTATGAACCCAAAACCACTATTGACTACTGATTATTATTTACAAAGAACAAAGTCCTGTGGGAGGATGGCGTAGAAGCCTTAATGAGTTCTCACATTTGGAATGTCCGGCGTGCTTTATAGGAAGCACGGGTAGCACAACACTACAAAGGAGCGTAGTACTCTACGCTACAGTAGGGTGACACCACATGAGGTACCTAGTGAGGGTAAAGCCTCAACTTCGGGCAAAGTCACAGCGACATAGCACCGCATATAGGCAAAAGGGAATAATATTGTATGATGAAGAGTGGTAGGCAGCACTACAAAGAGACTGGGCCTCATGTTGCAGTAGGTGACACCACATGAGGCAGTGCCTCAGCTTTGCAAGCCATGTCACGGTGGCGTAACACAGCAAGGAAGCAAAAGGCTTCTTGCTAGGTAGTTTGGCATAACAAAGAGGCTGGGCCTCATGCTATAGGTGGTATGACACCACACGAGACAATGTCTCGGCTTCGGGCCATGTCATAGCGGTGTAGCACCGCAAGGAAGCAAGAGGCTTCATGCCAAAGACTCTTTAAAAGAACTCACCTAGAGTGTATGGATAAAGATGTAGGCGGTCTCTTGAGAAAAATCTTATAGACACCCAAGATACATACACAAAACTAGGCTGGCATAAGGCCTTTAATGTACAGCCAGAAGCGCAGTTGATGTCATTATGTATGGGAAGAATTACAATTATGGTGCAGAATTCAAGGCTTAGTTCATTCTTGTGTCATGTTGTCATTTAACCCATATGGGAAGATTCAAGTCATAGCGACATTTATCATAATGAATGATGGACAGTCACTGTGGGGAACGCTCAACCCATATATAGAGATATGTGGGGGATTGTTGGTATTTTTGCCTATTATTGGTATTTTTGCCTTAGAGACTAGAAAGATAGTCCCAAATTTCCTAGACCAAGTGGATTGTATCTCTATATAAAGCTTTGCTGGTGTTGAGAGATCACATGAGGTATGGCACATAGGTGCCATGTGGGTGCCATGTAGGGGTATTTTCTAGTTGAAAGAAGGCTAAACCAACAAAAAAACATTAATACTTTTTGTCATGCTCATGGGATTATTTTCCTATGGAGCTAAGCCCCGAAGGGGCTTAGTGACTCGGACTCGGACTTGGACTTGGGCTCAAGGGAGCAAAGTGGCACTTTGTTGGCGAACTTCGTACTTAGCACATCAGCATCGGCACATTGTGCACTTTAGATGTGCTTGTCTTATGCGCGAGTCGCATGCACAGGTGCTGCGTAGGTGATGTACAGGAACACACAGGAGCGTGTGCAGGTGCTGCACAGGGGCTATGCGGGCTAAGCGTAGCTATGCGCGCATGCATTATTGTGGGGCTGCATATTTTCTCTGCTTCGTTGCTGAGCTGCTACGTACTTGCGGTGCTACGCTGCTGTGCTGGTTGAGGGGCTGCACGTCTGTGCTGCTGCACAGCGATACGCAGTCATGTGGGCGGACGGGTTGGTGGATTGAGTTGGATAAGGGGCACAGGCGGCTCATGATGTGGCTGATTGGAAGATTTTAGTGGTTATGGAAAGTTTGAGCAAATTATTTAGATCCATCTTTTGTGGGATTTGAATTTGATTCATTCAAAATTTTCTGTTATTCGCTCCTATCTTTTCGCAATCAGTTACGGCCAGGATGAGGATTAGGATTTCGGCCCTTCTCTATATATACTCTCTTCGTACCTTTATTGATTACTTACGCTGAAATTAATAGATGAAGAGAGCTGCGCCGCCGCTGCCATTGGAGTCCATTGGAGTTCTTCGAGTTCGAGAAAGGAGGTGATAGCGAGCGTTCCAGAAGTTCTTTCGAACTTGCTGGTTCCTGGGAGCAAATCGCAATAGGACGAATCTTTCTTTGAGCAACGGTGATCTTAATCACCCAAGCAAAGTTTTCTTCATCAACTCCGGTTCTCACAAAGAGACCGTGACTCCCACTCACTTTCTCACAAAGAGACCGAGTCATCAACCTCGTATCTCACAAAGAGAACGAGTATTCATCTATCTCTATAAGAGATCGAGATTTCCATCTAGCGATCTGTTTCGGGACTAATTAGTCCACCTCTAGTCTACCCCAATCTACTTTAGCCCCAAAAAAAAGAACGAGTATTCATCTCCCCAAAAAAATCATTTCCTTTTTTAATATAGTTTTTGTGGAAATTAGTCTACCTCTAGTCTACCCCAATCCACTTTAGCCCACCCCAATATACATTTTTCGATCCGCCCCTTCCATATATAGTGAAGAGGAGATACTAAATATGAAACTATTGTTGGGATCTCAAAGAACTTCACATGAATTCTATACAAGAATTATGAAACATTTATAACGTTTTTTCTATTTGTTATAACATTTTGGTTGTCCAAGCATTATATAAATGAGTTTAAATGTGGTTGTTAATAACACTTTCAAAAAATAATGTTTATTCCATTTATAACAATTTTTAATCATTAAAACACTAATATTTAAAACACATTGGTGCATACTTAAAACCTGTAGAATATAATTTATAAGGTTTTTGGCCATCATAACAAATTATTTTTCTTGTAGTGCACGTTTTCTCGTACCGCAAATGTTGTCAGTTATGCAACTATCATATATAGGCTACTAGATCAGCTCTGATAAACTTTAACGAGGCATTGCGAAGCTAGTATAACAATTGCAACTCACAGGGTGGATCGAGTCGGAGATGATCACAAAGGGGCCGAAAATTCCTAAATAAGGAAGGAGCGGCAGAAGTGGACCAAGAGACCATAGATGTAAGTACTATGTCAAATCTTTCTCTGCAACACCTACAACAATCATAACCATCTGATTTTTATAGACACATTTAGCATGATTTGTCTTACAAGTTTGTTTTTTGGCAACAATTTACAAATGTTCAGTTGGTGCAATGCCAGTGCCAAGTTCCGATGACTGGGCGCCAAGACTAATACTGTAGATGCAGCATGCTGGCTGGGGGGAATCAGCATAAGTACAGGATGTTCTAATATGCTGAGAGTGTTTGTGCCTGAGCGAGCTACTGGACTGGGCGTTCTGTGTGATGTACGTGACCGGACCGGGAAGGTCCGAGGGATGAGCCGCCGATCAGAGCAAGTTTTTGCCGGATCTATATAACTGGAGCGAAGAACTTGTTAATATATATATATATATATATATATATTAACAAAAATATATATATATATATATATATATATATATATATATATATATATATATATATATATATATATTAACAAAAAAAAAAAAAATATATATATATATATATATATATTTTTGTTAATATATATATATATATATATATATATATATATATATATATATATATATATATATATATCTTCAATTCAAACATGTGATGTTAGGATGGATCGAGGGTTAGGATGGATCGAGGAAGGGACAAGGGCAGTTATAGCTAGCTTGTTTGTTGACCAATTAGTACTTTTTGGATTCTGATTGTATGTCATGTTATGAATATAGTTGCTCTTTGGGTGGTTTGGCATTGTAAAAGTTTCTCGAAAGTTGTTGTCACAAGCTGTTTAAGTTGTTTCGTGGATGCTTATTGTTTGATAACCACATGCTAGAAGCTCTAGAAACCAACAAGATATTGCTCTTTGGGTGGTTTGGCATTGTAGAAGTTCATCGAAAGTTGTTGTCACAAGCTATTTACGTTATTTCATAGACATTGTTGTTTGATAACCAGATGCTAGAAGATTTGAAAATGAACAAGATAATTGGTAAAACCTTATTAATTTCCAATATTGAAATCAGTAAAAATGATGAAGATGTAATACAAAAAGAGAAATATGACTCCGTTTGGTTCAATGTAATGTAATTGTACTGTAGTCAAATAAATTTTTTATATTTAATTACAATACGATTAAGATTTACATTATGTTGGTGTTTTTGCCTTTAGACTAGAAAAGATAGTCCCACATCGGCTACACCAAATGGTGAGTATCTCAATATAGTGTATTGCTTGTGTTAAGGCGTGCACATGAGGTGTTGTGGGACACAAGTGTGTGTCATGGGGAAGTAATTTCCTAGAAGGAAAAAGGATTAATTCCAACAAGGTTGCAAGTTGATTTTTGTTGTTCGGACTCGGACTCGGACTCGGACTCCAAGATGCCTCGTGCATGCCCGGAAGTGTTCGGAGGGTAGGCGTGGACTGGCACTCAACTATGTTGATTGTGGGATGATGTAAAATATCAAACTCTATTTTAGAGTATTTGTATTTTAGTCCCACATCGGATAGGAGAAATGGTGAAGTCTCACTCCATTCTATAAATAGAGCCCCCTGGCCTCCTTTCTAAGATGAACCAAAGAAGAGAGTTAAGGGAGTCTGTAAAGTTCAGGAAGCCTGTTCAAGTCACAAAAAGTTGACTAACGAGTGTTCCAGAAGTTCTCTAAGAACTTGCTGGTTCCTGGAAGCGGATCGTATAAAGGCGAATCTTGCTTTGAGCAACGGTGATCTGATCACCCCAGAAAAGCTGTCTTTCTCTTTCTTCTTTCCTTCTCTTCTCCTCTGGTCTTATCAGAAACCACTTGTGCTTCTCTGATCTAATCAGAAATCACTTGTGAGCTTTCGTCGCTGCTGCTACAAAATTCATTCGTGTCTTCTTCGAAGTGTAACATTTGATTTTGTCTCTCTGAATCCTCCGAGATCTCAGTTGTGCACCTTCTTCGAAGTGTTGCCAAATCACTCTGTTGACTCACGTTCTTCCATTTAAGATCTGTTTCGGAATAACAATCTCAAAATAAGACTTAGATCCGATGGAGAACAACCGTGCAAACCTTCTCGACACAAGTTTTGACAAACTTGAGAAGTTTGACGGGGAGCATTACAACGTCTGGAAGAGAAAGGTCAGCCTTAATCTTCAACTCGTGAGCGTAGACTATGTGTTGACAGATCCTGAGCCTTTAATTCAAGAAGGTGAAAATGCATGAAGGGTCGCTGTGGCCACTGCTCTACAATCCAAGTGGAGGAGAGATAACAACCTTTGCAAGTTGCTTATCTTAAACTCTACGGAGGACTCTTTGGCAAAGTCATACAGCAAGACAGTCCAAGCTAAGGACGTCTGGGAGTCTGTAGAGAATCTCTACAAGGCAGATGAGAACAGGAACAAGATCTACGTGACTGAAAAAGTCTGGAAGATGCTATTTGAGGAGGACAAGACGATGTTACCTCAAGTCAAAGAATTTCTCAAGTTACATCAAAAACTGGAGGATGACGGCATGCCCTTG
This sequence comes from Iris pallida, assembly GCA_029216955.1. NCBI lineage: Eukaryota > Viridiplantae > Streptophyta > Magnoliopsida > Asparagales > Iridaceae > Iris > Iris pallida. The sequence continues at coordinate 99,796 of JANAVB010023429.1, read as the reverse complement.
GTCGATGCATTTGTCGTTGGGGGCATTGTCGCCAAGCTCCCACCTGGGTGGAGCAATTTCATCACGGACATGTACCGCAAGAAGATGGAGGTGGATCTTGAACGCCTCTTGCACTGGATTCATGTTGAAGACGAGCTGAGGTCTCAAATCAAAGTGGACACATTGTCCAAACAGGTGGCTGAGGCCAATCTGGTACGAGATGGAGACTCCAGAAGGAGACAAAAGGCTCCTTACAATTAAAAGAGGGACGTTCACCAACTAAAGGTGAAGTCGGCTCAGTTCAAGCCAAAGTCCAAAGCACCTGGGACTTGTTTCAACTGTGGCAAGAAAGGCCACTGGAGGAAAGGCTGCAAGGAAAAACCCAAACAGAAAGAGTAAGGTGAGGCTAACTTTGTTGCTATAATTATGCAAGTTAACTCAGCCAGTATTGACACAGATTGGTGGATAGACACTAGGACATCATGTCATGTTTGTTCAAAGAAGGAGTGGTTCACCACATATAAGCCTACATCTGAGACGGTTATGGTGGCGAACCAGACATAAGTTGAAGTGAAGGGGATCAAAACGGTGGTACTGTGACTAAATTCGGGAAAGTTGCTGACACTTCAGGAGGTGAAGCATGTACCCGCTATAGCCAAGAACCTGGTCTCAGGAACTCTGCTCTGCAACACAGGCTTGAGGATGGACATTAATGCTGGTCAGGTGGTTATGTCTTATAAAGGAACATACTTCAGAAAGGCTTATTGTACCGAAGGAATATTCAAACTTCAACTTATAACTCCGTTGAGATGATAAATACAGTCTCTATTTCTGATTATTCTCTTGAGTTGTGGCATAATAGACTAGGATATACTCATTGTAAAAGAATAAATAAGATGTCTAGTCTAGGACTTATCTCTAAATGTGGAGGTAAGGAGTTGGAGAAGTATAAGGTCTGTGCGCAGACGAAGATCACCAGAAAACCGTACAAACGGATAAACTGAAGTACAGATCTTTTAGAGTTGGTACACTCAGATATCTGTGACTTTAAACAATTCTCCACAAAGGCCAGGATGAAGTATTTTATTACTTTCATCAATAATTTCTCAATGTACGCATTCATGTATCTGCTTAAGTCTAAAAATGAAGCATTTAGTAAATTTAAGGACTTCAAGGCTGAAGACGAACGTCAAACCGGACAATAACTCAAGAAACTCAGAAGTGATCGAGGTGGAGAGTATAGGTCTCATGAATTTGTATCGTTCTGTAGAGAACATAGAATTGTTCATCAGACGACTGCTCCATACTCCCCTCAATCAAATGGTGTTGTAGAACGAAGAACAGAACATTAACAGAGATGATGAACTCAATACTGTTGACTACGGGTCTTCCAAATTGCTTATGGGCCGAAGCAGTGCTTACGGCTACTTTTATTCTGAATAGAGTATCTGTTTGCCATTAAAATTCTTTTATTGCAAATTTCAATACAAACAGAACAGTGTTACAATATAGGACTTAGATGTAGTCCTAGGAGTACACTTTTGTTTATCTGGATCCCTTGTGCCGATGGAGTGAGTGGTAATGCGTTGACTCTGTTGACGATCTGACGACGGTTATCAGTTCTCTGAAGGTTTGGATTCTCTGGGTGCTGGAGCTTGCTGAGAGGAGGAAGACGTTGAATGTCTGTATCTGCCACTCTGGTGGTACAAAGTCTCTGTGTGTTCGTTGTATCTTCTGTGCGCCCGTAAGAAGGAAATGATCCCTCTATTTATAGTTTTGCAGGCAGGCTGCTTATGCGTGCATGTAGGATGCGCCTGTACGTAGGGATGCCACGTGGTGATTACTGATGGAGGCGCATGGACGATGCGCCCTAATCGAAGGGTAGACTTCTTCATGTTGCTGTTGTGAGCCGGCACGTAGCAAAAGAGAAGATCTTTCTCTTGCTGAGATCTTGGGTGAATCGAGTAAAAGGACACGTGTCATCGGCCCATGGCTCAGAGATCTCAGATTTGGTGGGGAATCATCGGGCGAGATGCGCCTTGGATCGGGCGCATCAGGAGGCTGTGGTTCATAACCTTTAGGAGTTTCGAACCATTCTGGACGCATGGCTTTTGAGGCGCATGCAGGCGACTTTCCTTCTTTCTTTTGGGATCAGAGAACAGTCTGGGGCGTATGGCTTTTGAGGCGCATGCAGATTTGGGCGCATGGCTGCAGAGGCGCATACGAGTAGTTGGGTGGCCACGTGGCAGCAGCCGTCGGTGGAGAAGTAATGATGATGCTGATGTTGCCGATGCTTCGTCTTCTGAAAAAGCTGTCAACTGTTCAGACTTTGGGAGGTGTGCTGCCAACTCTGTCAGTTCAGCATTTAATGTTGGTGACATTCGATGGACAGCTGAGTGGGTGCATCGATTGACGTTCCACTAGGCGTATGGGGACGCACGGGGGCGCATCCCCTATGAAGCGCTTGGTATTTGTGATGTGCTTGACGCTGAGGGACGCGTCTGTATGATGCGCCTGATGTCGGAGGGCACGTCGGGGTGATGCGCTATCTGGCCGACGCATTTCATACGTCTTTAATGATGCGGCTGTTACGTTCTTCGAGTGCTTTAAATAGCCGTTTGGCTGAATTCGAGGCGTCCGGTTCATCCATTTAATGTAAATTCATTACACGAAATTCGGAGAGCCATCCACTTGGCGCGTGGGTTTGATTTGCCCGGCCTATAAATAGTGGCATGGAGAGAGGGTTTGCTTCTCGTTCTCTCACGTACTTTCGATATGAACTTGTGTATTCGGGTGCACTCTGTTGACGAAGTGCTCCTGAGGGTGAAGATGCGACGCCGTGTCTTAGTTGATGCACTTGAAGGTGACTGTTATATCCAAAAGACGGAGTCGAGGGCTTCCGAGGCGGGCGGAAGGTGCCTATTGCATCCAAAGATAGGGATGCTCGGGCCTCGTTTTCGTTATTCCGGAAGAGCCGTAGATCGGAATGGCGGTGCTAGGCTCTTTCTTCCTTCAATGTGGGCGTTGCCCATTCTGGTTGTGTTGAAAGCTACTCCTTTAGCCGCGGTTTCGATCACGGTCTTCCTTCGCCTTTGGAGGCTCTTTCGAAGCCTCCCCTGGCCACAGATTTGCGGTGCTGTTCTCTTCTTTGGTTCCAGCCAGAAGGTTAAATGCTTCATTAGTCGAAGCACTTATCAGGTAAGCCTGGCTGGAAGAGCGGCGCATAACTGGGCTGCTGAAGGAATGCACATAACTGGGGATGCACGTAACTGAGCTGCTGAAAGGATGTGCCCTGCTGAGTGCGCATGGCGAGATGCGCCTGGTTGAAGGTGCATGGTGGCTGTTGTGCCTGTCTGGAGGCGCATGGTGGTTGCTGGCTGTAGACTTAGGGTCCTTTGTACCACCTTTTCTAAACATATAATAGACTTTTATATGTAATAAAAAGTCCTCTTTCAAATGTCTATATTTGTTTGTTTTGTTTGTGAAGTATTTGTCCGAGCTCTGGCGCATGTAGTGTCTGGCGCGTAGGATTTTTGGCTCTGAAATTCTATGCTTCTACAAGACCCCCTTCAAAGTTTTCAAAACTTTTAGATAAGTTTTGGAATACTTTGAATAAGAAGCATGGTGGTCAAGGCGCATGACTGTTAGAGCGTATGACTGTTCGGGCGCATGTCTGTTCGGGCGCATGCTCCTCTCAGTAAATGCAAATGATAATGTCTCGGTAACCGAAAAGATTAATAATGATCTTTTGATTTTATTTGCTGTTATCTTTTTACAGGACTCGAGGCGACGACTGAGGTCACCTTTCATCGGTTCACGCGTGCGACTGTGCCTATAAATAGGCATGAGATGGAGAGAGAAAGAGTTCTTCTTTTCTCTGCCTTTGCTTTTTTAGAGTTCTTCTTCAAAACCCTAACTTTCTTCTTCAAGAGGATGGCTCCCAAGACTCCTCGCGGCGGTGCTAAGGGAAAGGAGCCGGCAGAGTTCGCCGACGAGGATGCTCCTGCCACCATTGTGACTCCGGCCGACGTTCGTCCCGCGGTGACGGGTGGGTGTCGACTTTTGCTATATTCTTTGTTCAGACAAGCTTTGGGTCATACTGTGCCCTAACTCTCTGCTGCCGACGCGTATGGGCTTCTGTCCTTGATACGCTGAGGTTTTATCCTGCCGACGTGCATAGGCTCAGGCCTTTATTATGTACCGAGGTTTAATTGCTGATGCGCATGGGTTTTGTACCCTAATGATGCGCCGAAGCCTTTTGCTGACGCGCATGGACTTACGCCCTGATGATGTGCCGAAGTTCAAACGCTGATGCGCATGGGTTCATACCCTGATGATGCGCTGAGGCCGAAGGGCATGGGCTTACGCCCTGATGATGCGCTGAAGCTTCCCTGCTGAAGCGCATGGGTTTATACCCTGACGATGCGCCAGGCTGCTTGACACATTTTGTCTTTTTGCCTGACATTTATTTTGGTTGTGCCAGTGTCGATGACAATCCCTTTGCTGAATGATGTCCTCCTGGACGCTTCTCTTTGTCAAATGGGAGTTAATTTTGATAAGGCGGTGATCAACCCTGCGAAGGATGCTATCCTACAGAACCAACCTCGTGAAAGAGTGCTACAAATCCAGAACCAGTTGCCAATTTTCTTCCAGAGTATGACGGAGATCGGTAGACTGAAATCTGCTGAATCTGAGGATGTCACTTTCTTAAAACCTGCCTTTCTGTTTGGTGACCGACTGGTCTCTTCTGAAGCGAAGATACTGAGGATCAAAGAAGACTGGTTCTTTTCTGCAAAAGGCATGGTTCTGTACATGCGGCAACTTGACCGCCAGTTGCCGCTGACGGCCTTTTACCGTTTGGCTTCGAAGAGAAGGATGCGCTGGGAACTTACTCCTTCTCAAGGAGGGGCTTTGGGAGGTACCCTTTCGATTGATGCTATCTCGAACCAGAGGGATACCTTGGCCGCTTCACGAGCCGGTTCCTCGTTTAGTTGTCGAGCTTTACGTCCCGGAAGCCTTTACAGTGAAGTCCCAAGCGACACGTTTGCCTTCAGTGCTCCGACTTTTGCAAATCAGATGCTGACATCGAAGGTCACGTATCCGAAAGGTAACTTTAGAGTTGAAGGTTGGTGTCACCATATCCCGAGGTGGGACGAGTTGACCATTTGGGTGCTTTCGAAGTTCAAAGCCGAGCTTAAGGAGATTGGGCTGACGGCCGCTATCCGTGCCACACAGGCTGGCGTGGATCTCAATAAGCCTATGTTCCTTGCACTCTTGGAGTTGTTCAATACCCAGACTGGCACCTTCTATACTTCGATGGGGGAGTTGGGGTTGGCTCTCCATGAGATGTACGAAGTGTCCAAGCTTCCTTGGGGCTCGGAACCGTACGAGGAATATTTCCCGTTGAATGAAGAGATCCAGGTTCTGGAAAATAAGGACCCGGAGATGATGACGGTTTTTAAAGAAGTGGCAAGCCATCATTATCTGATGCACCGGAAAGACAAGGGTAAGACCCAGCCTCATGTGACTGCTTAGAGGGATTATGTTTTCAAGCAGGATTTGACGGACTCCTCGAGGATCCGGTTTACGACTCCGCAAGGGCTGAAACCTGCGGAAGTGACTTCTGAGATAAGCCGGCTGGACGAGAGAGCTCCAGGTTCAAATGAGAGTGGCGAGAACGCGTATAGCTGCTTCTGGCACTGTGCGTACCGGATGTCATCTAAGGCGGTGCTGACGGCATATCTGATGATATGGCTCCGGGATTGTGTGTTTGCGGGCGGATCTGGTGCGATAGAGAGGGTGCACCGGAACCTTATTTTGCCTGCCGTGAAATTGGTCATTGGACGACCTTTAGCCCTCCTCCCTGCGATGGTGTGTAACCTGTTGCGGGGTTTGAGGATCTTTGCTGATGATGTCATTCTCGGGAAAGGTAAAAATGACAACTTTCCTCGGGCCGAGCTACCGTTCCATTATCTTATGGGATGGTTGATTTTGCATCGTCCGAACGTGATGAGTCCCGGTCCGTAAGAGGATCATGTTGAAGGAGATGTATTTATCTGCCGCTTCTACAAGAGAAAGTAGTTACACACGGGCGTCCCCGTTTGTAGGAGGGTTTTGTCCTACCTTCAGGGATGGAAGATTGTCAAGGTTGGCCCCATCTTTAAAGACTTCGAGGCTGACCAAGATTTGGACGACTCTGGTGAGGATGCGATTACTCTGCCGAAATGGAGTTTTCGTTGGTTGCAAAGTATTCGGTCTTCTCACTTGGTCTACCGCAACCAAAATAGATATTATCTGGAGCCATATCTGCCCAGCCGGTTTGCTCGCCAGTTTGGCTATACCCAACTAATGTTGTAGAATCCCAGTAGCAGTCTGGGGTTTATCGGAAGTTTGCTGGATGGGGCCCGGGGCTGGCAATATTACAATGCCGGGTGTACTGGTGTTCGTTTTACTACGCCAGTTCGTAACCCTTGGCCACAAATCCTGTATTCGGACGCCAAGCTGTATTGTATCATGAATACTGCATCTCCTGGTTATGACAGGAAGACTAGTTTCATTGTTGGAACTCAGCTGGAGGCCACGACGAATATGTTGATGGCGGCCTGGTCATATCGTCCGCCAGAATTGGCGGGATATCGGGCTGCTGCTGCAGCCTCAGTGAAGGATCCCTCTGTTGGGAAGAGACGGGCCGATGCAGAAGCTGGTTCTTCTGTACCAAAAAGGCCGAAAAAGACGTCAACTCCAAAGACAGGAGTGCCACCTGTAACGCCAGCGGAATCAGTTCCCGTTGAGGTAGGGAGTCCTTCGTAACTTTGGCTCATCTTGTTATTTTGGTGACTTGTACTTTTCTTCTTGCAGGGATCGTCGAAGAAAAAGACCCGTGTTTCGAAATCGGGTGTCAGTAAACCGAAGGAAGTGGCAAGCTCGTCTGACGAGCGTATTCCTCCGATGTTAATGTCTCCAGTGGAGGAGAGTCCTGAAGATGTTCCTGCGGAGGTTTTAGTATCTCCAGACTTTGTTGAAAGAGATGCGGAGGTTGCAACAACTTCCGGGATGGTGCCAGTCACCGTGGGGCCTTGGACGTTGAGGGCCCAGCGGACACGGGGCTTCGTGATGATGAAGTGGAGTGGAGTTCGTCGTCTTCGGATGACGTTGCTCCAGAGTTGCAAGAGCCTGTTGCGGGGGCACAGGTATGGTTGGAACAGAAGAGAGGGTTGATTCCCCTCCTTGTCATGATGAAGGTGGGTCGGCTGTAAAACTGTCGAGCCCTACCCCAGCCTCAGTCGCGGAGGTTGAGGTGGCTACCGATCAAGAGGTAGCGACAGATCCTATCCCTGTAGAGGGATTTGGTGAAGAGATTCGTCTGCCGTCCCCGACTCCTGAGGCGGGTCAGGAGACAAGTGTTGATCTCTCCATTCTGCCAGGGGAGGTACTGGCTGCTGATAGGACGTTGGGGGCTGAAGAGGTGGCCACTGACGTCGGTGGTTCTTCCGAGCTTGGGAAGGACAAGGGTGTGGAACCCTCTGTGGCTCCTTTCACTTGGGGTACCATCTCGACGCCTGTCCCGACTTCTTCTGTTCCTTTGGCTCCTCAGGCTGGCATTCCAGCCCCTGTTGATGAAGAGCCTAACGATGTCGAGGTTCCAGTCTCGTAGGTTGAGGTCGGTAGATCTTCCTCTGGTCCGCCAACTACAGCAGCTCCTCCGACTCCTGCTATGACGCTGCAGGTACTGGCGGATGCAGATGAATATGTGAAATTCATCATTGAGGGGGTATATAAAATACTGCAGAGGGGTGTATCTGCGGTGATAAACGCCAATGGGAGCTTTGCAACGGCAAGAACTCTGGCGATGCCTTATATCGACCTGATCCGTCTTCACCAAGGCCATGATCATATGGCCGAGATCCTGGAGGCTTCGGTGGTTGAGCTGGACCAGCGGCTCTTGGAATTTCAGCGCATCCAACGAAATAACCTCTCCGTCTTGATAGATGCGGAGAAGGGGAAGCTGATCGCCGAGATTGAGTCTTCCTACCAGGCCACCGTGAGTGTCTGGGAGCGCGAGGTGGCTGAGACTGAAGCTGCAGTGGAGCGGTTGTCTCAGTCTACGCAGGAGACAGTAAAGGTACAAGCTGCGTTGGACGCTAATATCGCGGATATTGATGCCCAGATCCGCCGCCTTGAGGATCAGCGAGCCCGACTTTTGTTAGATGTCGAACGTGCCCAGGCTGAACATGTGGCATTCAAGGAGTAGGAAGCAACCTTCACCCACCGAGCTCTTGCCCTAGCTCAGCAGCGGCAGCACCTGGATGAGAAGTATGAGAAGGACACCTCTCTTGAGGCCATAGAGGCGATGCGTCAAGAAGCTGAACGCCGGGTCTTGGCGACTGTGGAGACTCGGGTAGCAGACTTGAGGCGTCGTATTGAAGAGCTTTCGGCCAACCCTGGGGATGTTTAGGGGTCGTAGTCTCTTCTTTTTTGTGTATCTTACAACTCTTATTGGGGATATTGTAATCCTTTACTCCCTTTTTTTTAGAAATAAAGAAGTACACCCTTTTCTGCGATGTGTTCATTTTTGCTTGTCATGAACTTGATAATTTGTGTGGACCTATTATCTTTTGCGCACCTTGGTTTTAGGTACAGATAATAAGTTTGAAAGAACCACCATGTTTGCTCAGAGGTAATGTAGACGTGGCAAATGGGGGGTTCAGATGATAGAATCTTCCTACTCAGAGGTTTTATGGACGTGGTAGGAATGACTCTAGGGAATACGCGAAACTACTCAGAGGTGATGTGGACGTAGAAGTTCTACGATCAATGTACGGCAACACGGGAGTGGTCTGTACGGGATGTTTACTCAGAGGTAATGTGGACATAGTAAACATAAAGGATAGCATAGTCTTATGGAATGTGAGGTTCCGCTTTGTAGGGCGTAGGGAAAACAACTCAAAGGTGATGTGGACGTGGTTGTTCTTTTACTGGAGGATGCCACGGAACAGCTGGGTTTCGGAAGCGCATGAGTTTGTGGAAAAAGATTGTATGTGAGCCTTGATGATTAGGTCCATAAATCCCCTTATGGAAGCACATGTCTGAAAGATGTCAAGAGTAGTACTTCTTTAGGAACTTGTCGTTGATAGGCATCATGAACAAGTCCCCATTGTGTTTGGCGAGGCGGTAAGCGCCGTTTGAGTATACCGTCTCTATGATGAAAGGTCCTTCCCACTTGGGCTCGAACTTTCCTGGTGTCTTATGGGTTAACACCATCGGCCTCCTGACTGCCAGAACCAGGTCGTCCACTTGGAAAGTCCTCTGTTTGACTTTCTTGTTGAAAGTCTGTGATATATGGGCTTGGTAGAGTTCGATGCGTTGTTGAGCTAGGAGACGCTTCTCGTCAAGTGCTTCTAACTCCCGCAGACGACGACGTTGATTGTCTTCTTCTGTGAGTTTGTTTGTGATGGCTACACGGAATGAGGGTATCTGGATCTCGAGAGGCAGTACCACTTCACTCCCGTAGACCAGTAAGAATGGTGTGTTGCCTGTTGGGGTCCGTACCGTTGTGCGATAGGCCCAAAGGCATTCGCCAAGCTTTTCGTCCCAGTCGTGTTTATTGGATGACATGACCTTTTTGAATAGCCTGACGATAGTCTTGTTGAACGCCTCGGCCAATTCGTTTACTGCCGGATTATAGGCGATTGAGGCCACGTTTTGGATACGATTTTTGTCATAGAACCTGCTGAAAATGTGGCTGTTGAACTGAGGACCATTGTCATGGATGATCTGCCGGGGTACTCCGAAGCGGTAGATGACATGGTGTTTGATGAAGCTGATTACCCTGGAGCTCTTCACTTCTGCCAGTGGGACAGCTTTTGCCTATTTAGAGAAGTAATCAGTAATGGTCAGGATGAAGCGGTGTCCCCTCGATGAAGGAGGGGTGATTGGCCCTACAATGTCCATGCCCCAGGCTTCAAAGGGCCAGGAGGCGACTGTAGGATGTAGAGGTTCTGACGGTGTGTGAATGAAGTCTATGTGAAGCTGGCACGCATGGCACTTCTTAGCATATTCGACAGCGTCAGCGGCCATGGTTGGCCAGTAGTAGCCCATGCGTCGCAGTCGATCCTGCAACTTAGGGCCAGGCTGATGGGCCCCGCAGGTTCCATCGTGAGCTTCTCGAAGGGCTTCGACTGCTTCTTCATTGGACAAACATAGAAGGAGAAGTCCATCATAGGAGCGTCGGAATAGCATTTTAGTGGCTGTATCGTAGTAGAATCGAAGAAAGCGTCTCTTGACTGAGACGGCTTCCTTCGGGTCCTCTGGAAGAATTTCGTAGACGGCGAAGTCGATGAACAGGAATCTCCAGTCTCGGACATTAACACCAGTACTTGTCGGCATGGCATGGGCCACTCGTAAGCACAGGTTGTTTTTAGGACACACCAAGTCTCGGCCAATCACTGTGACGTAGTGTTGAGTCTCGAGAAGTGCTGCCAGAGAGGCCGCGAGGCAAGCCAGAGCGTCAGCCTCCAGATTTTGTAGGCGAGGTACATGTTCAATAAAGAATTCGGTAAAGGTTGAAATGATGTTCAACGCCACTTCATGATAAGGGATCAGATCTTCATGATGAACTTCGTATTGCCCTCTGATCTGGTTTACGACGAGTTTGGAATTGCCGTAGGCCTCCAGATGATCCACCCCTAGCTGTTGTGACAGCTGGAGTCCCATAATGAGCGTATTGTACTCGGCAATATTGTTGGAGCAAGGCTTCGAGAGGGAGTAAGCACGCTGGATGACCAGCTGATCGGGGGAGACTAAGACTACCCCCACTCCTGCGATGATTTGGCCTTTGGGGCCTGTTCTTGAAGCGCCATCGAAAAACATCTGCCAGACGGAGTTTTCTTCGGTGACGTTGGATTCTTGGACCTCATCCGGGATGTCTTCATAGAGTCTTGAAGATTCTGGGATGGGGTATGCGGCTAAAAAGTCGGCGAGGGCCTGACCTTTAACAGCTTTTTGTGGCACAAACACCATGTTATACGGTGTTAGCAGGATTGCCTATGTAGCTAGCCGGGAGTTCAATGATCCTGGCTTCGTCACGAGGACTCTGAGTGGATTGACCCGGGATATAACATGTATTGTCTGGCCCGAGACATAATGACGAGTCTTCTGGATGGCGAACACCAAAGCCAAGCACTCCTTCTCTACGGGGTTGTACCGGTGTTCGGCCCCGATGAGCGTTTGACTGAGGTATTAGATTGCTTGTTCATAGCCTGTATCGCTGTTCTGAGCTAGCAGAGCGCCGAGGGAATGATCCATGGCACGGACATAAAGGAGAAATGGTTTGCCGGCGACGGGTGCCACTAGGACTAGTGGGCTCGTCAAGTAGGCTTTGATGTCGTCGAAAGCCTTTTGGCATTCCTCTGTCCAGACGTAAGAGACTCCCTTCCTCATGAGCTGAGTAAAGGGTTAACATTTGCTGAAAAGATTTGCTATGAACCTCCGGATGTATGCCAGACGTCCCTGTAGGCCCCGAAGTTCTCGAAAGTTCTTCGGAGGGTCCATGTTGAGGATGGCTTTAGTCTTCTCGGGATCAACATGAATGCCTTTTGCCGTGATAACGAAGCCCAAGAACTTTCCGCTAGAAATCCCTAGAAAGGATTTAGCGGGGTTCATCTTGAGTTGGTGCGCCCGCATGAGATCGAAAACTGTTTTGAGGTCTTGCAGGTGATCTCTTTTGAGACGGCTCTTGACTGCGATGTCGTCAACATAGCATTGGACTGTCTTGCGAAGGTGTTGACGGAAAATGGTGCTCATAGCTCGTTGGTATGTTGCACCGGCGTTCTTCAAGCCGAAGGGCATCACTGTGTAGCAGAAAATACCCTTCGGAGTCCTGAATGACGTGTGTTTTGCATCATCGGGGAACATCTTGATTTGATTGTAGCCTGAATATCCGTCAATGAAAGACATGCGTTCAAAGCCACATGTGTTGTCGATCATCACATCGGTGATTGGAAGCAGGAATTCGTCCTTCGGACAAGCAGAGTTGAGATCCCTGAAGTCGATACAGACTCGTATCTTCCCATTCTTCTTGGTGACAGAGACGATGTTGGCTACCCAATCTGGGTGTTGTTCCTCACGGATGAAGCCGCTAGTCAAGAGTTTATCCACCTCCTAATCGATGGCGTTCATGATGTCCGGACGGAAGCGTCGCTGTTGTTATTTGACAAGCTTGGCATCAGGTAAGATGTTCAGCCTATGCATCGCGATCTGGGGATCGAGTCCCGGCATGTCTTCATAGCTCCAGGCGAAGACATCGATATACTCTTTAGCAAGCTGGATTAAAGACTCTCGGTCTTCTCCTTCTAGGCTTTTGCTGATGAAGATGGGTTTGGAAGAAGCTCCATCCCCAAGGTCGATCTGCTCGACTTCGTCTTCGGTGGGAGGTTCACGTAATTCAAAACGAGACTCCTATTGTTTCCCTAGGCGTTGAGCCCAGGGTTCTTCTTCGAAGGGTTCCGGCGTTTGGTCTTCGCCTTCATCTTCTTGAGGTTGTGCTGATGTCATGTTAGCTGACAGCACTTTCTTGAAGACTGGCCCGATGCTGGTATCGGAATCCTACGTCGATGCTTCGGAGGAGTGAGAATGTTCTACTTCCTCTGCGTCTGAACTCTCTGAAGTTGATGGCAGCGTGACATAGCCTACCCCCCGTCGAGTCCGATTGTAGTAGTCCTGCGGCTTTCCTTTAGGTATTGGAAGCCGGAGAGGGAGACGTCGACCCTTGCCGTAGTTCAGGCCTTTGTTGCTTTTTAGGTCGTAGCCCATCTTTTGGATGATGTGCTTTGCCGTATCCGTGTACCGATAGACTTGTATTCTGCCGGTATCTGGTTCTGGCTCGAGTGGCGGGAGGTCTTGATGACGCTCGACTTTGCCAAAGATGATGGATTCTTCGTCTCGACTTCGTGGAGGGACCATGTAACAGACTCCTTGAGACGGGACTACTCGATTTACATGATGGACGGTCGTTATTTGTGTTTGCAACGACCGTAGAGCGTTATCTAATGTATACATGGCATTCCAATGTGGAAGACAGGAATAATTAAATGACACTCTATTATTGATGAAATACGAGATTTTATCCCGTGGGATTACATTGTCTAGGGAGGGTGCGTCTACATCAGCAGAGATGTATTCGCCTAGTTCCTCATCTGTAAGTACTGGGATTGGATCAGGAGAGTCCACCACAGCTTTGATTTTGGGGTCCGAGAGGGTTATGTGAGCCTTCTCGAGTATCTTGGATGACTGCGGTGGCTTGCCCTTGAGACGCACCTTCAGAGGTTCCTCAACTGCGTCTCCGGTGATTGGTGCCTTCCTCTGTAATTTTGCAACAAGGGGAGCCGATGTTTGAGGCGGCTTTCCCTTGAGGCGTATCTTCAGGTGAGCTTCAGGAGCAGCTGGTGCTTTCCCGAGTAGCTTAACGCTCATGGGAGACAACTTCTGAGGTGGTTTGTCTTTGAGTCGGATCTTCAAAGGGGCATCGGTAGTGACCTCAGGCTCCATGTCCGACTCTGCTGCTGTTTCTGCCTCGTCATCAGCATCATTGGCTTCTTCATCGTCAGGTGACTTGTACAAGTCGGAGTCGGTGAAGTAGGCTTCAATCCCTTTGAAAGGGTCGATGTCTGCGAAATTCGTCCGAATGACGCCATTGGTGGAAACGTACTTCATACATTGGTGGAGCGTGGATGGCACCACCATGTACTCATGGAGCCACGGTCGACCGAGCAAGATGTTGTAGTTGACCTCGGCATCCACAACGTAGCAGGTCACCTCGGTTCTGAGATTACCGATGTGACACTTCAGTCGAATTTTGCCCAGCGGCTCGCTTTTACTAGCGTTGAAGCTACTGATTGTTGTGTTGGAGGGCGCCAGCCGGTACATCGGGATCCCCAGTGTTGAGAGTAGCGCCTTCGGAATGATGCTGAGGGAAGACCCCAGATCGATCTGAATTCGACTCACCTTAACTGAACCGACATACCCTGTGTAGTACAGTGGCCGGTTATGTCGGTGGTGCTTGAGCAGTATGTCTTATTGGGTGAAAGATATGTTCGGGATAACTTCATCCGTACAATGACAGTGCGCACAGGTAGTTGGGAGATCTTCAGGCTGCTTGACCTGACTGAGGAAGGATTCAGCATCCTTCAGAGCTTCACAGAGAGCTTCTCGGGAGTCTTTGAAAAGACGCAGGAGCTCGAACAAGGATAGGCGGGCAGGAGTACTGGCCAGTTGTGCCAGTATGTCGAAGTTGTGGGGCTTGGCTAGCCCCGAAGCATTCTCCTTTCGTAGAGGTCTGTTGAAACGAGCCTCCACATGCTTCTGCTTATTGGCTGCTGAGGGCTTAGATGGACCGTCCTCCTGGGCAGCAGGGATGGTGCCGGGGGCACCACCTCGACGGCAGCTTCGTCGGGTTGGACGTTCAGTTATGAACGTGTCTGCACAGGAAGTGCCTCTTCCGTTGAAGAAGAGACCGTACGGCAAGACTTGATCTTCCTGCCTTTGGATTTGGAGGTAGGGAGTACCTCCGGTTGAGTCACCTCGGAGACGAGGTCGGGGTAAACCCATAGGACCTCTCCTCGAGATATGGTGAGTGGGATGAGTCCACTCACATTGTCACGGGTAGGTGGTAAGTTAACCACCTCCATTGTCGCCTTAGGAATGGGGACGACGCCATCTTGTGTGGTAGTTGGCGGCAAGGTGCCGAACTGGAGTGATACCACGTTGGCGGATACCGTCTTCTCCTCGTACTCGACGGCGATTACATCCGTATTGATCATGCGCTGGATGTAATTCTTAAGGACATAGCAGTCCTTGGTTGGGTGTCCGACAAACCGGTGGTAGTGACAGTACCTCGGCTTGTCCACTTTCCCAACCTCGTCGGGACGCTTCGGGTCCGGAAGCTTGATCTTGTCACCCTGCTTCAGTATCTCAAAGATTTACAGAGTGTCTTCGTCATTGAACGAATAAACCTCTTTTGGCCTTGGCGCGAGTGGAGGCTTCTGAGTAGGTGCTGATACACCTTTTGAGGCATTGACAGTCAATGCCTGTTTCCCCTTTGTCTCTCGTCCGGGGTTATTGGCTGCAGACCGCTTCCCCTTGTCCTCGAAGGCAGGGAAACTGACACCCAGAAGACGAGCATTGGCCGCCTTCTTCTCTGCGGCATCTGCGTCAATGATCAAGGAACTCCAGTCTGGAGGAGGAGTGGAGTTCAGCCAAAGCTTAACTGCAGGCAGCATGTTCATGCTGCAGGAGGAGAGAAGCGCATGTTCTGGCATGCCCGGAGGTAGTCTGAAGCAGGCCTGTCGGAAGCGTTCGATGAACACTCAAACCGTTTCCTTCTCCTTCTGGCGTATTTCTATAAGGGACGCCATTGTCATGTCCTTTCCACCGTCGTAGAAACGGTCGAGAAAGAGGCGCATCAGGTCGTCGAAGGACGATATAGAATTGTCGGGGAGGCTGCAGTACCAGTCGTACGCCACTCCCTGCAATGCTCCGACAAATATGCTAGTGAGGAGCGCGTCCTCCTTCGGAAGATGCCCCGTCTGAGACTGGAAGTACGTCAGGTAGCAACGCGGAGAGTCCTTCCCGTCGTACGGCGTCAGTGTTTGTGGTTTATACTTTGGAGGATAAACCACCTTGTTCCACTCGAGGGGATAAGGTTGGGGGATGCCCATCTTCTGGCGCTCCTCTTGCCTCGTCTTGGACTCAAAGCGTTCCCGCAAGTCCCTAATCATCTCGACCACGTCTTCTGTGGAGCTGGGAGTCGGGGAAGGTGGTACCACCGGGAGTTGAGTGTTTGAGGGCTCCGACGTCCGAGGTGCCTCGCGACAATCCGTGTCCGAGGATACCCGTTGAAGGGGTATACTCGATTCTCTATTGGCCCCAGGATCAGGACCGGTAGAAGGTGTTCTGGCCAAGGCTGACCGTATCTTAAACACTGCTTGAGTCAGTGTTTGCATGGACGGAGAGAGGGTTTTGAGTCCTTCCTCCAGGGTATCTATGCGCTGGACGAGGTCTGTTGGCGGCGCATCAGACTCGATATCAGCCCCAGTCACGTTTACTGTCATAACGCGATCGGGAGTGGATGGATGGGTCTAGGCTTCACTCTCGGCCTCATTCTCTTGTAGGGGAGTTGCCTCTCCTGGCTTATCTTGGCCACCCCCAGCCATGTTCTGGAGATCATTCCCGACGGGCGCATCTGCAAGGGCCTGATTACCCTCGGTTTCGTTTTGAATGGCCTCTTCGTCTCCGGAATCTAGGTCCGCAGATGCTGGACTACCCCCAGCTATGTTCTGTAGGATATTCTCGTTTTGAGGGTCTTCAGGGAGGCAGACTTCGCCTCGAGAATGAAGATGTGCCTCAGCTGTGCTTTGGACACCTTCGTCTTCGGAAGAAGGCTCGATAAGGGTCTGACTACCCCCAGCCTCCTCCAAGATCTTCTTCCTCCTCCGAGTGCCTTCGAACACTCTGGAGGACGAGACAGCTGCCTTGGTTTTCCTCGGCTGGCTTGGAGGACGAGGGATTGCCAGTCGTCTTTCGGACCGACGAGGAGTTGGAGATCACGTTGCATGAGGCAACCCTTGATTCTTCTTCTGTTTACCCCTTCTTCCCGAGGCGACGTCGGAGGGGTGTCGATGATTGCAGTCGCTGGAACACCGACTACCTTGGTGGGACTGCCGTTTTTCAACAGCAGTTGATGGTGACGACAGCACAAGTGTGCCCCGTGAGGGGCGCATCGTGCTTGTCAGTCGACTCTCCTGATCGGCGCTTGTGAGTGATCATATTACGTAAATCGTTGGAGGAGAGTGCCGCCTTCACACCCCCTTCAGGCGCATGGCAAGGCCAAGCGCCGGGATGGTCGGGTGAGTGCTGCGCCCCCTGATCTAATACCAAACAGGCATCCCGATCAGTAGTGGGGGAACCACAACATCTGAAGTGACTTGAACGGACCTCAGACGCACAACCAGAGGAGGTGCAGGAGTTCAAGACCACTGAATTTGCCTCGCTCAACTTGGTTGTGCACGCAATAGATGCGCCCAAGTGAGACGAGGACTTTGAAGGTCGACTCGTTTCTGGCGCAGAAGCACCTGAGTCGACCTTGTACAGCTTACCATCAGCAGCGCGAATGATTGTGAGCGCATGCTTCTGGCTCGCTGCTGGCATAGCACGTTTGTGGTACATGGCCCGTGCTGTCTTGGACTTCTTCGTACCAGCCCGATGGGGCGCATAGTACTCAGAATCCAAATTCTCCTCGCCATTACAGCGAGTGAGTCTGTCAAAAACAGAGACTTTTAGTGGCGCATCAGAGATGATGTGCGGGGCATTGGCTGTACCCCTGCTCCGTCGACGCATCTTCCTCGCCTGAGAGAGAGATAGCTGGAGAATGTGGTTAGCCGTACGCTTCCCCGAGAGATGTGCTGTACCGGTGGGCGCATCTTGGTTGCTGAGGACGTCAGCAGGAAGGGAAGGCTGGATTGGCGCATCCCCTTCAGTGGTGGTGCCCGAGGCGTCGACCTTGCATATCCAGACTCGGCGGGTCTTCTTCGGCTTCGGCAGCCGCTTCGAAGGACTCGCACTTCCTTCAGAGATAAACTCCTCATACGCCTGTTGATTGAGGCATACGACCAGCGTCTTGTAGGAAGAGCCCACCTTCACATCGTCGGATTGCGACACAGCTTTCTCGGTGGAGGAGAAAGAGGTCCCCAGCAGAGTCGCCAGCTTGTTTGCCATTAAAATTCATTTATTACAAATTTTAATACAAACAGAACAGTGTTACAATATAGGACTTAGATGTAGTCCTAGGAGTACACTTTTGTTTATCTGTGTCCCTTATGCCGATGGAGTGAGTGGTAATGCGTTGACTCCGTTGACGATCTGACGACGGTTATCGGTTCTCTGAAGGTTTGGATTCTCTGGATGCTGGAGCTTGCTGAGAGGAGAAAGACGTTGAATGTCTGTTTCTGCCTCTCTGGTGGTGCAAAGTCTCTGTGTGTTCGTTGTATCTTCTGTGCGCGCGTAAGAAGGAAATGATCCCTCTATTTATAGTTTTGCAGGCAGGCTGCTTATGCGCGCATGTAGGATGCGCCTGTACGTGGGGACGCCACGTGGTGATTGCTGATGGAGGCGTAGGGACGATGCGCCCTAATCGAAGGGTAGACTTCTTCATGTTGCTGTTGTGAGCCGGCTCGTAGCAAAGGAGAAGATCTTTCTGTTGCTGAGATCTTGGGTGAATCGAGTCAAAGGACACGTGTCATCGGCCCATGGCTCGGAGATCTCGGATTTAGTGGGGAATGATCGGGCGAGATACGTCTTGGATCGGATGCATAAGGAGGCTGAGGTTTATAACCTTTAGGAGTTTCGAACCATTCTGGGCGCATGGCTTTTGAGGCACATGCAGGCGACTTTTCTTCTGTCTTTTGGGATCAGAGAACAGTCTGGGGCGCATGGCTTTTGAGGCACATGCAGATTTGGGCGCATGGCTGCAGAGGCGCATGTGAGTGGTTGGGTGGCCACGTAGCAGCAGCCGTCGGTGGAGAAGTAATGATGATGCTGACGTTACCGACGCTTCGTCTTCTGAAAAAGCTGTCAACTGTTCAGACTTTGGGAGGTGTGCTGCCAACTCTGTCAGTTCAGCATTTAATGTTGGTGACATTCGATGGACAGCTGAGTGGGCGCGTCGATTGACGTTCCACTAGGTGTATGGGGACGCACGGGGGCGCATCCCCTATGAGGCGCTTGGGGTTTGTGATGCGCTTGACGCTGAGGGGCACGTTTGTATGATGCGCCTGATATCGGAGGGCGCATCGGGGTGATGCGCTATCTGGCCGGCGCATCTGATACGTCTTTAATGATGCGGCTGTTACGTTCTTCGAGTGCTTTAAATAGCCGTTTGGTTGAATTCGAGGCATCCGGTTCATCCATTTAATGTAAATTCATTGCACGGAATTCGGAGAGCCATCCACTTGGCGCGTGGGTTTGATTTGCCCGGCCTATAAATAGTGGCATAGAGAGTGGGTTTGCTTCTCGTTCTCTCACGTACTTTCGATATGAACTTGTGTATTCGAGTGCACTCTGTTGACGAAGTGCTCCCGAGGGTGAAGATGCGACGTCGTGTCTTCGTTGATGCACTTACGGTGACTGTTACATCCAAAAGACGGAGTCGAGGGCTTCCGAGGCGGGCGGAAGGTGACTGTTGCATCCAAAGATAGGGATGCTCAGGCCTCGTTTCCGTTATTCTGAAAGAGCCGTAGATCGGAATGGCGATGCTAGGCTCTTTCTTCCTTCAAAGTGGGCGTTGCCTATTCTGGTTGTGTTGAAAGCTGCTCCTTTAGCCGCAGTTTCGATCACGGTCTTCCTTCGCCTTTGGAGGCTCTTTCGAAGCCTTTTCTGGCCACAGATTTGCGGTGCTCTTCTCTTCCTTGGTTCCAGCCAGAGGGTTAAATGCTTCATTAGTCGAAGCACTTATCAGGTGTGCCTGGCTGGAAGAGCGGCGCATAACTGGGCTACTGAAGGGATGCACATAACTGGGGATGCACGTAACTGAGCTGCTGAAAGGATGGGCCCTGCTGAGTGCGCATGGCGGGATGCGCCTGGTTGAAGGCGCATGGTGGCTGCTGCGCCTGTCTGGAGGCGCATGGTGGTTGCTGGCTGTAGACTTAGGGTCCTTTATACCACCTTTTCTAGACATGTAATAGACTTTTATATGTAATAAAAAGTCCTCTTTCAAATGTCTATATTTGTTGGTTTTGTTTGTGAAGTATTTGTCCGAGCTCTGGCGCATGTAGTGTCTGGCGCATAGGATTTCTGGCTCTGAAATTCCATGCTTCTACAGTATCGTATGCAACTTTCGATGTCACTCCTCATGAACTCTGGTTCAAGATCTGTCACGACCCGCACCCTAGAGTAAGGGCACGAGACGTGGGTATGTCCAGCCTACGCCACAGTATCGGCGGTAGAACGCTGTCCTAGGTCACAACATCTAACAGTTTAAGATAATTACAGTTATACTCCCCGAATGGGGGTGACATAACAGAATATATCTCAATCACAGCTAAGGTAGAATACGATAAGATAGAATGATATAAAAGATGCAAGGATCCAATCCACAGGAAATACAATAGAGAGAAGCTAAGTGTCTAGATAAACTCTACTAACATCCAGATATAATACAGATCCAAATATATACAACTCAACTCCAATACTATAAAATAAGATAAAACTATCTATGGAGTAACTGTCTCTACTGCTAAGGGATCCGACTGGAAGTCCGGATCGCAGGTGTCCTCTAAGGCTGTCCCATAGAAAGTGTCTAAGCAGGCCTCCTCCTCGTCCTCTGTAAAATTTTCAACAGGTCCAATCAGGACGGAAACGAGCACATATCTCTCAACAGTTTATAACAGGCTAGGAGTATAAATCATGCAATAGAGTAAAATACAGGAAGTGCTGAAAAGGAAGTACGAGTAAACAAGAGATATTTGTAACTGAAAGTAAATACATGATAAGTAGAGACTGTAAGTGGCTAAGTGATTTAGAGTACAATATGGTTATGTAAACGGCTTAGGGGCACATGAATACAACTAAGAGGCACATGAATACAGCTACTGGGGATAATGATCACATAACCAATTATACTCACCCCGCCACAATCAATACACAAGGATCCATTCAAGTTACGTTATAGGCACATGAATACAGCTAAGATATGTGAACTCATGTAATGACTAGTACATGAGGCACATGAAAGCACATGAGAACATGTAAAAACATGAACTAGTATGAGTACAAGGAGTACCTGATGCACATGATAAAGTACATGAACATGAACTACCTGATGCACCCGTAGAGGGATAACATCTCTGGAAGGGATCCATATAGTACTAATCTGTGAAGATACGTGTCAGCATCATGTAGAGTAATCTAGAGCAATAATATAGTCCAGACAGGTATGAAAAGATCAGAGAATGTACTCGCCTGCTATCTGAATGTCCAAGATGAAAGTACTATCCGAGGAGTGGTGTCTAGCTCCTATTTAGAACAACACAAGTCACAACAAGTCCAGAATGGTAATAAGATGCACTACAATACATTCTACATGAATCTAGGTCAATCTAGACCAAAGTCAACTCTTGGTCAACTCTGGTCAACCCTAGAAGTCAAACTAGGTCAACCAAGTCAAACCTAAGTCAAACTAGTCTAAACTAGTCTAACTAGTCTATTCTAGGTCTAACAAGACCACACAAGTCTAACTAGTCTCTAAACTGACACACAGATACGCCCATAGGCTAAGAGACTAGGCCATAGGCTATATCATGCCTATAAGCCCTACCATAAATCACGCATCACATGTCAATCTATAAGCCTAAGTATAATACACACATTGATATATTATAATATAACATAGAATACTCATATAGGCTACCTATATACATATCAACCGTACATATATATCTAAAATATGTAATAGAACACACTCATATATATAGGATACCCATACATATATATATCAATACATATATATATATATACATATGTATAGAGAAAGGGGGAAACACATGTACTCATGTGTCAAAGTGTGTGTGTGAGAGATTACTTGTGTGTGCTATGGCATGTGTGTGTGTGTGTGTCTTGAGGGTGTGAGGGAGTGGTATCCTGGAACAACAGTGAAGTATACAAGTGAATCTAGAAAACAGTGAGTGTTCATGGATATAAACCTGTGTGTGTGAGTAAAAGTGAGACATGGGAGTACATGATAGTGTGATGTTAGACAAAAATTTGTGAGCTAAAAACAATGTGGAACTGGAATGAGTATCCTAAGAAATCTGGAAACAGTAGAATGCAAAGGAAATCAATGATTCACATTATCTCATGCACAACCAGTTCATTTCAGTTTATTAGGGAGAATACAAACTCAGGTTTTTAGGAATGAAACAGTGAAAAAGAAATGGAAATAAATTCCAGTTTTGACAGTTCAAAAGAAATCAACATTGACAGTTAATCGTGAGTTAAACATTCATTTATAACTCAGGTTTACAGGGAATGGAAGGTCAGTGAACACAATGCTAAACCTCAGAAATTGAAAAGGGAATAAATTCTCAGATTTAGGGAATAACCCAATTCTCAGTTCATTAGCAGATTGGATTTCCCCATGTATCAGTTATCAGAACATTTCGAAATCCAACCAATTGTCTAATATTCCATTAACACATCCAAAAGCCAATTCCGAATGTAAATACCAAGCTAAACATGAATTACAACATGTGGGGGGGGGTAATTAGCAGTGACAAAATCACTTAAAATAGGGATTATCAATTAAGGAAATTCTGGAAAAACCCATTATCAATGAATATGATATTAGCTAACACATTGGACCTCCAATCGAAACCAAAACCTAATCAAAACCTAAACTAACATGTAACCTAATATAACAGAGATTATACATTATAATTAGGATCTAATGAATAATTAAAAACATAATTTAAATCATTAAAACTGATCAAACCAGGGAATACCACACAGTGCACTGATACGCACAGCGCACACACAGTGCACGCGCAAATGCGTGTCCGACACGACACGAGAGTTCGTGAAACCCTAGGAACCTCGTGTCAGTCACGAGTACAACACGTGTGTCAAGTTCCACGTGTCGACGTGGCGTATGCACAGCGTAATCGCACCCGAGCAGCAGGACAAGCAGCCTGCCCGCGCGCGCGCGCGTGCAACCGCTTGTCCGCGTGTCTGTGGCGACTCGACATGACACTAAAACATGCTCAGTACACTAGAAACACATAAGCGAGATTAAAACCCTAATTCCTATTCAATTACATCTCAGAAAATGGATCGAAATGCCCTTTCGGGTATTTCGTCGAACACATGCAAACATGAACTGATACGTGTCCGATACGGACACGTATAGGACTCGAACCCTAGGGTTAGCTAGTCCTACAGCTAGGGTAGGCCTAGGGCATCCTTGATATGCAATAAAACAGCAATTACATAGTGTATATTAGAATTTACCTATTGATGTGCAAAGGCTCAAAAATCTCCAAATGAAAGTGGTTCCTCAAGCCACCAAACTCCTTCAAATTGATTCTTCCCTGAAATTACTCAATACCACAGCAAGTAAACTAATTTTAGAACCTAATGCAATTGATTTGGGTGGAAAAGAAATTGAAATGGATTTTCTAGGATTTAATGAAGATGGAGACTCACCTCTTTCTCAAACTTGGAAAATAATTCGAAGGGAGGCTAGCCCTAATTTCTAGGAGCATTAAATAGAGGGAGGAGAGACCTAGTGGCCGGCCATGGGCTGGAATGGGCTAGGGTTAGGTTGTACTAGTGTTGGGTTGGGCCATTAAGGCTAAAATCACAAGTCATGACTTGTGAAACCACAAGCCATTTCCTAATCAAATTAAATCCTAATTTCCCCAAATTAAATCTAATGAGTTAATCATCACTAACTTAGGTCAAGCTAAGGTTACTTAACCTAACCAAGTAGTCATGACCTAGGTTAGCCTCTAGGACAGTCTCCTAAGTCAACACCAGTCAAAGTCTAAAACTAGCACCAAATCAATTATACCAAAAATCACTTAAAAATTCTAATAATTATAATTAATAATAATAATTCCAAAATTTTAAAAATGACCAAAATACTCTCAAGCTAGAAATGTGGTAGTGATAAATCTACCCCCTTAAAATAATTTTGTCCTCAAAATTAAAGGCGAAACTAAACTGCTGAGAAGGATAGAAAAGTATACCTCAAGGTCCAAAAAGATAGGGGTACCGCTCGCGCATCTCATCCTCCCGCTCCCAGGTAGACTCTCCTGGAGAATGATGCCTCCATGCGACGCGTACCAAGGGTATCACCTGGTTCCTCAGTACCTTCTTCCGGCGATCCAGAATCTCCACAGGCTGCTCTGGATAACTGAGAGTAGGTCCTGTAGAAGCATGAAAAATATTAAAGGAAGCTCCATGCGGCTCAGGAAGCCCATGCGGCTCACAGATTCATGCGGCACGAAGGGCTATGCGGCTCAAGACGTCCTATGCGACTCAGAACAGGAGACACGTGGCTTGAAAAATAGTTCTCCCCTCCTGCATTAATTGCTGTGACGGCTGACAACTCTGAAAAAGTGGCAGCCCCGACACAAAAGTGGTAATTATGACTCTGTCATAATGACAGACCCCTAGGGAAGTGAAGGAGATCTCTGACACAATCTCCCGAAATCCAAAAAATGCCACGTGGCCCTGACACATGGACGATCATATGCGGCTCGAGCGAAGACTTCCCATGCAGTTCAGAATGAAGCCGTTCCATGCGGCTCAGGCCGAAATAGTCTCATGCGGCTCAAGCGGAGGCCTTCCCATGCGGTTCAAGAGGACCATTTCCATGCGGCCCAGGCGGATGCATCCCTATGCGGCTCGCAATGATCATCTCCATGCGGTTCAAAGGTTCGAAGCGGGCGAACCACTACCCAAACAGCCCTGACACGTGGCCCGAACCTTATGCGGCCCAAATCTTATGCGGCTCAATCTTCATGCGGTTCAGATTCCCCCAGTGGCTCCTAGGACATGTGTCCTAAGTCGATCAATCTTCCAGATTTATTGCAATCAGAGATTGGGTCAAATCTCAATAATCTGGGACACGTGGCAGGAAAATAAATCAAATTTATTCGCAGACATCAGAAGATCATTATGAGAAAGATTTATTTCAATCAGTATTAATTGCTGATGAGATTTGGTGTAATATATACTTAATGGTCCAGATTCATCACAATCAAAACTAATGGCCTAGATTGACCAATCCACAGGCCGCAGCCATCTCCAAGAAGCAATCATTTACAACCCTAATGATCACACCCCATTCCTATAAATAGCAGGGTGCCATTCCCTTGCAGAAGAGATACGCACACACAGAGAGAGGCGCACACAAGACCCTTTTCGAGATCAGAGAGCATTAGAAGACTTGGAAAAAAAAGAGCAGAGAGAGAGAAAAGAGAGAATTTCTTCAACGCCAAGCAATCTTCTGGAGCCAAGGCTGCATACCGATTATCCAAGGAGTAAGGCAGAGCTGTCGTTGCTTTTTCGAGCCTCTATCGTCTCCCCCCAGAATCTAAAATAAATAATTGTACTTAGACTGCTGTACCTAGGCTTTCGTCCCTAGGCTTTCTTTGTACAAGCGAGTTTGTAACATGAAGTAAAATTCTAGTCCTCCGATAATTGTTCTGCTCTTTTATATTTCATGGCAAACACGATGGCGACTCTGCTTGGGACAAACTTCTCCACGGCTAAGGAATTGGTGACGCAGTCGGATGCAGCCAAGCTTGGCTCCACGCAACAGAAGATGGTCGTCCGTTTCGACCAACAGGCATTTGAAGAGATGCTCTCTTAAGGAAGTGCTGGTCTGATCCAGAAGCGAACACGCACAAAGAAAGCTCGCTGCGAGTGGAGGCCAAAATCATTTGCTTCCCCACAAGCTCTGGACGGGGTACTCTCTGCTACCCAAGACGGCGAGGACGATTATCATGCGGCTCCACTTCGAGCCGTAGAGAACTCTGCTGTCCCCAAGACCGACAAAGGAAAGCACTACGATGCTGGACTTGCAGGGACAAAGAGCGACTCTATGCGCCCCAAGAAGAAGCCGAGCACTCCTGTGGCCAAATCTGCCAACCACATGCAGAAGGCTCATGCGGGTGGATCTACCAGCCGCATAAAGAAAATCCATGAGGCCAGATCATCCAGCCGCATAAAGAAGACCCATGCGGCTGAGACTTCCAGCCGCATGAAGAAAACCTATGTGGCTACGTCTGCCAGCCGCATACGGACCAATGATTATAGCTGCATGACGCCTACTCCATGCGGCTCTGTCTTCGACCGCCTCTCGTATGGTCCTGATCTCTCGTGCTCCCAAGAAGATATGTCTGACTCTCTCCAGTATCACTTAGACTCTTCCTACTATGTGTCCTTACGCACTAGTGCGAAGAAGTCTAAAGCAGCACGAGCCTGACAAGTTCGATCCGCTGATCTGACCTCTGACCATCCGAGCGTTCCGTATACTGTTACGCGGGCCTCGAATGGGAAGTTGTACAGAACCACTCGAGTCCAGCCCCCGACGACAGACGGACAGAAAGGTTCGCAAAAGTCTCCCAAAATCCTGGGAGCAAACATGGGCGGTCCAGACCCATCTGACTTGCGGGAGGCCATCCTCCACAA
Source organism: Iris pallida (assembly GCA_029216955.1). Lineage (NCBI taxonomy): Eukaryota > Viridiplantae > Streptophyta > Magnoliopsida > Asparagales > Iridaceae > Iris > Iris pallida. The sequence continues at coordinate 73,573 of JANAVB010023429.1, read as the reverse complement.
ACATAAGGAAAGAGAAGATGCATCGGGGTGCAAAGAGTCCTCCTACGGACGTCACTGCACCCAAGTCATCTTCAACTACTGCTGCAACAGTGCGACGATGCAAGAAGACCGGCAGTCCGTCTTTCAAAGACTGCAACAGCCATCTTCAGAAGACGAGGCACTCCCCGTCGTCACCTACAACTCTGCTCGTAAAGTCCCCGCTGATGGAAGGGGGAAGAAGACAAATGTTCCCAGTCCGAAGATTTCAACCACTGCGACTAAAAGACTGTCGTCCAAGCGGGAGCCCACCACCGGAGTTTTCTAAGGTACTCGCTCTAAGACGAAATCTGCTATAGTAGGAGATTCGTCGTCCACAACGCAGGGGGTTGCTGGGGCTGGGGCTAGCACCCCTTCGAGCCTCCACAGCAATCCGATGTTCCAAGAAGATGAGCCGAGGGAGACGACTCTCCCATCGGATGTAGCAAACCTCGACGTCCCCGAGGACGTCCACAACTCCCAAGACGAGGCAAACTCGAAGACTTGGGGTACTGTTCCTTCCGAGTCTGAATCAGAAGGGAACATACCCACATACCCCGATGACTTCTCACAACAGGGGTACGATTCGGAGGGCGCTTCCTCCACCGCTCCGTCTATCTCTCCTCATGTGAAGATGGTATTCATGACAGACAGCAACCAAGGTGGTTCCAGTGATCGCCAACACATCGACACGCTAGAAGCCATACTACACGCCTTGGTCAAGTCTATAGACGAGATCAAAGCGGCCCTTCCAACTCTCCAAGGAGGGACGCCTGGCCAAACAAGTGCGGTCCCGCGGTCAATACGGACTCGAACTCAGGGCACCGAACCCGGACAACAGTCCTCCCGAAGTAACGGCCCCCACCGCTATGGATGAGGCCCGTAAAGCGAGAAGAGAGGTCCAAGAGCTCCGAGCCATGTTCCACGCTCGAGAAAACTCTCAAGACCTCAGAATACGGCAACCATACCCTGCTGCATGGAGGGATGTTCCATTCCCACCAAGATATAAGCCGTTCAACATCAATCCTTATGATGGCAAGACCTCAGCAAGTCGGTACATCACTTACTTCGAGGTCACCACCGACCATCTGCCCTATGACGATGCCATTCTCACACGATTATTCATCGGGGCATTGGAAGGAGTCGCCTTCGACTGGTATCGTAATCTGCCGGACAACTGTATCCACTCCTTCACCGGCTTCAAGCGCATGTTCTTGGAGAGATTCTACGAAGTAGGGCAGGACATCACCATGTCCACCCTCATGGACGTCGTCCAAGGGGAAAAAGAGCTGACAAGAAACTATATCGAGCGGTTTCGCCAAACCGTAATAAAGTTGCCGTCTGGAAACCCAGATTCCTCCTTGATTGAAATTTGCCGAAAGAGACTGCTTCCAACAATCAGTCTCTGGATGGACGAAAGTCAATTCAAGGACTGGAAGACATTCATCATCAGCGCCACAAGCGCCGAAGAACGGTTGAAGAAGGCTAGCCAACTGGGATTGCACATCTCGGACGGAGAGAACAAGGGCAAACGTTCCAACAACGATAATGGGGGTAACCCCTCCAACAATCGGGACAGCAGGGAAAGCAGGCTATGGTGGCCGATACAGCACAAAAACCTGAGCCAAAGCCAGCAGATAAACAATGGCCGCAAATCACTTACTCCTTCGAAGACGGTCACGTCAAGCCCATCTTGGACATGCTCATACAAGGAGACAGAATCCAACTTCCTCCACCAAGACGGGAACCTCGGCCGGCAGAGATAGAGAATCCAAAGTACTGCTATTATCATCGCTACGTCCACCATGGTATACACGACTGCTACCAGCTAAAATGGTACATCCAAAACCTCATCAATTCGAATGCTCTGGCTATCGATTTCGAAGAGGTAACCGTGGCAGCCAACATGGTGTCAGTACAATTCGGCAGCTTCCCTCCGATGAAAACTCAAGACGGGGTGGTCCCCATCCCTCTGGCGACAATGGAGATCTCTAATCTTCCTCCTCCTCGAGATCAGGCCGCTGGTCTAGTGCCCCTCACCACATCACGAGGAGAGGTCATGTGGATCTATCCAGACTTGGTATCGGAAGTGACTTGGCCCATATCTTCTTCTATCTGCAAGAAAAAGAATAGAAAAATTAGGTCCTGCCGCACAATCTCGACAGACCTCGAAGAAGCTACAACCGTCGTCACGCGGTCTGGGGCGCAATCCCATCCTGTGGTTGACAATCCAGCTGAAGATCATCAACCCACTATAACTGATGCTCAGGAACCGGCTCAGCCTCCGACGACCGACAAGCCTAGGCCGAGGGAGACTCGCTTCGACAAATCCCTCGGAAAAGAGGCAGCCCAAGGGCTGGAGAAGCCCTACAACTTCGACATCTTGGCATAATTAGCCAACACACCGGCCAAGTTGTCATTATACGAGCTCCTGAGACTCTCCAAAGATGTTCGTGCGGCTTTGAGCGATGCACTCCAAAACGCCGACGCATACCTGGCTCAAGTCAACCTCACGGGAGAAAACTCGACTGCAGATCTCCAAGACAGCGCCTGCATGGGAGCAATGCCCAACATCGTCTTCACTCCGCAGGACATGCTCATCAAAACTAATCTGCACGATCGCCCACTATACTACACTGGATACATCGGCGACATAAAGGTGGATCGGATGCATATTGATCCTGGCTATTCCATAAGCATTATTCCGAAGGGTCTGCTACATCATCTCCGCATCCCAATGCATCGCCTGACGCCTACAAGCACCGCCATCAGCAGTTTTAATTCGGGCAGGAGCTACCCTATTGGAAAGATTCGTCTGAAGTATCAAATTGGCGACCTCCAATCCGAAGTCACCTGCTACGTCATAGATGCAGACACTTCTTACAACATCCTCTTGGGGCACCCGTGGATACACGATTATATGATCGTGCCTTCCACGCTGCACCAGTGCTTCAAATATGTCGACAAACACGGCTTCGTGAGGACAGAATTTGCTGATATTGATCCCTTTAAAGGGGTCGAATCTTACTACTCAGACTCCTGCCTGTACAAAAAATCAAAGAAGCATCTTGGTGAAGGAGATGTACAAGCTAGCACCGAGACAACCACAGGATCAGAAGAGCCTCTAACGATCCACCTCCAAGCTCGCAAACCAGGCAGGTCCGCACCCCTTACTGCCACTCTGCGGAAGGACGCAATCAGCCTCTCGGCACAAGAAGAGCAAATGATAATCCGGCTGCCAAGGTCCGGCCAAGTGCCAAGACCCACAACGGGACCAATGACAATCAGACTGCCGAGAGTCGGTCAGCCGCAAACGGAGAAGCTCAATCCCTCCGATAAGCCACTAACGATACGCCTTCCCAAGAAGGGTCGTCACCCCGATGCAAGGTCTGACACTTCTAGCGAACCAGCCACTCCTTGTCCTACATCGAGTACCAAACTGGGGGTCGCTGGTCTGCCAACAACTCTACGCTCTGCTCCATCAGCTGAACCTCTGACGATCAAGCTGCCGAGGTCGTCCTCTCAGTCTTCATTTACACAAGGGGTAGCCGAAAAGGAATCGGAGCTAGCCAAGTATGTGGCTGCCCACACTGATGTTCCCTCCGCAGATGATGTAATCCCCCTAGAAAAGATACCTTACTTCATCAATAAAGGGCTATCTTTGAACTACCTCGAGCTTAATAAGCTTTGTATAATGTACGCTATGGAACACAGTATAGGCACTCACCTACACACACTGGTGACAAATGTCTACACCACAATCCAGCTTACTCCAGCAGAAGATGCTTACCGAATAATCGAGGGAGGGGACCATCCGCATCCCTTCACCATAGAAAAAGTCGACCTTGGATCGGATGCCGGGAGACTACCTCTGTATCTTTATAGCCCCTAATCTAAATATCTCATACAAAAACAGGGGTATGATCTGGAGACTACGCCAGGCTTGAACTACGGCACGGGGCGACGATTACCTTTGAAGCCACCGGTCCCGGCAGGTAAACCACGAGACTACTATAGCAAGACTCGATGTGGATTAGGGTATGTAACACCCACGACGACCCCTGAAAGTTCAGATGAAGAATGTGACTGGCATTCCCATTCAATCGGGTCACCAACTTTCGACTCTGATACCAGCATCGGAGATGTATTCAGACAAGTCTTGTCAGTCAACATGGCATTCGCCGACGCTTATGAAGAAGACGAAGACATCCCCAAAATCCTTGAGCTAGATTCGTGGGCCCAGCAGTTGGATGCACAATGGGAAAAGCGGTTCGAACTGAGGGAACCTCCTACCGAAGATGAGGTTATCCAGGTCGACCTCGGTAGCGAATCTTCCCCAAAACCAATCTTCGTCAGTAAAAGTTTAACAGACAAAGAGCGAGAATCACTGCTGGAACTTGTCAAAGAATACATTGATGTGTTCGCATGGAGCTATGAAGACATGCCGGGATTAAATCCCGATATTGCTCTTCACAAACTCAACATTCGGCCGGATACAAAGCCAGTCAAGCAACAACAGCGACGCTTCCGCCCAGGCATCATGGATGCGATCAAAATCGAAGTCAACAAACTGATAGCCAGCGGCTTCATTCGTGAAGAACAACATCCAGATTGGGTCGCCAACATAGTACCCGTCCTCAAGAAGAATGGAAAGATTCAAATCTATATCGACTTCCGTAATCTGAACGAGGCATGCCCTAAAGATGAATTCCCCCTCCCTATCACGGACATCATGATTGACAATACCTGCGGCTTTGAACGTATGTCATTCATGGATGGCGTCTCGGGGTACAACCAAATTAAGATGTCTCCTGATAACGAAAAGTACACATCATTCCGAACACTGATTGGCACGTATTGCTACACAGTCATGCCTTTCGGTTTAAAGAATGCTGGCGCCACATATCAAAGAGCCATGAGTATCATCTTCAGGGACCACTTATGCAAGGCGGTGGAGTACTATATTGATGACATCGCCGTCAAGAGTCGCTGTAAGGGAGACCATCTGTAGGATCTGAGGATGGTATTCGACCTGATGCGAGCGCACAATTTGAAAATGAACCCTACGAAGTCCTTCCTGGGCGTATCCAGCAAGAAGTTCTTGGATTTCATCAACACCGCCCAGGGTATCCATGTAGATCCTGAGAAGACAAAAACAATTATGGAGATGGGTCCCCCGAGAAATCTCTGCGAACTCAGAGGCCTTCAAGGGAGGCTAGCGTACATCAGGAGATTCATTTCTAACCTCTCCGGGCGATGTCGACCATTCACCCACCTCATGAAGAAAGGCATCTCATTCGTATGGGACGAAGAATGCCAGCGGGCCTTCGACAGCATCAAAGAATATTTGTCGAACCCTCCAGTCCTGGTGGCCCCAGTTGCTGGAAAACCATTCCTGCTCTACGTACGAGCAATAGAGTACTCTCTCGGAACTCTGCTAGCACAAAACAACGATGCAGGCCATGAACAGGCCATATATTACCTCAGTCGAATGATGATTGGGCCAGAGCACCGATACACCGCTGTAGAAAAGGAATGCCTCGCCCTGGTGTTCGCCATTCAGAAGACGCGGCACTATGTCACTGGACAAACAATACATGTGATCTCACGAGTCAACCCTCTCAGGGTCCTCATAACTAAACCAGGGGCACTCAGCTCTCGCCTCGCTACATGGGCAATATTGCTGTCCCCTTATCATATGATCTTCGTTCCGCAAAAGGCTGTCAAAGGTCAAGCCCTGGCGGACTTTTTAGCCGCACACCCAGGCTCGAAATCCTCCAGAATATATGAAGGGATCCCAGATGAGGTCGCCGACTCACATGCAACCTCTCACGATGACATATGGCGAATGTTCTTTGACGGTGCTTCAAGAACGGGACCCAAAGGCAACATCGTCGTCGGAGTCGGGGTGGTGCTAGTCTCACCTTCAGGATTGGTGATTAATCGCGCTTATTCTCTCACAGAACCCTGCTCTAACAATGTGGCCGAGTACAACGCTTTGGTCATTGGCCTCCAGCTTGCGAGAGAGCTGGGGGTAGAATATCTTGAAGCATACGGCGATTCTCAGTTAATCGTCAATCAAATCCGGGGCTCATACGAAGTTTGCCACGAAGACATGATTCCCTATCACCAAATAGCGATCGACATCATCTCATCGTTTGAGGGGTTCTTCATTGAGCACGTTCCCAGACTCCGAAATATCGAAGCCGATGCCTTAGCAGGCCTGGCCGCTTCCCTAGCAGTGCCAAATCATACTCAACAGTCGGTGGATGTGATAGGCCACGAACTGGTCTGTCCCAAGAACAACGTTCAATTCGTGGCAAGCTATTCTGCTCAGGCGATTGACGATGCCCCAGATTGGAGACAACCATTCATCAACTTCGTCGTCTACGATATCCTGCCCGAGAACCCAAAGGAGGCCACCTCCATCAGACGGCATTCCCTCAGATTCTTCTACGATACAGAGACAAAAATGCTGTATCGGCGATCCTACGATGGATTATTGCTTCGGTGTCTGTCAAACGCAGAAGCCAAAGAAGCCGTGCGAGAAACTCATGACGGTGTATGCGGGGCCCATCAGCCTGGCCCTAAACTGCAAGACCGTCTTCGCCGGATGGGCTACTACTGGCCCACGATGGTAGCAGATACGATAGACTATGCTAGAAGGTGCAAAGCCTGCCAAGTCCACGCAGACTTCATCCACCAACCATCTGAATTTCTACATCCGACCGTGGCATCCTGTCCATTCGAAGCATGGGGGATGGACATCATCGGTCCGATTACTCCACCTTCCTCCCGTGGACGTCGCTTCATACTTGCGATCACGGATTATTTCTCTAAATGGGCAGAAGCTGTCCCGCTTGCAGAAGTAAAGACTGCGAACGTGATCAGCTTTCTCAAGCATCATGTCATCTATCGCTTTGGACTGCCCCGAAGGATCATCCACGACAATGGTCCGCAGTTTGTAAGCCACGCCTTCTATCGGTTCTGCGACAAACATCGCTTCCAGAATATTACTTCGACACCATACAACCCGGCAGCGAACAGGTTGGCAGAGGCATTCAACAAAACAATTATCAAACACCTCAAGAAGTTTGTCTCTTCCAACAAATGCGACTGGAACGAGAAGCTCGGTGAATGTTTATGGGCGTACCGTACTACAGTCCGAACAGCTACCGGGAACATACATTCTTCCTGGTATACGGGAGTGAGGCAGTTCTCCCATTAGAGACTCAAATACCCTCGCTCCGTATCGTCCGTACTTATCAATTGACGACGGATGACAACTACCGACGCCGACTACAAGAGTTAGAGGCCTTAGATGAAAAGCGCCTCCTAGCTCAGCAAAGAATCGAACTATACCTAGCACGTATCTCTGGAGCCTTCAATAAGAAGGTTAAAATCAGAACATTCCAAGTGGGCGATCTTGTTATAGCAGTTCGGAGGCTGATGGTCATGACTCATAAGACCGCCGACAAGTTCCAGCCAAAATGGGAAGGTCCATTTATCATCGAGGCCGTATTCTCCAACGGTGCTTACCGCCTCGCCAAGCAAAACGGGTATTTGCTTATGCTGCCCGTCAACGGCAAGTTCCTGAAGAAATATTATGTCTAAAATGACATTCTCCAGATCATGGAGTCATGTGCCCGCTGGTACCGCTGAACTCACATCCACAATTTTCCAGATTTTTGAGTCACGTGCCCGCTAGCACCGCTGAACTCACCCTTATAATTTTCCCGGATCATTGAGTCACGTATCCGCTGGTACCGCTGAACTCACACTCACCATTCTCTAGATTCCTGAGTCATGTACCCTCTCGTGCCCCTGAACTCACATCCACAACATCCCAGATTATCGAGTCATGTGCCCGTTGGTGCCACTGAACTCATACTTTCACAATATCGAGTCATGTACCCGCTGGTGCCTCTGAACTCACATCCCGATCACTCTTTCAGATAGAAAGTCATGTATGATCATACCTCTGAACTTTCTTCCTGGAAGAGATCCTCCCTTATGATCCAATACCCGCACTTCCATTACACAAAAAAGGGTAAGCGATCCACAAATTTCCAAAACGGCCATGTCCTCTTTACCTCTGAGTCGTTTCACTTCCGCCAAAAACAAATCACCCCCTACATAGAACTTCCATGTCCCCATTACCTCTGAGTCGTTCTATGTACCCCCTCTTTATTGAGCCCACTCCTGTCATGTCCTTATTACCTCTGAGTGGGAAGGCTCCGTAGAAGAAACCTTCATACTCGCCATGTCCTCATTACCTCTGAGTAAGTATGTCGGTTCCCTTTCAACCTATTATCTGTACCCACAACCGGAGTACGACAAGGATAATAGGCCCATAAATGTCCTCTGTTGACCACAAATGTCCTCTGTTGACCACAAATGTCCTCTGTTGACTACAAATGTCCCCTGTTGACCATAAAATATCCTTCATGAAGTCACTCATGCCATGTCCTCATTACCCCTGAGCAGGAAGATTCCACGATAAAACCCTCATGCTTGCCATGTCCTCATAACCTCTGAGCAAATATGTTGGTTTCCTTTCATCCTATTATCCGTATCCTAAGCCAAGGTACGCCAAGGATAATAGGCCCACAAATATACTCTGCTAAGTTTCTTAGCACAAGCCCACCATCTCATCATGCCCCGGGAGCCCAACTGCTCTACGGCATTCTTTTTTTCGATACCGAGAACACCCATGACCACTTTGTTATGGCTGTTCCAGGTATCCTAACCAAACTTGTTATCCGTACCTAAAACCAAGGTATGCAATGGATGACGAGTCCACAAACAAGTCCCCCGCGTGGGGCAAGCACCACCATCATATCATGGGTACAACAAGCAATACAAATGAAGGGTAGAATAGAAAGTACTCTTTATTTGAAGGAAGAAAAAAGCATTACATCTTTTGGGACCACGTCCCTCTTAAAAAGAAAACAGGAACAAAACAAAAGAAAGAAAAGCCAACTACATTTCGGCATTACTCAATTCTAGGAGACGGCTTCTCACTGAGGTGGTCCCCCGCTCAATCCGCTGTCGAGCCTGACGCTCAGCCTCCCGGGATAACCGCTCCCCATCGTCCAAATCCATGAGCGCCTGACAGTCATCTTCCAACATCTTCAGGGCAGTTTCCAGGTCAGTTGAAGCTTGATTAATCCTGTCAGCCTCCTTAACAATCAGCCCCCTGTCAGTACGGGCAACCTCAAGTTCGGACTCCAAGAAAGTCAACTTTCTCTGAAGCACGAGAATCTGCTCCCGCGTGTCAATAATCTTACGAGAGGCAGTCTCCTCCCGGGCTGTGACGTCTTCATTCGCGTGACTCAATTGATCATACCGATCAGATAAACCGCTGAGGTCCTTCAGTATGGCCGACCTGGTTTTATCCCGAGCAGCTTTAGTCCTCTCTATGACGGCGATAAGGGAACCCCGCTCCTCATTTATAACAGCAGACAGATCAGCCTGTCGCAATACCCAGAGCTCGGCCACCAGCCGATCAGTCTCTAACAATTTTGTCTCCAAAAATGCGGCCATCCCTGCATCACCAGGAAGATTCCTAAGGATATCGACTTGACCCTGGGCGCATTGCCGGGCCAAGGTGAAGGAGGTCCCTCTTTCCACGGCAGCTTCTATTACCCTCTTCAAATAACGATGAAAACTGGAAACCACGTCCTGTAACACATCGTCCAAAACTTCCGCAGTGGATGGCGTTAGAGGAAGCGAGGACGGCAACATCGGAGGAGTGACGCTGGAGCTTGCCACCAGAAGAACAGAGTCTGAGCAGAACGATGCATGAATGGCGACCAACTCGTCTTCTGCCACCCGGAGAGCTTGGATACTCGGTAGGGCAGAAAGGTCAATTCTGGGAGCCACCGGAGCAGAGGATGACGCAAGGACCATCGTTCCCTGCCCCGACTGCCCCGATACCTGGCCCGCTAAACTCGAGGCCCCAGAAGGCCCATCAAAACAAGTCGAAAGGTGAGGAGGTACACCCCTCTCGACCAGTGCCCCTTCGGCTGGGTTTGTCTCAACAATGTCCATCCTCGGCACTGGAGAGGCAGAACCTGTATGCCCAGAATAACAATCAATCGACGTAACCCGAAGGACATGATGATAGAGCAGATAGGCCTCCTCACAGGTTAAGATTCGGCTTATCTTACCAATGGTGGAGCATGGAGGCTGCAGCCCATTCACAGCTGGCATGGTCCCCTCATCCGCAATCTCTAAATTAAGCTCGACAGTGTCCTCTGTCACCGTCACCTCGAAGGGGGATATGGCTCGATCGGCATCGTCTCAAGGAGATTCTGCGATCCCAGAGACGGACTCACCGAAGCCCCCGCCATCTCGGGTCACCACCTCGGCATCTTGGGACTCCTCTTCTTCTCTTGACACCTACAAGCGAAAAAGAAGATGATTAAAATCAAAGCTAGAAAGAAAGAAGGAAGGAAGAATCGGGAGCGGTTTGGTTACCTCTGACACGGGATTGACCTCTTCTCCACTTTCTCTTATAGTTAGTTGGCGATGTCTGGTTGCAACCAGCTTCTGGGAGCGAGATATACCGCCAGCAGGAGAAACTTGCCTGCTACGTTTCGTAGTAGGGCCAGGCGCAACGGGTGACTGATCCTCCAACATCTCATCTGACAAAATAGGTGGCTGATCCACCTCTACGTCTGCCATTGGAAGGATAGAGTCATCTCTGTCATGATCATTGCCTTCATCATCCTCGGCAGCGGAATCCAAATCTGGCACTTCGACTCTAGTCTTTCTCTTCTTGGACCCTTGAGATCCTTCCTCCAGGCCGGTACCAACTATAACACCGGCACCTGGGTTAAAACCGACCGGGGGTTTATTCGCCATGACATGATACAAAGCCGCCATGTACAAGATCTCCATTGACGCCTTAATGGCAGTAACCGAGAAAATGGTACGGGTATGGAATGTATCATAGTATTGCCAAGCCCTGATACCATCAAGAAGGCTACCTTCAAAACCTAGACCGGAGCTGGGGTTATCCAGATAAAGTTGGCTGTATCCAAACTGCCGGGCAAACCTGCTAGGCAGATAAGGCTCGAGAAAAAACAGTATTGCGATTACGATACACCAGATGCGTGGGACGGATGTTTCGCAGCCACAGGAGCATCTGGCTATCCAGAAGTTGGGGGGCGCAATACCGTCAAGATGTACAGCCTCTATGTCCTTCGCAGTAAAGCGAGGGACGGATACAAAAATGGGATACATATCTGCCCTCGCCATGCCATCCGACAAGCCCACATGGTCTCATATTCCCAAGGCTCATCACGGTAACGGAAGATAAATGCGTCATCATCAGTTACACCGTCTTCAGAGCCTGGTCTCATCAAAGACGGATAATGCATCAACAGCCACCCCATCAAACAATGATAGGGTAATTCGGTCCGTTCAAAATCCTTGGTCACGTCGCGAGCAATGACCTTAGATGTGAAGGTACGAAGGCCAGGATGGATGCTGCATACCATGGCCGGGAGGAGAGCTAGCCTGATTCGCAAAACTAACTTTACCGCCGGAAGGATGAAGTTACGACTGATTCTCTCGATAGAACCAGCCCCTCCGGAGACTACACAATTTCGCAGCCATATCATAAAAAATCCCGTCAGAAGCGCCTTCTCTGACAGCTCTTGGGTATCCTGGTAAAAGTAACCAAAAGAGTCAGTCTTACTCCCGAATCTGTCACTGGTAGTGGCCACTCTCTTAGACGATGACACCAAGTCTTTAACCGCTTCCCGCGATCGAGGGCGACGAGAGGTAACTTGACCTGAGGCATCTGCCGGGAAGAGATAGTGCACCCAGTACTTGGTGTGGGGTGCATTTCCTTTCGAGTTGCTATCCTTTCGGGCTATCTGATGACAGGCGCTATAGTAGCTCAATATCTCTTGGTAGAGAGCCACGAAGCCGGGATACTGTCTTTCCAAATCTTCGAATTCCTCATTAGTGGGAGTGTACGCTTCAAAAGCTTCGTCCCCCCAGGGAAGCTTGGAGACTGCGTGCATTTCATGGAGCGCAAGTCCCATTTCCCCTACGGGTGTATAGAAGGTCCCCGTACGGCAGTTATACATCTCCAGCAGAGACATGAACAACTTCTTGTTTATGGATAAGCCATGACTGGTGCCTCGAATAGCATGGTAAAGGCCGATCTCACACAAGAAGGCCTCATACTTCTGCAAGATCCACATAGACAGATTGGTCCACGAGGGAATAGGATGTATCCAGCTGGGGAGCATCAGCCGGCCAACGGGGTAGGAGCCCTTCCGAACAAGTTGATTTATAAAAGTATCGGCAGTAGAAAATGTAAAGTTGGGGCCCACCACATTCAAGAAAGTACTGAGGACCAATCCCGTCACAGAACAGCTGATATACACCTTGCCGGCAGTCACTGACTTCAGACTGTTGTTATAATGGATGTTTCCCACAAACATCCCACCTCGGGTAGGGGTTAAAGTATCCTCCATCTTCCGGTCCAATGGGAGCATATTGAACCAAGATAACGGGAAGTGTCGCTCCATTTGGGGGATACGGATCGCCATCCCGTTAGAAACAAAATGCCAATTCTCCGACACCTCCAGAACATGACTGTTCTCCACAGTCAAGACGTCCCCAAAAAAGAATGCAGGCTTCAAATATTCCCCTTCGAATTTCTCGGAGTTCATCATAGCGTTAAGGAAATGGAAAGACTGATTCTTGATGGCATTTAGTCTAGCTGAGGGTTCGTCACTCGGAAACTGATCCGCCATATGCTGAATAATATGGTCGTACCTGTAGCCCAGAGCAGCTTGGGCACTACCCACCAGGAGTTCTCCAGCAGCATTTACCGGCAGATTCACTGAAAAGAAGACAAAGAAAGTTAAGTTAAAAAGAGGGATAAAAAGCAAATGATCGGGTACTTCCGAGCCTCATGCGGCTTAAAAAAAACACCCATGCGGCTCCGACTCAGCAAAGACTCATGCGGCTCCAATTTAATGAAGCCTTATGCGACTTAATCACAGAGGAATACTTATGCGGCCCTATTCAGTAAAAAGTCATGCGGCAGTGCTCTCACCGCGTGACAGACAAAATTTGTACGAATCCATACGGCTCAGCATAGCTCATACGACTGCGTTGGCACAGCGCGTATATGGTCACAGCAGTTATTCTTATGCGGCTCGCAGCTCGACTATAGGCCGAACATACGATTCACAAAGGCTCATGCATAAAGCATACGACGTAGCCATAGCAGTTAGGGTTCTTTAACCCGTGCAATGTCCCTACCGGCAATGGAGGATGAACGTCAGGATGAGCCGCGGGGACGACGATCGGTGGAGGAGCAGCCACAGTCGAAGTAGAAGCAGTTTTGCTCTTCGCCGTCGCGGTCGACGAAGACGTGGCCTTCTTCGCTGTAACGGTCTTCTTGGGCGCCATTATCAATCAAGAAGAAGATGAAGAGATGAATAGGGAAAGATTCGAAGTAAATGAGGAAGTAAAGAACTCCTCTCTCTCTCTCTCAAGCTCCTCTTATTTATAGGAGGGGGAAGACACGTGGAGTAATAAACCGCCTCGTCTAAAGGCAAAACCGACTCCTCGGATTTCGCCCCCTCTCCCATAAAAGGAGATTCACCCAGGGCATAAAATCCCGAGATTTAATGAACCAACCCTTGGGATTCCCCCTAAAGACGGTGTTAAAAGCAAATCTGTGGCAATTAAGGATACGCACACGTGGCAAGGAGCCATGCGCCTAAACCATCCATATGGCTGAACTATCTATGCGGCTTAAACATCCATGCGGCCAGGACTTCATATGCGGCCAAAAGAATATAACCATGCTTCTTATTCAAAGTATTTTAATTTTGTAAATTGAAAACTTTGAAGGGGGTCTTGTAGAAGCATGGAAAATATTAAAGGAAGCTCCATGCGGCTCAGGAAGCCCATGCGGCTCACAGATTCATACGGCACGAGGGGCTATACGGCTCAAGACGTCCTATGCGGCTCAGAACAGGAGACACGTAGCTTGAAAAACAGTTCTCTCCTCCTGTATTAATTGCTGTGACGGCTGACAACTCTGAAAAAGTGGTAGCCCTGACACAAAAGTGGTAATTATGACTCTGTCATAATGACAGACCCCTAGGGAAGGGAAGGAGATCTCTGACACAATCTTACAAAATTCAGAAAATGCCACGTGGCTCTGACACATGGACGATCATATGCGGCTCGAGCGAAGACTTCCCATGCGGTTCAGAATGAAGCCGTTCCATGCGACTCAGGCCGAAATAGTCTCATGTGGCTCAAGCGGAGGCCTTCCCATGCGGTTCAAGAGGACCATTTCTATGCGGCCCAGGCGGATGCATCCCTATGCGGCTCGCAATGATCATCACCATGCGGTTCAAAGGTTCGAAGGGGGCGAGCCACTACCCAAGCAGTCCTGACATGTGGCCCGAACCTTATGCGGTCCAAATCTTATGCGGCTCAATCTTCATGTGGTTCAGATTCCCCCAGTGGCTCCTAGGACACGTGTCCTAAGCCGATCAATCTCCCAGATTTATTGCAATCAGAGATTTGGTCAAATCTCAATAATCTGGGACACGTGGCAGGAAAATAAATCAAATTTATTCGCAGACATCAGAAGATCATTATGAGGAAGATTTATTCCAATCAGTATTAATTGCTGATGAGATTTGGTGTAATCTATACTTAATGGTCCAGATTCATCACAATCAAAACTAATGGCCTAGATTGACCAATCCACAGGCCACCGCCATCTCCAAGAAGCAATCATTTGCAACCCTAATGATCACATCCCATTCCTATAAATAGCAGGGTGCCATTCTCTTGCAGAAGAGATACGCACACACAGAGAGAGGGGTACACAAGACCCTTTTCGAGATCAGAGAGCATTAGAAGACTTGGAGAAAAAGAGCAGAGGGAGAGAAAAAAGAGCATTTCTTCAACGCCAAGCAATCTTCTGGAGCCAAGGCTGCATACCGATCGTCCAAGGAGTAAGGCAGAGCTGTCGTCGCTTTCCCGAGCCTCTATCGTCACCCCCAGAATCTAAAATAAATAATTGTACTTATACTGCTGTACCTAGGCTTTCGTCCCTAGGCTTTCTTTGTACAAGCAAGTTTGTAACGTGAAGTAAAAGTCCAGTCCTCCGATAATTGTTCTGTTCTTTTATATTTCATGGCAAACAGGTCCAACCTCAATCTTCGAATGATCGAGCACATGGCTAGGGTCAGCCACGTACCGTCTCAACTGTGATACGTGGAATACGTTGTGAACTCCCACTAGTGCAGGTGGCAAGTCTAGCCTGTATGCCACGTCATCGACTCTCCCGCTGATAACGAAAGGGCCGATGAAGCGCGAGCTAAGCTTCCTACCTCCACTAAAATGTATCGTACTACGAGTCGGAGATATCTGCAGAAAAACTATGTCTCCAACCTAATCACAAGCAAGGTCTCAAGTTACTAAAAATCAAACACGATCAATCAAACAAAACCAAAAATATAACCTACTTCTAATCCTATTTCTAAATCTGTACCTTAAACTCCAACGGCCTCCGGTGGCTATCGGCCCAGTACCGATGTCTGTCCTGAGCCACGCGAAGTCTGTCCCTGATGAGCTTCACCTTCTCGGCTGCGTCAACAACCATCTCTGGTCCCAGTAAAGCTCGCTCTCCAACGTCATCCCAAGATAAGGGTGTACGACACCTACGTCCGTACAGAGTCTCAAAAGGTGACATCTCAATACTGGCCTGATAACTATTGTTATAAGCAAACTCCACCAAATGTAGATGATCCTCCCAGGAACCTCCAAAATCCAGGACGCACGTCCACAGCATGTCCTCAAGGGTCTGAATAGTCCTCTCTGACTGTCCGTCCGTCTGGGGGTGGTATGCAGTACTAAACTTGAGCTGAGTGCCCAAACTAGTCTGTAGACTCCTCCAAAAATGGAAAGTACAGTGACTATCCCGATCTGAGACAATGCTGATGGGAACTCCGTGAATCCTGACTATCTGCCTCCTATACCACTTCGCAAGCCTCTCTATAGACGTACCCACCTTGAATGGCAAGAAGTGGGTCGATTTGGTCAACCTGTCAACAATGACCCAAATTGCGTTTTTCCCTCCTGGTGTACGCGGTAACCCAGAAACGAAATCCATGGTGATATGTTCCCGCTTCCACTCTGGAATGGGCAACGGCTGCAATAATCCTCCGGGCCTCTGCCTCTCTGCCTTGACCTGCTGATAGAGCAAGCATCTAGCTACGAAGCGAGCTACCTCCCGCTTCATCCCGTACCACCAGACATGCTTTTGCAGATCCCTGTACATCTTGTTGGCACCAGGATGTATAGAGTACTACGATCTGTGAGCCTCCTGCATGATCTGCTCCCTGAGCTCCCCGCTAGGCACACATAACCTGGAATCATGCCTCAGGGCACCATCCTCTGCAAGTGAAAACTCGTCATCCACCAACCCTGCACGAACCTGCTCTCGGATACACCGCAGAGCCACATCCTCGAACTGCGTCGCCTTGACCCTCTCCATCAAGTCCGACTGTATCTGAAGGCCCCATAACTGCATCTGTACCCCGGGCGCAATCACCTCAATCCCAAGGCTCTCCAAGTCTGCAAGCAAGTGCCGATCCATAGTCAAACACATGGCTGTCGGATACCTACTCAAGGCATCGGCAACCACGTTGGCCTTTTCCGGGTGATACTGAAGTGAGATGTCAAAGTCCTTCATCAACTCTAGCTATCTGTACTGCCTCATGTTGAGGTCTTTCTGTGTAAACACATACTTCAAGCTCTTATGGTCTGTGAAATTCTCCACCCTCTCGCCATACAGATAGTGCTTTCACAACTTTAGAGCAAAAATCACCGCTGCCAGCTCCAGGTCATGGGTAGGGTATTTCTTCTTATGGGGACGTAATTGTCTGGAAGCATAGGCAATCACCTTTCCATGCTGCTGTAAGACACAACCCATCCCCTTCTCTGAAGCATCACTATAAATAGTAAATTAACCCGATGCTGAAGGCAATGTCAGAATCGGAGCTGTCATAAGCCGCTTCTTCAACTCATCAAAAGATGCTTGACACTCTTCTGACCAAACAAACTCAGTATCCTTCCGGGTCAACCGAGTCAACGGCTCCACAACCCGGGAGAAATCCTGCATAAATCTCCTATAATATCCTGCCAGCCCCAGGAAACTCCTGATCTCTGCCACTGAAGTCGGCGCTCCCAAGCCTCAACTGCTGTGATCTTCTTCGGGTCCACTGAGATACCATCTCCAGTCACCACATTACCCAAGAAGTCAGCCCTGTCTAGGAAGAACTCGCATTTCGAGAGCTTGCCATACAATGTCTCCCTCCTGAGTGTCTCCAGCACTACTCTCAGGTGCTCCTCGTGCTCTTCCTCTGTCTTAGAAAACACTAGGATATCATCAATGAATACCACCATAAACTTGTCCAAGTACTGGTGGAACACCTTGTTCATAAGGTTCATAAACACTGCTGGTGCATTGGTCAGCCCAAACGTATAATCAAAAACTCAAACTGCCCGTACCGCGTCCTGAAAGCGGTTTTGGGAATATCCTCCCTCTTTACCTTCACCTGGTGATAACCTGACCTCAAATCAATCTTGGAGAACACCCAAGCTCCGCTCAACTGATCAAAGAGATCATCGATCCGCGGTAGTGGGTATCTGTTCTTGATCGTCAGGTTGTTAAGTGCCCTGTAGTCGATACACATCCGTACCGACCCATCCTTCTTGGGTACGAAGAGTACCGGTGCACCCCAAGGTGAGAACTCGATCGGATGAAGCCCTTGTCCTACAGCTCATCCACCTACTTCTTTAGCTCCACCAATTCACTGTTGTTCACTCGATAGACATGCTGGGAAATTGGTTCCGCATCGGGAACCAAGTCTATCAAGAACTCTATATCCCTGTTCGGTGGAAGCCCTGGCAACTCCTCTGGGAATACGTCCATAAACTCTACGATCAAGGGATGCGGAGCCACCTGCTCCTCAACTGAAGCTCCATAGAAGACTCCGTCGTCCTGCTCTGCCTGTCGCCTGGTGTACTCAAACTCTAGCTCTCCTGGCACCCCAAACAAAAATCTACCCCCTCGATAATCAATGCGGGCGTGGTGTCTACTCAGCCAGTCCATACCTAATATAATGTCGTAGTTCGGTAATGGCATGACGAGTAAACTCACTCCCAACTCTCGGCCTCCCAATAAGACGCTCCGTCCTCTGCAAATATCACTCACGAGGATGACCCTACCCCCGGTCGTGATCTTGCAGGTCCTAGGCAATGGTTCAGAAACCAGACTGTGTCTAATAGCATACAATACAGACACAAAGTTGTAGGAAGCCCCAAAATCAAAGAGTACAAATGCTGGAAGGGTGTCGAGAAGAACCAAACCTGCTATCAGCTCTCCGATGGCTTCTGTATCTTCGGCTGCCATGGCGAAAGCTCGCCCCTGCTGTCCACCTCATGCCTGCTGCTGGTGCTACTGGAACCTCTGCTGCTGGGTCTACAGTAGCCCCCTCTACTGGCCTGCTGGAGCCTTGGCTCCACCTCCCTGAGCTCCACATCCAAAAGCCCTAGGACAATCCCTCAACTGGTGTAATGCCTGTGGTTCGTATTACGTATTTAGAATACGTGTACGTATTTTTATCTTGTATTGCATGATTTCTTGCTTGGCTTTTCTTCATGGCTTGGTTTATTCCTTGGGTTGGTTCTGCTTGGCTCGGTTGCCTTGGTTCATTATGAACCAAGGGTGAACCCCCTACCTACCACCATTAGTATTTATTAACCCTTTCTCCTTCTCTCTCTTCATTAATATCTTCTTCTTCCCCACCATTAATTCCTTACCTACCAGAGAAAGGAAGAGAGAGGTCTAGGTAAGTGCAACTTGTTTCATGGAGGAACTCCAATCTTATTGCTTTATTCTCTTCCTTACAGCATTCTAACTTACTTTAGAACTTGACATTTTCACTTTCCATGGCTAGATTCTTGTAGATCTATATTTACATTATTTTTAGATTTTTTGGATTTTGATCTACTTAATCTTGTTATTTCCAAGTTTTTATGGTTCTATGTTGTAGAGCATTTTGTTCTACCCCATTTTGACCTATGAAAGTTCAGATTTGGGCTCCGGATGATAGAGTTATGCAACTTGGAAGCCATGGCTTATGGTGTACTTCTTCTCAGAAATTTGGAGAAGAAGCACAGTCCCGAGCCGCATAGTAGCATTTGATCGCATGAACATTCATGCGACAAGTCAGTTCCAACCGCATGCACTATTGCCTTGACTTGACCGCATGACAAGTTCATGCGACAAGTATTCCTTCTAGCCGCATGAAGTGCTTCTTACTTAACCGCATGACTGAGCTTCCCAGTCCAGCCGCATGGATTTCCAGCAACCCTGAGCCGCATGAACTCAACACTCGTGAGCTACATAGACCGCAATCTCCCAGCCGCATGGGTTTGCTTCCCTTGACCGAATAATCATTGCTTCCCGCAGCCGCATGGATTGCTCCTCCCCGGCCGCATGTACCTGGTTGGTCAGCCAGCCGCATGGACCCATCCCCCGCCAGCCGTATGAGTTCCCTATCCTCCTGGCCGCATATGTCTTGCCTTTCTCAGTCGCATGACTGACTGGATCTCCGAGCCGCATATGACTGATACCCCTTTAACCGCATAAGCCTCTCCCTTTTAGTCGCATGCGCCTGACCCTATCTAGCCGCATGGGCTGTTCTCTTCCCAGCCGCATGAGATCATTCCTGGCCGCATATGCCTTAGCCGCATGGCTCTCCTATAGCCCTGTGTATTAATATTTTATTAGATATTTTATGCCCATTTTATATCCTTATGCTTTTTGTCATGGACTTGATAATCACGAATTTACTTGATATGTTTGGACATGATAATTGAGCCTGACATAATAGTGGCCCGTCGTGGCACACTCCTGACTAGTACACTTGACATGATAACCTGACATGAATTATCTTGAACAGCTGTTGTGATGGCTATATGACATGACATGACCTGTATAAATAATATGGACACCGTGGGCGATTATGCTTGTACAAATAAACCAGTCCTGTCTTGCATCATGTCTAGGATGGGACTCCTGAGTACCACGGTCAGGAGTACCTACTAAAATGGACTAAGGTTAATAACTAGATTAATACATTAGTCATGAAGAGATCTCCCAGCTACAGGAAAACCCGTTACCGGGGCACGCCTAGGGATCTGTAGCCTGCCGTCAAGTAGGGCATATTTTCAGCACACTGTCATGTGTTGCACCCTTCAAGCTACCTAAGGGTACATGCGTTTCTTGGACGATGTACCCACATGAATTCAACCTTCATCTTTTAACCCGGGTAACCTGGATGGTCTGTAGGGCTTGTGGCTGTGGAATAATCTCATTGCATCTTGTTAGTAATTAGGCCTATGATAACCCTAGTTAGTTAAAGTATCAAGCCGTACTCATTGCTTGGCCGTGATTGATTGAATGGGGAATAATCTGTCTAGTCTTGATCCTGAACAAGATTGCTACATGTCCTGATTTTCTTATATTATTCTTTCGATAAATGGTAGAAAACCAAGCTCCGTTCAGATAAAGGGTTACAACCCCGGTCCTTGTTTGGTTTACGGGTTGTAACCTGGTTATCTAAATAGTTCCATGGTTATCTCGTCGTATATCATCCTGATATGTTTATATAATTCTAGTTCTGTTATTTATTTACATTATGTGATGATTGCTTGTTTTAGTTCCTAAGTGAAGCCTCCTTTGTGGTATTTGCTCTTTCTGGGGTCTGACCCAGCTGGTTTTGTATGGCCATATTTCGGAGCAACTCCAGAGGATCTACCGACCTTCCAGCCAGATGGTGGCCACTAGACGGAACCCTGGCAACGAGAAGATTGCTACATGTCCTGATTTTCTTATATTATTCTTTCGATAAATGGTAGAAAACCAAGCTCCGTTCAGATAAAGGGTTACAACCCCGGTCCTTGTTTGGTTTACGGGTTGTAACCTGGTTATCTGAATAGTTCCATGGTTATCTCGTCGTATATCATCCTGATATGTTTATATAATTCCAGTTCTGTTATTTATTTACATTATGTGATGATTGCTTGTTTTAGTTCCTAAGTGAAGCCTCCTTTGTGGTATTTGCTCTTTCTGGGGTCTGACCCAGCTGGTTTTGTATGGCCATATTTCGGAGCAACTCCAGAGGATCTACCGACCTTCCAGCCAGATGGTGGCCACTAGACGGAACCCTGGCAACGAGTGGGTTTATTTTTGATCTCCCACTTTATTGTAAACATATTCTTTTGAGGCGTTTAGCCGACGAGCACCTGTTTAGCTCAATTGCACTTATTTACTGTCTGCCTACGGGCTGTAACATGATTGACGGATCCTAGGGTTGATTATGTATGACTAAACTCTTGCTAGTCCTGACATTTTGTAATGACTAGCTTCATGATCAGCTGAATATGTAATGTTTGGGACGCCTTACTATTGTATATTTAATGATCATACATCTTGTAACTCTTACTTACTTGCTTGTGATTGAGACAATAGGCGTGTTCATGACCTTAAGAGACTGCTGGCTTGTAGTTAAACCCTCATGTATCTAGACAGCCGTGACCGTATAGCGAGGTGGGTTGCACTTCAATATACGTAACTGGCTATGTCTGCCCCCGCTCTCCAGTTTTCTGGTTCTGGGGCGTGACATGGTTTAAGTGGTGGCCCATGCAGGTCTTGTAAATCAAGATATGTGAGGGTTTACCGAATAGATGTCTCAATCAATATTTGCCCTTGAACTCTGCTCATATTCTCTGAATCCCTGGATTCTTGTCCTGATCACATGCTTGTCTCATTGATCTGTCCTGGTCCTTCCTTATTGTTCCCTATGTCGTCTTCTTCAGCGTCATTGTTCGTGGTCCTATCGATCAGCAAGGCGGAGCACCACCTACGGACCAGCAGCAACCCGAAGATCAAGCCCAGCACTCCGGAGTAGCCTCCAGAGTCGAGCCTATTGGAGAAGAGCCCCCAGTTCAGCCAGTTCAACCTGTAGAACCTGATGATGGCACTTTAGTAGGACTCGTCAGGACCTTGATAGCTTCTCAAGATCGTCGAGGAGATGCCTTGCACCAGGCAGTGACGGATGCTTTGACCCGGGGTGGTCATCCGAGTAACAGCGCGGCTAACAGCTTCAAGCGCTTGAACCCTCCCTTCTTTGACGGTAGCGAAGATGCTATCGCAGCAGATGCTTGGCTTCAGGATACTGAGGTGATTCTCGAAGCAGCCAGGACTCCAGAGAACGAGAAGGTGGCCGTGGTGCGCCTGTAGTTGTTGGATCTCGCCCGCAGTTGGTGGGCGGCACAGGCCATTAGATTAGTGGCATCCATTGCTTGGGCAGTATTCAGAGAGAGATTCCAGACCAAGTATTTCGATGCTGTAGCTCGATATGATCTACAGACCTGGTTCACTAATCTGAAGCAAGGAGGCAGGACGGTCGATGGATATGCGATCGAGTTTTCCAGACTCAGTCGGTTTGCTCCCACCTTGGTGGCAACCGAGTATGATAGAGCCCAGCGATTCCAGCAGAGACTTTACCTGGAGATTTTGTTGGCAGTTGAGCAGTTTGAGCATCAGACTTTTGATGCAGTCTTGAGAGCAGCCCGGAGGCATGATTATACCTCCCAGAGGATTGTGGATAGGGCCGGAGGTCGGAAGAGATCCCATGGCCAGATGAATCAGTCTTCAGCCCCAGCCCCTGCAGCCAGGGCTTTGACTATTGGAGCTCCAAGGCGGGCGGCCTCAGTAACGTCGGTTCAGCATTCCACCCCGACGTACCCTCAGTAGCAGCAGCAGAAGCAGAAGCAGTCTTCCGCCGTGGGATGTTCTCATTGTGGAAAACCAGGCCATGTGGTGGCAGAATGTCACAGGACGCAGGAATTGTACCTGGCTTATGGAGCACCAGACCATAGGGATGAATTGGTTGAGGAACTAGTATGCTAGAATAGACTGCCATATTGGTAGGGTTATTTTTAGCATTCCAGGCGAGCCAGAGTTTTTCTTCTCCCGAGGCGAAGTTGAGTCTTCTCCCCCGATATTGCGGATGGCAGTAGTAGCAGTTCAGTTGCCCAGGATAGTGGATGAGTTCCCAGATGTTTTCCCAGAAGAGCTTCCAGGTATGCCGCCAGAGCGGGAGATCGAGTTCACCATAGACTTGATTCCCGGGACAGCCCTAGTATCAGAGAGAGTCTACAGGATGGCGCCGTCAGAATTGGAGGTATTGTACAAGATGATTCAAGAACTTAGGACCAAGGGATTCATTCGTGCTAGTGGATCGCCTTGGGGAGCCCCGATGCTTCTTGTGAAAAAGAAGGATGGTACGTCCAGGTTATGTGTTAATTATCGTACCTTGAACTCAGTGACAATCAAGAACAGATACCCTCTTCCGAGGATAGATGACTTGTTTGATCAACTCAAGGGGACATCAGTATTCTCGAAGATCGACTTGCACTCAGGATACCACCAGATCAGGGTCAGAGAGCACCACATCCTGAAGACAGCTTTTAGATCGAGATATGGGCATTGGGAGTTCCTTGTTATGCCCTTTGGAGCGACCAATACGCCGGCAGTATTCATGGACCTCATGAATCGCATCTTCATGCCTTACTTAGATCAGTTTATGATCGTATTCTTGGATGACATCCTGGTTTATAGCAAGAATGAGGCGGAGCATGAGCAACATCTCCGTGTGGTTCTTCAGATTCTTAGGGAGCACCAGTTATATGCCAAGTTCAGTAAATGCGAGTTTTGGCTCGATCGCATTTCGTACTTGGGTTATATCATCACCAGAGGAGGAGTAGAAGTGGATCCCCAGAAGATTGTGGCTATTGAGTCGTGGCCGGTGCCCAGCACAGTTGCAGAAGTTTGCAGTTTTCTTGGATTGGCCGGCTATTACCGGTGATTTATTTTTGATTTTGCTCGAATCTCAGCGCCATTGACCCAATTGACCAGCAAGGATGTGCAGTTTGCTTGGACGGCAGAGTGTCAGAGTTCTTTCGAGCAATTGAAGCGAGGCCTGATAATGGCACCCATTCTTACGCTTCCCGATGGAACTGGAGGATTCTCAGTATATTGTGATGCTTCGGGCAGAGGTCTAGAATGTGTTCTGATGCAGCATGGGAAGGTAATAGCTTATGCGTCACGGCAACTTCGTGATCATGAGAAGAATTACCCAACCCATGACTTGGAGTTGGCAGCGATAGTGTTTGTACTTAAATTGTGGAGGCACTATTTGTACGGAGATAGTGTAAAGATTTTCACCGACCACAAGAGCCTGAAGTATGTTTTCACTCAGAAGGATCTTAACATGCGTCAAAGAAGGTGGCTGGAGCTTCTTGTGGATTATGATGTCAACCTGCAGTATCATCCTAGAAAGGCCAACGTTGTTGCAGATGCATTGAGCAGGAGAGCCGAAGTTTATTTTCTAACAGTACAACCAGAACTATTAGCAGATCTTCAGAAGATGGGTATAGAAATTGTTCTCCCTTCCAGTGTGGCATTAATGTCCAGCATGCAAGTTCAGTCCACTATAGTCGGGAGGATCCGGATGACGCAGTCAATAGATTCCAAGCTTCAGCGGCTCAGAGTAGAGTGCGAGGCAGGACAAAGACCAGAATTATGCATTCATGAGGATGGTACACTTCGACATGGTAAGCGTCTTTGTGTACCCAGTAGAGATATCAGACAGAAGATCATGTCAGAGGTGCACAGCTCTCAGTATTCCATCCATCCTGGCAGTACGAAGATGTACCGTGATATCTGTCAGCACTTCTGGTGGAATGGCATGGAGCGGAAGATAGCTCGGTTTGTCTCTCGGTGTTTGGTTTGCCAACAAGTTAAGGCTGAACATCAGAGATCTGCTAGACTTCTTCAGCCCTTGTCGATTCCAGAATGGAAATGGAAGCATGTGACCATGGATTTCGTGACTGGATTACCTAGATCCCCAACTGGTAGAGATGCTATCTGGGTTATAGTTGATCGGCTCACGAAGGTAGCTCACTTCCTCCCATTTAGAGTTGGTCAGTCGACAGCTCAGTTAGCAGAGATGTACCTCAGGCAGATTGTCAGGTTGCACGGAGTGCCAGTCAGTATAACCTCGGACCGAGATTCCAGATTTACGTTGCACTTTTGGCGTAGCTTGCAGGAGAGATTGGGAACTCGTCTCCAGTTCAGTTCAGCCTATCACCCGCAGACAGATGGTCAGTCGGAGCGTACGATCCAGACTCTTGAAGACATGTTGAGATCTTGTACCCTCGACTTCGGTGGTTCGTGAAAAGATCACCTGCACCTGGTGGAATTCTCGTACAATAACAGTTTCCAGGCTAGTATCCAGATGGCACCGTTCGAGGCACTGTATGGTAGGAAGTACAGATCTTCGTTAGCCTGGGATGATGTTGGAGAGAGGCAGATGCTCGGTCCAAAAATGATCGCTCAGACAGTTGAAGTGGTCAGGCAAATCAGAGATCATCTTCGAGTTGCCCAAGATCGCCAGCGCCATTAGACCGATTCTCATCGGCGTCCTCTCGAGTTTTCGGTCGGCGACCATGTATTCCTGAGGATTTCGCCTAACCGTGGCGTCATTCGCTTCGGCGTACGGGGAAAGCTTAGTCCTAGGTATATAGGACCGTTTGACATTCGGAAGCGAGTAGGAGATGTGTCCTATCGTCTCGCTCTTCTGCCGTCATTAAGCGAGGTGCATGACGTGTTCCATGTATTCCAATTACGACGGTATATTCCAGACCCGAGCTACGTCCTGGATCATTCAAAATTGGTTATTGGTACCAACCTTTCGTATGAGGAGAGGCACGTGTCTATATTGGACCAGAGAGAGAAGATCATCAAGAACAAGACTATCAAGTTAGTCCGAGTTGCTTGGGGTCATCACTCTTTGGGTGAGTCAACGTGGGAGCGTGAGGATGATATCCGATCACGATATCCCGACCTGTTTGACTCGTGAGGTATAATATCTTCCTTATGCCTCATGCCTTCGATTCCTTGCTTGAATGAGTGATTGCCTGCCTAGTTATAGCTTGCTTGTGCTTAGTATAGCTTGTCATTGCCCCTCTAGCCTCTTGATTAAATTCTGAGGACGGAATTCTTTTAAGGTGGGTAGAGTTGTAATGTCTGTGGTTCGTATTACGTATTTGGAATACGTGTACGTATTTTTATCTTGCATTGTATGATTTCTTGCTTGGCTTTTCTTCATGGCTTGGTTTATTCCTTGAGTTGGTTCGGCGTGGCTCGGTTGCCTTGGTTCATTATGAACCAAGGGTGAACCCCCTACCTACCACCATTAGTATTTATTAACCCTTTCTCCTTCTCTCTCTTCATTAATATCTTCTTCTTCCCTACCATTAATTCCTTACCTACCAGAGAAAAGAAGAGAGTGGTCTAGGCAAGTGCAACTTGCTTTATGGAGGAACTCCAATCTTATTGCTTCATTCTCTTCCTTACAGCATTCTAACTTACTTTAGAACTTGGCATTTTCACTTTCTATGGCTAGATTCTTGTAGATCTATATTTACATTATTTTTGGATTTCTTGGGTTTTGATCTACTTAATCTTGTTATTTCCAAGTTTTTATGGTTCTATGTTGTAGAGCATTTCGTTCTACCCCATTTTGACCTATGGAAGTTCGGATTTGGGCTTCGGATGATAGAGTTATGCAACTTGGAAGCTATGGCTTATGGTGTACTTCTTCTCAGAAATTTGGAGAAGAAGCACAGTCCCAAGCCGCATAGTAGCACTTGAACGCATGAACATTCATGCGGCAAGTTAGTTCCAACCGCATGCACTATTGTCTTGACTTGACTGTATGACAAGTTCACGCGGCAAGTATTCCTTCGAGCCGCATGAAGTCCTTCTTACTTAACCGCATGACTGAGCTTCCCAGTCCTGCCGCAAGGATTTCCAGCAACCCTGAGCCGCATGAACTCAACACTAGCGAGACGCATAGACCGCAGTCTCTCAGCCGCATAATCATTGTTCCCCGCAGCCGCATGGGTTGCTCCTCCCCGGCCGTATGTACCTGATTGGTCAGCCAGCCGCATGGACCCATCTTCCGCCAGCCGCATGAGTTCCCTATCCTCTTGACCGCATATGTCTTGCCTTTCTCAGCCGTATGACTGACTGGATCTCCGAGCCGCATATGACTGATACTCCTTTGACCGCATAAGCCTCTCCCTTTTAGCCGCATGCGCCTGACCCTATCTAGCCGCATGGGCTGTTCTCTCCCCAGCCGCATGAGATCATTCCTGGCCGCATATGCCTTAGCCGCATGGCTCTCCTATAGCCCTGTGTATTGATATTTTATTAGATATTTTATGCCCATTTTATATCCTTATGTTTTTTGTCATGGACTTGATAATCACGAATTTACTTGATATGTTTGGACATGATAATTGAGCCTGACATGATAGTGGCCTGTCGTGGCGCACTTCTGACTAGTACACTTGACATGATAACCTGACATAAATTATCTTGAACAGCTATTGTGACGGCTACATGACATGACATGACCTGTATAAATAATATGGACACCGTGGGCGATTGTGCTTGTACAAATAAACCAGTCCTGTCTTGCATCATGTCTAGGATGGGACTCCTGAGTACCACGGTCAGGAGTACCTACTAAAATGGACTAAGGTTAATAACTAGATTAATACATTAGTCATGAAGAGATCTCCCAGCTACAGGCAATCCCGTTACCGGGGCACGCCTAGGGATCTGTAGCCTGCCGTCGAGTAGGACACATTTCTAGCACACTGTCATGTGTTGCACCCTTCAAGCTACCTAAGGGTACATGCGTTTCCTGGACGATGTATCCACCTGAATTCAACCTTCATCTTTCAACCCGGGTAACCTGGATGGTCTGTAGGGCTTGTGGCTGTGGAATAATCTCATTGCATCTTGTTAGTAATTAGGCCTGTGATAACCCTAGTTAGTTAAAGTATCAAGCCGTACTCATTGCTTGGCCGTGATTGATTGAATGGGGAATAATCTGTCTAGTCTTGATCCTGAACAAGATTGCTACATGTCCTGATTTTCTTATATTATTCTTTCGATAAATGGTAGAAAACCAAGCTCCGTTCAGATAAAGGGTTACAACCCCGGTCCTTGTTTGGTTTACGGGTTGTAACCTAGTTATCTGAATAGTTCCATGGTTATCTCGTCGTATATCATCCTGATATGTTTATATAATTCCAGTTCTGTTATTTATTTACATTATGTGATGATTGCTTGTTTTAGTTCCTAAGTGAAGCCTCATTTATGGTATTTGCTCTTTCTGGGGTCTGACCCAGCTGGTTTTGTATGGCCAGATTTCGGAGCAACTCCAGAGGATCTACCGACCTTCCAGCCAGATGGTGGCCACTAGACGGAACCCTGGCAACGAGTGGGTTTATTTTTGATCTTCCACTTTATTGTAAACATATTCTTTTGAGGCGTTTAGCCGACGAGCACCTGTTTAGCTCGATTGCACTTATTTACTGTCTGCCTACGGGCTGTAACATGATTGACGGATCCTAGGATTGATCATGTATGACTAAACTCTTGCTAGTCCTGACATTTTGTAATGACTAGCTTCATGATCAGCTGAATATGTAATGTTTGGGACGCCTTACTATTATATATTTAATGATCATACATCTTGTAACTCTTACTTACTTGCTTGTGATTGAGACAATAGGCGTGTTCATGACCTTAAGAGACTGCTGGCTTGTAGTTAAACCCTCATGTATCTAGACAGCCGTGACCGTATAGCGAGGTGGGTTGCACTTCAATATACGTAGCTGGCTATGTCTGCCCCCGATCTCCAGTATTCTGGTTCTGGGGTGTGACAACTGGTGATCTCCCGCACCACAAAGTAGGCACTTGCCTAGCTTCTACCTGCACTCATGGATCATATGCCCTGGCTTCTTGCAGAAGCCACAAACGACTACCTGCTGCTGATGGGGTGCCTGCTGCTGATGCCTCTGCTGCTGCTGCACCTGCTGAAAAGGTGCACGACCCTGCTGCTGATACTGCTGAAAGTGCTGCTGGAAGTGAGGCCTCTTGGCCTGCCCCTGACTGCTGCTGCCACCCTGGAAGTCACGACCCCTCTTCTGCTTCAGCCCTAGGTCATCTTCCGCCGCCATAGCCCCAGAAAATATCTCAGCAAATGTAGCGTTCTGGTCGCTCTTAGTCAGCGACCGAACCTCTCTAATCATGCCACGACGAAACTTCCTCGCCTTCGTCTTCTCTGTCAAGTCATCTATAAAACGGGCCAGTCTACAAAACTCCGTAGCATACTCAGCTACCGTCTGGTTCCCCTGAACCAGACCCTCGAACTGTGCCTCGATACCTCCCAAGGCCACATCAAGAAAGAACTGCTCCTTAAATAGCTCCTTGAACTGGGCCCAAGTCTGGCCCTCAACTCCCACCCTGGGATCTGTCTGATACCACGCACGGACCAAGTCCTGCATCTGACTTCCCGCCGCCTCAATTTGGAGTCGAACTGGTATCTCTGCCAGTCTGAATATCTCCTCGATATGCTTTATCCAGTCGTCGGCATAGTGGATACCCTCTGTGCCGAAGAACTCCCGAGGGTGCATCTTCTGGAAGTCCTGTATATCCTTCTCCCTCTAACGGGGTTGCTGCTGGGTCCCCTGAGCTGTGATCATCTCGACTGTAGTACGAACCAGCTGGTGTGCCTCATCGATCCCATGACGGAAATCTGCAGTCTGCCTCGTCTGCTGCTGCTGGTGGGACTCCAGAATCCTCTCCATAAAGGAGAAGAGATGTGCAGCATCTACCATCCCCGCTTACGGAGGCTGCTGCGGTGGAAGGATCTCAGGAATCACAACGCTCGGCCTCCTGACTGGTGGAGGTGCTCCTCCAAAAGTGGCAGAAACACCGACTTCTGAGGGCTGTACTGGCCCTGTGGCACCGGGAGCTGGCTGCTGCTGAGGTCGAGAGGTGCTAGACCCCTCTCCAGCTCTTCCAGTCCAGGGCGATGCGATCTCGTCTCAACTATCCTGGAGACACAAATCAAACAAGAAACAATTACTGAGAATGAATCGAAATACCAAAGGAGGACAGTTTAAAATTCTAAGGAAGACAATAAGCAGCAAAAGTAGATATACAGAATCTGATAAGGAGTTTTCCTAGTGTAATTGAGTACCTTCAAAAGATATACTAATTCCTACTGCAGGCAGTAGTGATATTCTAGTTCGAATACCACTACACTTCTAACCTAGACCTGCATGGGCCACCACTAAAAACGTGTCACGACCCGTACCCTAGAGTAAGGGCAAGAGACATGGGTACGTCCAGCCTACGTCGTAGTGTCGGCGGTAGAATGCTGTCCTAGGTCACAACATCTAACAGTTTAAGGTAATAACAGTTATACTCCCCGAATGGGGGTGACATAACAGAATATATCTCAATCACAGCTAAGGTAGAATACGATAAGATAGAATGATATAAAAGATGCAAGGATCCAATCCACAGGAAATACAATAGAGAGAAGCTAAGTGTCTAGATAAACTTCACTAACATTCAGACATAATACAGATCCAAATATATACAACTCAACTCCAATACTATGAAATAAGATAAAACTATCTATGGAGCAACTGTCTCTACTGCTAAGGGATCCGACTGGAAGTCCGGATCGCAGGTGTCCTCTAAGGCTGTCCCATAGAAAGTGTCTAAGCAGGCCTCCTCCTCGTCCTCTGTAAAATTTTTAACAGGTCCAATCAGGACGGGAACGAGCACATATCTCTCAACAGTTCATAACAGGTTAGGAGTATAAATCATGCAATAGAGTAAAATACAGGAAGTACTGAAAAGGAAGTACGAGTAAACAGGAGATATTTGAGCAGGCCTCCTCCTCGTCCTCTGTAAAATTTTCAACAGGTCCAATCAGGACGGGAACGAGCACATATCTCTCAACAGTTCATAACAGGTTAGGAGTATAAATCATGCAATAGAGTAAAATACAGGAAGTGCTGAAAAGGAAGTACGAGTAAACAGGAGATATTTGTAACTGAAAGTAAATACATGATAAGTAGAGACTGTAAGTGGCTAAGTGATTTAGAGTACAATATGGTTATGTAAACGGCTTAGGGGCACATGAATACAAACTAAGAGGCATCTGAATACAGCTACTGGGGATAATGATCACATAACCAATTCTACTCATCCCGCCCCAATCAATATATAAGGATCCATTCAAGTTACGTTATAGGCACATGAATACAGCTAAGATATGTGAACTCATGTAATGAGTAGTACATGAGGCACATGAAAGCACATGAGAACATGTAAAAACATGAACTATTACGAGTACAAGGAGTACCTGATGCACATGATAAAGTACATGAACATGAACTACCCGATGCACCCGTAGAGGAATAATATCTCAGGAAGGGATCCATATAGTACTAATCCGTGAAGATACGTGTCAGCATCATGTAGAGTAATCTAGAGCAATAATATAGTCCAGACAGGTATGAAAAGATTAGAGAATGTACTCGCCTGCTATCTGAATGTCCAAGATGAAATTACTGTCCGAGGAGTGGTATCTGGCTCCTATTTAGAATAGCACAAGTCACAACAAGTCCAGAATAATAATAAGATGCACTACAATGCATTCTACATGAATCTAGGTCAATCTAGACCAAAGTCAACTCTTGGTCAACTCTGGTCAACCTTAGAAGTCAAACTAGGTCAACCAAGTCAAACCTAAGTAAAACTAGTCTAAACTAGTCTATTCTAGGTCTAACAAGACCACACAAGTCTAACTAGTCTCTAAACTGACACACAGATACACCCATAGGCTAAGAGACTAGGCCGTAGGCTATATAATACCTATAAGCCCTACCATAAATCACACATCACATGTCAATATATAAGCCTAAGTATAATACACACAGTGATATATTATAATATAACATAGAATACTCATATAGGCTACCTATATACATATCAACCATACATATATATCTAATATATGTAATAGAACACACTTATATATATATATATATATATATATATATATATATATATATATATATATATATATATATAGGATACCCATACATATATATCTCAATACATATATATATATATATATATATATATATATATATATATATATATAGAGAGAGAGAGAGAGAGAGAGAAAGGGGGAAACACATGTACTCATGTGTCAAGTGTGTGTGTGAGAGATTACTTGTGTGTGCTATGGCATGTGTGTGTGTGTGTGTGTCTTGAGGGTGTGAGGGAGTGGTATCCTGGAACAACAGTGAAGTGTACAAGTGAATCTGGAAAACAGTGAGTGTTCATGGATATAAACCTGTGTGTGTGAGTAGAAGTGAGACATGGGAGTACATGACAGTGTGATGTTAGACAAAAATCTGTGAGCTAAAAACAATGTGGAACTGGAATGAGTATCCTAAGAAATCTGGAAACAGTGGAATGCAAAGGAAATCAATGATTCACATTATCTCATGCACAACCAGTTCATTTCAGTTTATTAGGGAGAATACAAACTCAGGTTTTTAGGAATGAAACAGTAAAAAAGAAATGGAAATAAATTCCAGTTTTGACAGTTCAAAAGAAATCAACATTGACAGTTAATCATAAGTTAAACATTCATTTATAAATCAGCTTTACAGGAAAAGAAAGGTCAGTGAACACAATGCTAAACCTCAGAAATTGAAAAGGGAATAAATTCTCAGATTTAAGGAATAACCCAATTCTCAGTTCACTAGCAGATTGGATTTCCCCATGTATCAGTTATCAGAACATTTCGAAATCCAACCAATTGTCTAATATTCTATTAACACATCCAAAAGCCGATTCTGAATGTAAATACCTAGCTAAACATGAATTACAACATGTGGAGGGGGGGTAATTAGCAGTGAAAAAATCACTTAAAATAGGGATTATCAATTAAGGAAATTCTGGAAAAACCCAGTATCAAAGAACATGATATCTGCTAACACATTGAACCTCAAATCGAAACCAAAACCCAATCAAAACCTAAACTAACATGTAACCTAATATAAAAAAGATTATACATTATAATTAGGATCTAAGGAACAATTAAAAACACAATTTAAATCATTAAAACTGATCAAAACAGGTAATACCACACAGTGTACTGATACGCACAGCGCACACACAGTGCACGCACAAATGTGTGTCCGACATGACACGAGAGTTCGTGAAACCCTAGGAATCTTGTGTCAGTCACGAGTACAATACGTGTGTCAAGTTTCACGTGTCGACATGGCGTGTGCACAGCGCAATCGCACCCGAGCAGCAGGGCAAGCAGCCTGCCCGCGCGCGCGCTTGCAACCGCATGTCCGCGTATCTGTGGCGACTCGACACGACACAAACATGCTCAGTACACTAGAAACACATAAGCAAGATTAAAACCCTAATTCCTATTCAATTATATCTCAGAAAATGGATCGAAATGCCCTTTGGGGCATTTCGTCGAACACATGCAAACACGAACTGATACGTGTCCGATACGGACACGTATAGGACTCGAACCCTAGGGTTAGCTAGTCCTACAGCTAGGGTAGGCCTAGGGCATCTTTGATATGCAATAAAACAGCAATTACATGGTGTATATTAGAATTTACCTATTGATGTGCAAAGGCTCAAAAATCTCCAAATAAAAGTGGTTCCTCAAGCCACCAAACTCCTTTAAATTGATTATTTCCTAAAATTACTCAATACCAACAGCAAGTAAACTAATTTTAGAACCTAATGCAATTGATTTGGGTGGAAAAGGAATTGAAATGGATTTTCTAGGATTTAATGAAGATAGAGACTCACCTCTTTCTCAAACTTGGAAAATAATTCTAAGGGAGGCTAGCCCTAATTTCTAGGAGCATTAAATAGAGGGGGGGAGAGACCTAGTGGCCGGCCATGGACTGGAATGGGCTAGGGTTAGGTTGCACTAGTGCTGGGTTGGGCCTTTAAGGCTAAAATCACAAGTCATGACTTGTGAAACCACAAGCCATTTCCTAATCAAATTAAATCCTAATTTCTCCAAATTAAATCTAATGAGTTAATCATTACTAACTTAGGTTAAGCTAAGGTTACTTAACCTAACCAAGTAGTCATGACCTAGGTTAGCCTCTAGGACAGTCTCCTAAGTCAACACCAGTCAAAGTCTAAAACTAGCACCAAATCAATTATACCAAAAATCACTTAAAAATTCTAATAATTATAATTAATAATAATAATTCCAAAATAATTCCAAAATTTTAAAAATGACTAAAATACCCTCAAGCTAAAAATGTGGTAGTGACAAGATCAGACCCAACTTGAATGTTATTCGAGTGTGGGTGTGTCTCACGTATATGAAGCTTCCGGATTTGAAGATTCATAAGCTAGGTACAAGGACTACGAAGACAATCTTCCTGGGTTTTGCCAATAAGAGTGATGCTCAGAGGTTCCTTTATATTGAATCTAATCATATCATTGAGTCTCGCGATACAAAATTCTTTGAAGATAAATTTGTAAGGCACAAGAACATTGTTCTCGCAGATATTTCGGAGAATAGTATGAGTGCATAGGAGACTGAAGCTCCTTACAGAGATGTAGTCCAAGAAGAAGTCATTGTTGCAAGAACAACTATTAAACCAGAACTCATAGTACCTGTGTCTAAGCGAATGAGGAGACAGAAGGACTTCGGAGAGGATTTGTCACCTATCATGTGGAAGCAGATCCGCTTACCTATGATGAGGCTATGAAGACCAGCAGAGACGCTGTCCTCTGGAAGAAGGCTATTAATGATGAGTATGACTCGATCACCTCCAACAACACGTAGGTGTTGGTCGATCTTTCTGAAAGAGCAAAACCAATCGAATATAAATGGATCTTCAAGAAGAAGATGAAAGCCGATAGAACTGTTGATAAGTTCAAGGCTAGGTTGGTAGCCAAGGGATTTTCTTATAAGTAGGGGATTGATTACTTGGACACTTATGCACCAGTAGCATGGATAACGACCATCAGGATGTTGATTGCTCTAAGTGCAATTCATAAGCTAGTTATTCATCAGATGGATGTCAAGACTGCTTTCCTAAATGGTGAGTTGACTGAAGAGATTTACATGCAACAGCCAGAAGGATTCGTCGTCAAGGGCCTTGAAGACAAAGTCTGTAAGTTGGTGAAATCTCTGTATGGTCTGAAACAAGCGCCCAAGATGTAGCATGAGAAGTTTGATAAAGTCATAAGATCAAACGACTACAGGGTCAACGAGATGGACAAATGTGTATACACAAAGTTCGCTGACGGGAGAGGAGTTGTCGTTTGTCTGTACGTGGACGACATGTTGATCTTGGGTACAGATCTAGCAAGTGTCATTGAGACAAAGAAGTTCCTCTTGTCTAAGTTCAGCATGAAGGACTTAGGGAAAGCTGATATTATCCTAGGGATAAAGATCATCGGACGGATACTGGAGTGGCATTGTTACAGTCTCATTACATTGAGAAGATGCTCACATGCTATGGGTATCAGGATCTTCCAGGGATAGATACACTGTATCGGTGTGATAAGAAGCTGAAGCCAAATTCAAGGAAAAGCGTCAGACAGTTGGAATATTCAAGCGTCATTGGAAGGTTGATATATGTGACTACTTCCACAAGGCCAGGCATAGCTTTTGCCGTGGGGATGCTGAGTCGGCTCACGAGCAATCCAGGTATGGAGCACTATAAAGCTGTGAAGAGAGTTATGAGATACCTCAAAAGAACTCAGAAGTATGAATTGCACTACTACGGAGATCCAATAGTAGTAGAAGGCTTCAGTAATGTAAGCTGGTGCTCAAAAGTAGAGAGTGAAAGGTGTTAGGGTTATATACTAAAAGCATCACTTTTGTAGTAACCTTATTTTCTTAAATTTTGAATGAGAATCATATGGGCAAATGTTTGCATATTGTATTTGTTGCAAGTGTTAATACAAATGTCTGATATTCTATATTGTAGATAATATGATGTGTGGTGTCACACAAAAGATCTTATTATCAGTTCCCTATGGAGTATATAAATAGTTCACAACCTAGATGGACTTGGACAATCTATTGGAAAGGTTGTAGTGTAATATGGTATTGGTCTATCTTGACTGCAGGTTTACACTAGTACATTTTGAGTGTATTGAACAGGACCACTTGAGGTTGTTCTCTTTGTACTGACTACATAAGTGAACAAATACCTCTATTATTATGGATGCTTGTGCTCTTAATCCGAATATAACAACAGATCTTCTGTGTGCATTACTTTGACTCATGATAGAGTGAGATTCATTATGGGTCAACAACCTCCATGAATTAGGTAATAACATTGTATGTATGATGGGTTATTGATTATAAATGGAATACATGTCCCGATACATCGGGTTGATGATGTCCCCTTAAGGAGCTCATAAGGATTGTCATGTAAACCCTACAGGTGGATTATATCCGACATGACAAATAAAGTTGAGCGGTACTACTTAAGGATAAAAGATATCGAATCAATATAGTTGTCAGTAACTTAATTTGATCGACGGACATTCAATATCATAACATGGGAAGCCAAACGAGCATATAATAAAAGGAGCCCACAAACATAATTTAGGATTAGGGAGGTAGTGCAATAATAAATCATTAGTGGATCGAGCAATTGTTAATGGGCCTGGATTGTGTGTTTGGGCTG
The DNA here is from genome assembly GCA_029216955.1 of Iris pallida. NCBI lineage: Eukaryota > Viridiplantae > Streptophyta > Magnoliopsida > Asparagales > Iridaceae > Iris > Iris pallida. Next base: position 36,760 of record JANAVB010023429.1, on the reverse strand, counting down.
AACACGGGATATCCAGATCCCTTACGATGCCTAACCCTAATTTCTCCTCATGGTCCCTGTCGTAGCCTATATATATCCTCTATTCTCTGGCCACCAAATGACTGATCAGAAATCTGAAGCTTTCTCTAAATTCGTGATTCACGTAAGGAGAGAAAGAGAGGGCTGCCAAGGAGAAGAAAAGGTTGGGAGATCGTCGCCCACACAACGTCTAACTCGAGGAAGGAATACGTGCAGAAGATCTTAGGGTCTTCCGCTCGAGATTGCCAGGAACTACTTGTCTTCTTTCCGCCGCAAGTATAATTCGTGAACCCTAGTTTTCGTCTATGAAGGGTTAGAACATGTATTAAATCTGTTTAACTTTCTATCGATCAATATGCACACCGAAGTAAGGGTCCTGGGAATGCCCAGTTCCATCAAAAGGTCCACAGGTGGATACGTATTCTCAATGGGTGGAGCTGCTATATCGTGGAAGTCGAAGAAGCAGTCTATGCTCTCACACTCGTCTATGGAATCTGAGCTTTTTGCACTAGCAGCTGCAGCAGATGAAGTAGAATGCCTTCGGGAGCTCATGTATGATCTTCCTATGGTTGGTGCGCATATTTCGGCAGTGTCGATTTACTGCGACAACCAGACGGCTGCAGCGGTAGAATCAAATGACCTCTTCAATGGTAAGAAAAGGACTGTGCGATTAAGGCACAGGTCGGTGAATGATCTTATTAAAAGAGAAGTCATTGTCGTGGTGGATGTTCGGAGCCAAGAGAATCTGGCGGATCAGTTCACCAAATGTCTCAAGCGCCAGCTGGTTGAAGACACAGCATGTAAAATGGGCTTGAAGACACTCTGATATTGTGTTTTTGTAATTCTACTATTTATGCTATTAGTTCAAAGAAAAATCTACTAGGCATCTACCTTTTAGTTTAAAGAAGGATCATTGACTGAAAGAATATCAAGAACAGTGGGTAAACCTTTGGAATTACGGGATCACTGACCCAGAACCACTATTAACAGTGGGTAATCCTTAGGAAATGCGGGGTTACGGATCCAGAACCACTGTTGTCTATTGTTTGTTCTTCGTATAGAACAAAGTCCTGTGAGAGGATGGCTTGGAAGCCTTAATGAGTTCTCGGGCATTTGGGATGTCCGACGTGCTTTACAGGAAGAACGAGTAGCACAACACTACAAAGGAGCGTAGTACTCCATGCTACAGTGGGGTGACACCACATGAGCTACCTAGTAAGGGTAAAGCCTCGGATTCGGACCGTCACAGCAGCGTAGCACCGCACATAGGCAAGATGACCTAATGTTGTAGAATGAAGAGTGGTAGACAGCACTACAAAGAGGCTGAGCCTCATGTTACAGTGGTGTGACACCACATGAGACAGTGACTCAGCTTTGCAAGTCATGTCACAGCGGTGTAACACCACAAGGAAGTAAAAGGCTTCATGCTGGGTAGATTGGCACTACAAAGAGGCTGGACCTCATGCTACAGTGGTATGACACAACATAAGGCATTGCCTCGGCTTCGAGCCATGTCATAGCAGCGTAGCACCGCAAGGAAGCGAAAGGCTTCATGCCAAGACTATTTAAAAGAACTCATCTAGAGTGTATGGATAGAGATGTAGACCGTCTCTTGAGGGAAACTTTATAGACACCCAATATACATACACCGAAACCAAGCTGGCACAAGGCTTTTAATGTGCAGCCAGAAGTACAGTTGATGTCATTATGTGAGTGAAAAAAATTGCAGTTATGGTACAGAATTCAAGGCATAGTCCATTCTTGTATCATGTTGTTATTTAACCCGTGCGGGAAGATTCAAGTCATAGCGACATCTCTCCTAATGCATGATGGGCAGTCACTATGGGGAACGCTCAACCCATATATTGAGATATGTGGAGGATTGTTTGTATTTTTGTCTTTAGACTAGGAAAGATAGTTTTACATCGGCTACACCAAATGGTGAGTATCTCAATATAATGCATTGCTTGAGTTGAGGCGTACACATGAGGTGTGGTGGGGCACAAGTGTGTGCCATGTTGGAGTATTTTTTTGGAAGGAAAAAGGATTAATTCCAACAAGGATGCAAGTTGATTTTTGTTGTTCGGACTCGGACTCGGACACGGACTCCAGGATGTCTTGTGCATGCACGGGAGTGTTCGGGGGGTAGGCGTGGACTGCCATTCGACTATGTTGATTGTGGGATGATGTAGAATATCAAACTCTATTTTAGAGTATGTGTATTTTAGTCCCACATCGGATATGAGAAATGGTGAAGTCTCCCTCCACTCTATAAATAGAGCCCCCTGGCCTCCTTTCTAAGATGCACCAAAGAAGAGAGTTAAGGGAGTCCGTAAAGTTCAGGGAGCCCGTTCAAGTCACAAAAAGTTGACTGACGAGCATTCCATAAGTTCTCTAAGAATTTGCTGGTTCCTGGAAGCGGATCGTATAAAAGCGAATCTTGCTTTGAGCAACGGTGATCTGATCACCCCAGCAAAGCTGCTTTTCTCTTTCTTCTTTTCTTCTCTTCTCCTCTGGTCTTATCAGAAACCACTTGTGCTTCTATGTTCTAATCATAAATCACTTGTGGGCTTTCGTCGATGCTGCTACGAAATTCATTTGTGCCTTCTTCGAAGTGTAACATTTGATTTTGTCTCTCTGAATCCTCTGGGATCTCAGATGTGCACCTTCTTTGAAGTGCTGCCAAATCACTCTGTCGACTCACGTTCTTCCATCTAAGATATGTTTCGGGAATAACACATTACAGTGTACCAAATCAGACGACAATTTTAGAAAGCTCAAGTAAAATCAATCTTAAAGATAAAAAAAACTATATATTTCTTTCCTGTTGATCTTCTTGTTTAAGCTTGCGAAAAATACTTTTGAACTCTTTGTTGTGTCAGGGTTACGGCTCTTCATAACTCTGCAAGGGCTAGTCTGTCTTCAACGAACTGACTTGTCACTGGTATAGTCGGGATTAATTAAGATGGATGACATAGTAGCCATTTATTGCATAAGGAACTCATTGATGAAGGGATAGGAACTGTTTGTTTATATACTATCAGCTACATATAAATCTTTAAGTCATAATAATGAATTGCCGCATATTAAATGCTGTACAGGAATAATTTGGTAACACGTACGTGTTAACCCTTTTAATTGCAACACATATCTTCACATTACTGTTTACTAGCATATGTGCACGTGCCTTGCACGTATTTTAACATTTCTTAATTAGTTTAGGAAGACTTTTTAAGAAGACCAAAGGGTAGTCTTCCTAATTACTAAGTTATCCTTATTAAAATTAATGAACTATTTTTAATTAGTATAAGTATGTAAGGATATTTCCGGAATTCAAAAGTTTCACCATCTAAGTTTTCCTATTATATAGTAGAATAGATATTGCCCTCAAAAAAGTATTGCATATATCCCCGTTCACTACCAATCCTGCAATATAGGAGCGTGAACCAGTGGAGATACTTGGTTCGTTAATTCCTACCGTACCGTGAACAATAGAATGTATTGGGAACTAGACGCGAAACTGTTCTTTCAAACCAAAGAGATTGCAACATAACTGAAAAAAGTTCCAGGAAAATCAAATTATCAAAATTATACAAGAGCCAAAACGCAAACACAATAATTTTTGACGTTATAAAAAATTACTGCGATCCAACCCTAAAATGCTTCCATTAATAAAATAAAAAGATACATACTCCTTACAAAATTTTCACCGATCCATACCGGATCACCACAACTACTTGGACGATAAAAATAGATTACAGAGTCCGAAAAACAAGAGACAACGAGAAATTTATCTGAAACAATCTCTCCATCGAACAGACCGTCAATCCCTTGTTTCTCTTCTCCAAAAGTTGCAAGTTTTGATCTCTCTTTGGTAGATCTCATTATGATTGTTAGGGTTACAAAATATTTATCAGAAAAGATATTTGACTTGCGATTTCTGCCCGCGGGCGTGACTGCGGGCCTAGCTATATAGGTGGCTGAACTCCATTTATCCCCCTATTCATGTAGGGACCGCCACCGGTTGATATGCAAATAGAAGGCTACCATGTGGACTTTGGACCAAAATTGCGGACCAAAACTGCGGTCCACGTAGCAGCGTTGAATATCTATATATATCCCCTACAAATCTTAGCAAATCTGAACCGTTGATGAGATCCAATTGTGCATATAAAACATCCAAATTCGGGTTCAATCCTGACAAAACCGAAGTCGGTCATCCGAGGCCAAATTGTCTGTTATAACAGAACTCGACCGAACTCGGTATGCACCAAGTTCGAATCGAACTCGGTCTAGTCTTCACATAAATCCGTCTTCAACATTCTCTAGCTCTTCGGACACACAGATGATGATCATCGGACTCCAAAATAATTTTCACATAGGTCTAAAATCCAACCCAACTCCGACACATACCCCCAAACGTATGCTCTCAATTTACGCTGGGAACACTCTTGAGATTAGGAAGTTTTACTCGATCCGTGAGTACACAAGGGACTAAAACCACCCCGCTTAGGCTACAGTGCATCTTCTGTATCATCAAAAAGTCCCAGGGAAATATGCCTTGAAATTACGTGCAAAAAATGTTTTGTAATAACTGCTCCTGCTTATTATTTTGATAAGCTAGTTGGTTTCCAAGTTCTCGGGTTTCTTTTTATAGAACTATCGAGTTGGAACTTGGGTTATAACCGGTTATACATGAGAAAGAATAAGGCCACGTTTGCTAAACTGTAATGTAATCGTAATTATAATATAATCACATGAAAAGAATTAAAAAAAATTAGTTGATTATATTGCGATTATGATTACATTACAGTGAACAAAACGGGGTCTAACTTGGTAACTTTCTGGTTTCCATAAACCTAAATCCTACCTAAATTTTATGTTAGATATCTTATTTTGTATTATACTTGACCTAAAATTCATTCAATTTGTATTAGAGTAATGTTATTTGTCCCTCCAAACCGTCCATTCTTAAATGACAGCTGACGTGGCATGTTGATGTGGCAGCTGACAGGACAAATTTTAAAATTAAAATTAACACTAACACTAAAATTAATATTAACGTTAACATTAACAATAAAATTAATATTAATATTAATATTATTAACATTAATATTAATATTAACATCAACAATAAATTGACATGGAAAAAAATTGGATAATTAACTTTTTGGGTAAAATTTGTCATGGCATCTGCCATGTCAGATTGCACATAATATTATTTAACATGTCACGTCAGCTGTCACATAAGGAAGGATGATTTGGAGGAACAATTTGGAGATACGAATAGCATTACTCTTTGCATTATTAGCATCCTAAGCGGATGTTTTATTAAAAAAATTTGGATATATTAATTTGTACCAACTTCAAACAAACAAGTCTCTCTTTCTCATCAACATATCTAATATTTCCTCTACAAGCATATCTAATATTTCCTCCACAAGTTAGTGTTGGCTGTGTGTGTGTGTATGTGTCCACACACACATAGCAAAAGCTCATGTTCCTTACTACTTTTAGTCTCATATTAATCCAAATGTTACACCTATTGATTTTTCATATTAATCCAAATGTTACACTTATTGATTTTCCACAGTAATCCAAATATTACACCTATTGATTTGTCACATTAATCCAAACGTTACACCTATTGATTTCCCACATTAATCCAAACATTTCAATATGTTTTTTATGTGCCTTCATCCCGCATCAATTATGTCCTTAAAGTCTAGCCATCGGTTACAAAGTTTTATGCCTATATAATTAGTCTTTTTTCTTCTCTTTGTAGACATAAAAAATCTCTACGGGATCTCTCTCTCAAATTCTTCTCTTGTCGAAATTCTTTATGTTCCTCATATTCTCGCTCTGGGCAGAGCTAAGTCATGGTCAATCTCCCCGAGTTGTGTGCGACGACGGGATACTAATAGAGCGGAGATTTTACTACTAGGAGCATCCGAAAAAGTTTGCACATAGATCTGGATTAACTCTTAGGGAAGTGCTTTGTGCGTGACTTTTCCGGAGGCCGGTAACTTTAACTTTTTTTAAATTTTGTTTGCAGAATTTTATAGGATAAATCCAAGAATTTTCTAACAATCTAAGAGTTATCCGATATAAAATAGTTTGTAGCATTACTCATAGGAATAATTTACGTTCAACGTTGCTAATGTTAACACAAGTTAGTAAATTTGTATTCATATTCTATTATCAATTTATGTTATATATATATATATATATATATATATATATATATATATATATATATATATATATATATATATATATATTTTGAAGCAAATGGGTACTTCTATTGATAAAGAATAGTTTACACTCACTACATATATCTCCCGACCTGGGCAATAACTATCACCCAGATCCTGGAATTTTCATACATTGTATATCATATTCTAGGTTATTAATAATCCCTTGAATAGATATGAAGGCTCCTTCAAATATCCTCCGATTTCGCTCACGCCAGATATGCCAAATTGATGTTAGAAGATGGACTCTGGAAATGCTATACACATCTGGCCTCTGAGTCTTCAGTGTCAGGATATCATCAATTATAGACTGTAATCCCTCAGAGTCAACTCTCTATAATCCAATTTTGTCACAACAGTGTTTCCATATGAAATTCGAGACACCACATTGGAAGAATAAGTGGTCCCTTGTCTCCTCTTCACGGCAGCATAATATGCAACCCCTATGGGACACTTGAACACCAAATCTAGCAAGCCGGTCTCTAGTTAGAAGCCTGTTACGGATAGCCTTATAAGCACAAAAGTTTCATTTTCACCGCGCATCCTTTAGACCATATGATATCCGCCCAAGGAAAAATGGTGTTACGAAGTGAATTGGTTTACTCACTCACTTATGTTAACCCAAGTTTATTTCATACAAATTTGTTATCTCATTACATACAAGTTTGTGTTTCCCAGAGGACGGATTCAATAGCTAAATAAATTTTATTCTCTAGTTACCTATTAACATGGTTTACAACAGCTTGCAAATTCACATTTTTAGATGTGGTTACTATATTAACAATAGTTACTGTCACCATCTTAATTTGCTTATACATTTGTTTACATAAGGTGCTTTGTGGACAAAACATATACTTAGTTGTTTGTTAACAAATTAGCTACCAATTTCGAAAACATATTGTCATTTTACTTGTTAACATAGTTGTCTGTTCTTGTCCTCACATGTTGTTCTTACTAGGACATAGCAAATTTGGTTATGGCCTAAGAGAATACTCATCTGATTATTTTGCATATCTTGATTAACATTTGGAATTATGATTCATACATTTTCCATACTGTTACAACCAGATATTATTTTTAAAAAATATAAATTTGTTTTAGACATAAATAGAGATCGATAGTCTATTACATACTTTTACATACAGTTTTGGACATGAATAGAGATCGATTGTCTATAATGAATCAATGTGAAAGTGCATGTATAAATTGGCTAGTCTTGTTTATACACTAGCAATTTAATTCCTTTTTTTTTGCTTTCATGTACTGCAATAATAATACCAGCTTTATTTAGTCAATAACTAATTCATAATTTTTAGCAAGTGGACACCACATATTACGGCCAGCTCAAAGTACGGTTATGTAATTGCCAAAATTGAGATAATTAATTGGTTTATACACTGTAAAGAGGAAACACCGATCATGTTTCTTATCTTTGACCATCGTGTAGCAAGTATCTATTTTTGAGAAGCCCTCTTTGTTATGTTGAATAGGAATATCATACTAGTTTTTTTTTCCCTTCTTTTTCTTAGAAAAGAAATTATGCAGAAAATATATGTTGTGGACAATTTCTCATTATTATCACATATTGTACTTTGCATTCCATATATATAGTTCTTTCAATTTGATTCTATATTGGATATGATGTTCCTCTTACAAATCTTTACATCATGAACGAAACACATTTCACAAAAAAACATGGTTATTAAGTAGTTACTCACAATATTCCAAAGATATAAAACCTTAATTGAGAATATTTAGTTTAAAATAATAATTAAAGTTTTAGCTACTTAAATTTATGCTCCATTTTAGTATATACACCAAACCAAACCTCTAAGTATTCTCTCAAAAGCCATGAGGCTGATTAGTACTCAAAAGCCAAATCAATTGTTTTATTTTGATGCCCAAAGTATATTGTTTATTTGTTGGGCTTTCTTGCTTAGCATTGTAAATGGTTCAGATAACAAGTATATGCATAATTCCATGAATCTCTAATCTCTCTGTTGGACCTCAAATAATCTCTCAAGTTTCCTTTATCTCAGCTTATTAATCTACTCAAAAATGACATGACCCTGACTCACTTACAGTGAACCGAAATCACTAAAAGAGAAGTCTACATTTCCATTTTATAGTCACATGTCGTTCATATCCTTTTATTTTTATGAACAAAAATTTCATGTGTGCATTGCAACAACATTCGTGGATTTTTGTTAAACTATAGATGCGTAAATGAGATTGTGAATATTGTTGTTTGCCTTTGAATTAATTGCATGTCATGTATTATTTAGATACTTGTATCTATGAGAGATCATAAATTAGCAAATGATATATATAAGTTAGTATTAGTACACATCCTTATATGTAGTTGAATCTTGATTCCTCAATTCATATCAATGTATTTGTTCTCCATATTCATGTGCCTAGATAAGATATTGTTTTCTTGTAAATGTTTGCACTCGTTTTCAACATTTTCTAGAAATCTTAAACAATATTATGCTTATATGCTACTTGAATATTGTCGTTGTGCAATACATGTGGGGACCTTGTTTCTTAGAAAACTTGGTGAGACATGTACTCTATCATGTGCTTTGAGATCTCTTAGTTGCTCTGATTAATTTATGACAAATATACTGTTGTTGAACCTGAGATGTTGCATGATAAAATATCGATTGGTTTATGTTAGGAACTAGGACGACTCTGACTACCACATTTTTTTTGGATTTATTTGAATCGACCTACAATAAAATTGTAAAAGTTGGTGATACAAGTATTTTATCATCCGTGGTTTACTTGTATGTCTAATATATATGATAAATATATGATTGTTGTATTGTCCATTTCATACATACATAAAATAATTTGTTATGCTAATTCTATTTATGCAACAAAAAAAATGTCAAATGCCTAATCTTATTCTTCATGAAAGGTGGAGTAAGTTCCTTTTTTTTTGTCTTAATAGCCTTTGAGGAACACCATTTTCTTTTTCTTTTTCTTTTTTGAAATAGAAGAAATATTTGTGAAGTTGATAAATCTAAAACCTTGATATACTTGTGTTCTTAACATGTTATTATCTATTACCACCATATTAACATGGATAACTTGGTACATTAGGATAATTGGTTTGAACATGGCTAGATTTTCCTAACGTGCCATCACTTGCTAGTAAAATCTTTTGCTTTCTTGATTTGTGGAGTATTTGATATGAATGTGGATTTGGTACTTCATTGTTATATTTTGATAAGATCTTCACTACCAACATTTGTTATCTTAAAAGGCAGAACATTAGAGATGTTTTATTTTTTATTTTTGGAAATTAGCAACATGTTAGCGGTGATGGTAATACATATTTGTATTTTCCTCACTTGTTTCTAAACACCATCTGTTTAATATTTTTCTTCAAACCAGAAGTATTAAAGATTGTGACTTATATATTAGGAAAGACACTAACTTACTAAAGGTGAAGGTATGTAATACAATTTTTTTTACTCTATTATACTAAACTTGAAGTTTATAAATTTTATTTTCTAAATTCTTGGAAGCTAATGGATGTTTAGCGAGAACAAGGAATTCTATCTCAAAATATTGTACAAAATGACATATCTTCTAAATTGCTATTTCTAATGAAGTTAGAAGTACAAAATTGCTCCGATCATGTGAAAAGAGTAATTATCATATTTACAACCCACATATTCTATTCATTTTTATGATTCCTAAGTGTAGTTGGACAAATATATTGTTGAATCTATGAGCAAATTTTCTTGATATAGATTGTGGTGATGTTGAATGATAATTTTTCTTGTATGGTTTTAACGCTTGACCTTAAATGACTATATTATCACAATATTAGAATTTCTGGTCGGAGAGAAATCACAATATTATTCAGTCACAATATTTAGACAAACTTTGTTTTGCTTATATTTCGTGACGCTATAATTCTTTGATTCATTCAGACAATTTAGTCACAAGAAAATAGTTAGTGAAATTGCAAATTCATTTAAATCTAATTTTTAAAAGTTGAGATTATTTTGGGTACAAGCCGAAAGGGTCCTTCTGTCAACCGGACGTAAATAGTCCTAGCGACACGGTACTTAATCGTCCCACTGTGGACTTTCGCTAGCTGGGAACCGGCCCCTATAGCTAATCTAAATTAATCAATACTTGATAAACTAAAGATTTCTTAAGGTTGATTAGCAAAATCACTTAAACTATTATTCTAGTATTTTAGACTGTCATTTTGCAAACATGGCTAGTAAAGATAATTCTTTAGAGCAAAGACTGAAAGTTACCATGTCTTACTTTAAGAGGTGGTAGGCTCAGATATGTTTTGGCTCACTAACTTAGGGCTTATATTAGAAATTAGTAGAATCACACACTTTGATTCTGATGTTACACAGAATATGATTTAGGGGTAACCAAAACATCTGACTTAGTCAAACAAACAAAAATTCCTAAAGAAATTGACTACTATTGGTTTCATAGAATTCTGAAGTGTTTTTTTAGTCATTATATGACATTTTCTTCGGATATAAAGACATTAAAGATCACTAAGATCCAGCATAAAGTTTCATCTGTGGAACAACTTTGATACTCATAAGTTGATAGGTCCATGTGATAAACTATCATAGCTAGGAGTATCAAAGAATTTGAAATTGTATATTTAAACATAACTTGTACTAAAGCTGAATGGATCAGATATTTTACTATGTATATATCAAAATCTTTCTTAGTCTTAGGAACCCACTTAAAAACTTTCTTATCAACTAGTTTCCTTGTATGACAATAATTGGTCGTATGTCCAAGCAAGCCACAGTAGCTACAAATCATAGAGGATTTAGAAGAAGATGTGTGAGTATCATGCATATGTGAATCTCTAGTGCAAGGAGTTCTATTATTAGTATTATGATGATGATAATAAAAATCATGATGCGAAGTATTTTTCTTAACAAATGGTCCTTTCCTTGTGTTAGAAAAGGACTTGTGTGTAGTGTTCATGTAAGAAGTATGCCTAGCATTGTGATGAGTGTGGAGGTGTCTTGGAGTATGCATGTGAGTAGTGTTCTTATTACCTAGTTTCTTACTCTGTACAAGAAGATCATTATACTTAATAGAAGTATCATATTCTCTTCTATTAGCATCTTGAACCTTATGCATAGCAAATTCATAAGCCCTTCTCATGGATTGAATCTCATCATCCTTTTTCTTGATGGTGACAAGGGATTCTTGAAACTTGAGTCGCAAAGACTCAATTTCATCCATGTCAGAAGCAGAAGATTTTCCCTTTACATCAATAATGATGCTTGAGAGTCTCTCTACTTCAAGTTGAAGAGCATCAACCTCTTTTAGAGATTTCTTGTATTTATTTCTAACACCTTTGTGCTGTTCATGTAGTTCAAGGATAGCTTTCTCCAAGTCATCATAAGTAAGAGTATTTAAGGAGAGATCATCAAGTACCTCATCGGTTGCCATGAGACAAACGTTGGCATTGTGTTTGCACTCTTTGTCGTTGTCGGAGTCACTTGCGTCACTCTCACACCAAATACTTGTGTTGGCAAATTTTCTGGAGGATGAGCTTCCTTTGCTAGGCTTCTCGTACTGGCTTGAGTCTTTTCTTATCATAGGACAGTCCTTCTTGATGTGTTCGGTTCTTCTGCATTGATAGCACGCTGGATCTTCCTCATTGTTCCGTCTGAAGCGATTGGCTTTGTTGAATTTGAGGAACTTTTGGAAGTGCTTAGCTGTGAGAGCTATTTCTTCATCATCGTCCGATTCTTTGTCGTCGGAGCTATCCTTGGAGTAGGACTTTGTACTTTGAGAGCAAGAGACTTCTCATTCTCTTTGGCATTCTCCTTCTCCTTCTCTTGTATGGAAGATTCCTCTTGATCTTTCATATCGAGTTCATGAGTCATAAGCTTTCCCATTAGGGTCTCAAGGTTCATGACTGTCAGGTTGTTCCCCTCAATGATTGCGGTAGCTTTAGGACTCCATCCTTTTGTCAATCCTCTAAGGATTTTTCTGATCTTTTCATGAGCCGGATATTCCTTACCAAGAGAAGAAAGAGGATTAATAATATCACCAAAACGAGTAAACATGCAAGTAATAGACTCATCATGTTTCATCTTAAAGGACTCATATTCTTGCGTGAGCCTACTAATCTTGGATTACTTTACTTGTGATGTACCCTCGTGTGTGACTTCAAGTAACTTCCAAATCTCATTGGAAGTCTTGCAAGTAGAGATTCTATTGAATTCACTACTATCGAGAGCACAATAAAGAGCGTTCATAGCCTTGGCATCTCGGCTAGCAAGTTTCTTGGTGTTTTCAGTAAGTATGTCCCTAAGGGTGTCAGATGCGACATTCTCAATAACTCTGGAAAGAGTAGGGAGACCATTTATCACACAGTCCCACAAATCGAAATCTATGGACTTCAGATAAATGCTCATCTTAATCTTCCAGTAGTTATAGTTGGTTCCATTAAATAGGGAAGGCCTATTTGTGGAGTGTCCCTCATTGTGGAAGGTGTTGATACTAGGGTTAGTGGCCATGGATCACTCAAAGGGTGTAAATCCAAATCAAGAAAACGAAGCTCTGATACCAATTGTAGAACCCTAGGGGGGTGAATAGGGAAATAAAAAATAACTAAAGCACAAGAAGCAATATACGTCAAATAAAAAGATAGAGTAAGAAGATCAAACACAAGATGTATCCTGGTATCCTCGCTTGAGGCAATCCAGTCCCGGAACTCTCTCCGGCTTAAATCCACTCTTTAATAAAATAGTACACACGAGTTTGGATCCGAAGAACTCGCCAACTTCAACACGAGTTTGGATCCGAAGAACTCGCCAACTTCAACACACGAGTTTTCTTACGAAGGCTCGCCAACTTCAAAGAAATGAGAAGAGAACTTGTTGATCTTCTTACACTTGAAGATCGAAAATTACAACTCTTAAATACTCTAGCACTTTGGGAAAGGATGACAATTAAAAGCTTGGTAGAGTATTAATGGTGGAGCTCTTGGTTGTTTGGAAAATTTATGGCAAGAGTTGGTGAAAGCTTCAAGAGAGAGAGAGGGCTTTCATTTATAGAGAAACCAAGAGTTGGTAGCATTTAATGCTCCTGAATACAGCTTGATCGGCATACCGTCGGTATGCACCGACATACTGTCGGTATACCGGTCGAACAGTAACGGTCATATTAATATCCGCTGGGAGCATTTAATGCTGCCATTAATGCAGTCTATGCCATTCAAAAATTAAATTTCGTAAGCCGGTATACTGTCGGTATACCGATGTGTGTCACAGAATATTTTTGTAATAAACAAAACGGTATACCGTCGGTATGCCGGAGCATACCGTCGGTATGCCAAAGCTTGTCACAGAAAGTTCTATGGCTCACAAAACAGTATACCGCCGGTATGCCGGAGTATACCGTCGGTATTCCGACGATTATCACATAACGTTTTTGAGACAATCAAAACGGTATACCGTCGGTATGCCAGAGCATACCGTCGGTATGCCGATGTTTGTCACAGAACGTTTTGTGGTCCACAAAATGTTATACTGCCGGTATACCGAAGCATACCGTCGGTATGCTGACATTTTTCACAGGAAGTTTTGTGGACAATAAAATGGTATACCGCCGGTATGCCGGAGCATACCGCCGGTATGCCGGAGCATACCGCCGGTATGCCGGAGCATAGGATATTGATTTTTGACATTAAAAAGTAGAAAGCTTTTAGTTTGTCATCCAACCTAAGTGTTTACAGAAAGACCTAGACCTTGTACAGACTCGAATTCATACAGTATAGGAATCCGTCTATGCAAGAAGCGCCGGTCTTTGCTTCAGTCTTCAAGGCTATGGATGGTAAACTTGAATGGACAGACTTTATGTAGTAGAGCTTCTGAAATGATATCAATTTGAAAACAGAGAAAACTAAACTACGAAGATGCTGTTAATATTATCAAAATAAATGTGCCAACAATCTCCCCCATTTTGATAATTGACAAAATAGAGAGATGGCATCTTCAGGGAGTGACTCCCCCGTAGGTAGACAACTCCCCCTCAATATGTTTTCTTCCCCTTTTTCACTTAGTCAAAGATGGGAATGAAAATAAATAATAAAAATTACAGGAATATGGAACACAATATCATAGACAAAAGCATGTATTGATTGATAAAAGTTGGAAATGGGATACATGCTTGATAACCATAACACACTACATAAAGACATAGTAAAAACTCTCCGCTACGAGAGTTGAGATGACAAGAAAAAGACAAATATCAAGTCCCCGTAGGACTGCAAACAACTAGTAACAACCAAACACTGGTCCCCGAAGGACCGCAAAAGACATAAAAACAAACACAAACAAACTAAGACAACCATTTATTCGACACCACCATCATAAGGAAGCAACCCCTACTCGTCAGCTGGATCATCCCCACCATCCTGAGCCTGGTGTAAAGCGCCAAAAGGATCAATGTCGTCCGGGTACAAAAAATCGTAGGCATTGGGATCGGAAAAGCGGGAGGCCTGGTACATCGGATCCTGAAGATTCAGATCCAGAAAGGCATCCCGGTCCTGAAGGGTGCGCTGAATGAAATAGGCCTAGTCATGGAAGCGAGATTGAATCAGAGTGCCAAGGCCACGAGTGTGGGCCCGCATCTGCTCCTCTGCTTGAGCTATACGCATATCGAAATGCTGCTGAGTCAGCGGCATGTAGCGGCCGGAGGCAGGAGGAGTAGAGGCGGGTGCAGCATGAGCAGAAGCTGGCGGCTCTTGGGAGGAGGAGGCACGGGATATGGAGGCACCACCAACGGAGCGAGAAATAGCGAGAAAGGTTGGGACGCCGTCCGAGTAGCATTGGGAGAGGTCGACTTGCTTGGCTTCCAAGATGAGAGTGATGAAGGATCCATAATAGAGATTCTGCTTTCCTGCGGGCAGGACGCCGAAGAAAGCATTGAGAAGAGTCTTGGGGAAGGACCAAGGCTTTCTCGAATACAAGTAGTACATGCACACCAGGGCGTCACCGGTGATGGCGTCATAGTTGCTGCCCTTGGGATAGAGAGTGTGGCACACGATCCTATGGAGCTCGTAATAGAACGGCTCCAGTTGGGCGAAAAGAGCCGGGATATTAAGAGGGTTTGGGCCCTTGCAAATAATAGTACAGAATTCGTCAAAGGAGACTGATGCCGAAGAATAAAGAGCAGCCAAGTCCGGTAGAGCCTCTCCTCTGTCCGGGACACCAAGAATACTTATGAGGTCACGAGCCGTCAGGCAAAAATGATGGTCGTTGACCATCGTCTCAATGGCGCCGTTCTCCATGTCCGGGACCATGTTGCAGTAGAAGAGACGTACGACGGCGGGGTAGACAGGCACCTGATGCCGAAGAAAGAAAGATAGTCCGGCCTCCTCGAAGAGAGAAACATGGCCGAGGAAGAGATTCTAGTTGATGGTGCGGCTTTTGTAGATGTTATGGTGCACGAAGTGTTAAAACCAAGATTCGGTAGCCAAGGGGAGGTGAAGACCCGCTGATCGTAGCCATGGAGGAGAGCCACCGGGGTGAAGGGATTGAAGGAGGAGAAACGAGTACGCTTGGGGGCAGCCATGGAGAAAGTTGGAGTAGGAAGTAGGGTTTTGAGAGGATGGAAAAAGTGGAGGAGGATGATGAAGAAAAAGGGTTTTTAAAAGAGATGTTGGAAAGGGGAAGGGTGGTTAATGGGAAACGGTTAAAAAGAGGAAGTGGAGAGGGTGGTGGGTTGGAAATGAAGAAAATGGAGATAAAAGAGGAGTAATGGGGAATAGGAAGAGATGGGTAGTTAATGTTGATGGAAAGTTAAGATATGGGGAAGAGGAAGGGAGGAGGTGGGTAATAAAGAGGGAAGTGATGGATGTGAAGGGTATTAATGAGGGGAAGAAAGGAATAAAGAGAGAATGGAAGAAAAGGTGGGGCCCGAACTTGATTTGACACAGCAGTCCGCCGCGAATCGGTATACCGTCGGTATGCCGACGTATGCCGACGGTATACCGATTTTTGGCAGAACATAATTCTGAACCAAAATCGGCATGCCGTCGGTACACCGCAGTATACCGTCGATGTGCCAGCCAAGAAGAACTATGAGTCAAAATTTAAAATGCCCAATTTTTGGCAAAGAAAAACGAAGCGATCCTCCGGGAGTGGTTTGGTGAAAATATCGGCCAACTGATAAGTAGTATCAATAAATTCAAGGCGGATATCCCCCTTTTGTTGATGGTCACGAAAAAAATGGTGTCTAATTTCAATGTGCTTCGTGCGTAAGTGACAAATCGGGTTTTTCATGAGATTGATCGAGCTAGTGTTATCACATTTAATAGGGGTACAAGTATGAGAAATGCCATAATCTATGAATGTTTGTGACATCCAAAGAATTTGTGTACAACAGCAACCGGCCGCAATATACTCGGCCTCAGTGGTTGAAAGAGCAACAGAATTTTGTTTCTTACTAAAGCACGATACCAAGGATTTTCCATGGAATTGACATGTGCCGCTAGTGCTTTTTCGGTCAATCTTGCATCCGGCAAAATCTGCATCCGAGAAGCCGTGAAGCTCAAAGGATGAAGATTTCGGATACCAAAGGCCCATGTTTACGGTGCCTTTGAGATATCAAAAAATACGCTTTACGGTACATAAGTGTGATTCCTTTGGATTTGCTTGATATCGTGCACAAAGACATACACTAAACATGATATCAGGATGGCTAGCAGTTAGATAAAGTAAACTACCAATCATAACTCGATACTTACGAATGTCAACCGATGTGCCATCTTCATCATTGTCAAGATTTGTCGTTGTTGCCATAGGAGTCCTCATTGATTTGGATGAGTCAAGTTCGAAACGCTTGAGGAGATCCTTTGTATATTTTGCTTGATTGATGAAGGTCCCTTTGGGTCCTTGTTTGATTTGTAAGCCGAAAAAGAATGATAGTTTACCCATCATGATCATTTTAAATTCTTCCTGCATAACTTTAGCAAATTCTACACAAAGTATATTTTTAGTAGAACCAAAAATAATGTCATCGACATAAATTTGAACCAATAAAAGAATGCCACTATGGGATTTTATAAAAAGTGTTGTGTCGACTTTGCCCTTAGAAAAATTGTGTGAAATAAGAAAGGAGCTAAGGCGCTCATACCAAGCACGGGGAGCTTGTTTGAGGCCATAATGGGCTTTGTAGAGTTTGAACACGTGATTAGGAAATTGAAAATCTTCAAAGCCAGGAGGTTGTTTTACATAAACTTCCTCTTTAATAATACCATTTAGGAAAGCACTCTTAACATCTATTTGAAAGAGTTTAAAATCATTAAAGCAAGCAAAAGCACATAGCCTACGAATGGATTCAAGATGAGCAACCGGAGCATATGTTTCGTCGTAGTCAATGCCTTTCTCTTGGTTATAGCCTTGAGCAACCAATCGGACTTTGTTACGAGTCACTAACCCATCTTTATTAAGTTTGTTTCGAAACACCCATTTAGTTCCAATAATGGGGTGATTGCTAGGTTTTGGGACAAGTTCCCAAACCTTGTTTCGCTCAAATTGATTTAGCTCTTCTTGCATCGCTATCATCCAAAATTCATCAAGAAAAGCATCAATAACATTTTTAGGCTCTATTTGAGAGATAAAATCCACGTTTGCACAAAGATCACGAGTGGAGAATCTAGTGCTAACACTGGAAGAAGGATCCCCAATGATAAGCTCCTTAGGATGATTGGTGACAAATCTTCATTCTTTTGGGAGATCCTTTTGAGGAGGCTCGAGAGGTGGAGACTCTTTTGTTGGAGGAGTCACAACTTCATTGTTAGAAGAAGAAGGACGATCTCCAATAGAGAAGTTCTCCAACCCAAACGAGATGTCATCAATATCATCGGAATAGGAGAATGTAGAAGAGTTAAGTTCATTAAAAGAGACATTGATTGACTCTTCGACAACAAGACTTCTTTTATTAAAAACACGAAAACCTTTACTATGAGTAGAGTATCCAAGGAATATTCCTTCATAGGCTTTTTCTTCAAACTTGCCTAGGTTATCCTTGGTATTCAAAATAAAATAATTACATCCAAAAACTTTAAAATATTCAATAGAGGGAATTTTGTCAAACCAAAGCTCATAAGGAGTCTTTTTAGAAATAGGTCTAATCAAGACCCTATTTATAACATGACATGTCGTGTTAACGGCTTTCGCCCAAAAATATTGGGGGAGCTTATATTGGTTTAACATAACCCGGGCCATATCGCCAAGGGTTCTATTCTTTCTCTCTACAACACCATTTTGTTGAGGAGTTCGTGGACAAGCAAAATCATGTCCAAAACTATTCTTTTCACAAAATCTTTTGAAATCGTCATTGTCAAATTCTCCTCCATGATCACTTCTAATCTTGTTAATAGAAAAACCTTTCTCATTTTGAACACGTTTACAAAAAGCAACAAATTCACGAAAAGTATCACTTTTGCAAGCAAGAAAAATAACCCAAGTAAATTTCGAAAAATCATCAACCAAAACAAAAGCATAAAGCTTGCCTCCAAGACTAGCAACTCTACTAGGACCAAAAAGATCCATATGAATAAGTTGAAGAGGTCTAGAGGTACTCACAGAGTTGATGGATTTGAAAGATGACTTGGTCAACTTACTTCTCTCGCATTCTTTACACACCATATCCTTTTTGAACGGGATACTTGGTAGTCCTCTTACGAGCTTTTTGGTAGCAAAACGAGAAATGGTATCCATGTTGGCGTGTCCGAGCCTCATGTGCCAAAGCCAACTTTCATTGTTCTTAGCAACTAAGCACCTTTCGTTGTTAGTGTCTTCGACAAGATATAAAACATAGATATTGTTTTCTCTAATGCCTTCATAAATAATAGATCCACTTGAACTATCGGTAATGAAACATTTAAGCTTAACAAACTTGATATCATAACCATTATCGGTAAGATGACTAATACTAAGAAGATTGTGTTTAAGATTAGTAACAAGACACACATTTTTAATACAAAGATAAGGAGGGGAACCGATATTACCAATTTCTATAATATGACTTTTAAGATTGTTACCAAAGGAGATGTGTCCTTCTTTCTTCATCGATAGCGTTGTAAATAATGAAGCATCCCCGGTCATGTGCCGTGAACAACCGCTATCGAGAATCCACTTGCTTCTAGCATGAGAAGGACTCTTCACCTACAACATAAGTTGAAGATGAACATTTTGGTACCCATGATCGTATGGGTCCTTGAGTGTTAGTCTTAGGAACCCACTTAAAAACTTTCTTATCAACTAGTTTCCTTGTATGACAATCATTGGTCGTATGTCCAAGCAAGCCACAGTAGTTGTAAATCGTAGAGGATTTAGAAGAAAATGTGTGAGTATCATGCATATGTTAATCTCTAGTACGAGGAGTTCTATCATTAGTATTATGATGATGATAATAAAAAGCATGATGTGAAGTATTTTTCTTAACAAATGGTCCTTTCCTTGTGTTAGAAAAGGACTTGTGTGTAGTGTTCATGTAAGAAGTATGCCTAACATTGTGATGAATGTGGAGGTGTCTTGGAGTATGCATGTGAGTAGTGTTCTTATTACCTAGTTTCTTACCCTGTACAAGAAGATCATTATACTTAATAGAAGTATCATATTCTCTCCTATTAGCATCTTGAACCTTATGCATAGCAAATTCATAAGCCCTTCTCATGGATTGAATCTCATCATCCTTTTTCTTGATGGTGACAAGGAATTCTTGAAACTTGAGTCGCAAAGACTCTATTTCATCTATGTCAGAAGCAGAAGATTTCCCTTTTACATCAATAATGATACTTGAGAGTCTCTCTACTTCAAGTTGAAGAGCATCAACCTCTTTTAGAGATTTTTTGTATTTATTCCTAACACCTTTATGCTCTTCATGTAGTTCAAGGATAGCTTTCTCCAAGTCATCATAAGTAAGAGTATTTAAGGAGAGATCATCAAGTACCTCATCGGTTGCCGTGAGACAAACGTTGGCATTATGTTTGCACTCTTTGTCGTTGTCAGAGTCGCTTGCGTCACTCTCACACCAAATACTTGTGTTGGCGAATTTCCTGGAGGACGAGCTTCCTTTGCTAGGCTTCTCATACTTGCTTGAGTCTTTTATTATCATATGACAATCCCTCTTGATGTGTCCAGTTCTTCTGCATTGATAGCACATCGGATCTTCCTCATTGTCCCGTCTGAAGCGATTGGCTTTGTTGAATTTGAAGAACTTTCGGAAGTGCTTAGCTGTGAGAGCTATTTCTTCATCATCGTCCGATTCGTTGTCGTCGGAGCTATCTTTGGAGTAGAACTTTGTAACTTTGAGAGCAAGAGACTTCTCCTTCTCTTTGGCCTTTTCCTTCTCCTTCTCTTGTATGGAAGATTCCTCTTGATCTTTCATATCGAGTTTATGAGTCATAAGCTTTCTCATTAGGGTCTGAAGGTTCATGGCTGTCAGGTCGTTCCCCTCAATGATTGCGGTAGCTTTAGGACTCCATCCTTTTGTCAATCCTCTAAGGATTTTTCTGATCTTTTCATGAGCCGGATATTCCTAACCAAGAGAAGAAAGAGGATTAATAATATCACCAAAACGAGTAAACATGCAAGTAATAGACTCATCGTGTTTCATCTTAAAGGACTCATATTCTTGCGTGAGTCTACTAATCTTGGATTCATTTACTTATGATGTACCCTCGTGTGTGACTTCAAGTAACTTCCAAATCTCATTGGAAGTCTTGCAAGTAGAGATTCTATTGAATTCACTACTATCGAGAGCACAATAAAGAGCGTTTATAGCCTTGGCATCTCGACTAGCAAGCTTCTTGGTATTTTTAGTAAGTATGTCCCTAAGGGTGTCAGATGCGACATTCTCATTAACTCTGAAAGGAGTAGGGAGATCATTTATCACACAGTCCCACAAATCAAAATCTATGGACTTCAGATAAATGCTCATCCTAATCTTCCAGTAGTTATAGTTGGTTCCATCAAATAGGGGAGGCCTATTTGTGGAGTGTCCCTCATTGTGGAAGGTATTGATACTAGGATTAGTGGCCATGGATCACTAAAAGGGTGTAAATCCAAATCAAGAGAACGAAGCTCTGATACCAATTGTAAAACCCTAGAGGGGGGGTGAATAGGGAAATAAAAAATAACTAAAGCACAAGAAGCAATGTACGTCAAATAAAAAGATAGAGTAAGAAGATCAAACACAAGATGTATCCTGGTATCCTCGCTTGAGACAATCCAGCCCCGGAACTCTCTCCGGCTTAAATCCATTATTTAATAAAATAGTACACACGAGTTTGGATCCGAAGAATTCGCCAACTTCAACACGAGTTTGGATCCGAAGAACTCGCCAACTTCAACACACGAGTTTTCTTACGAAGGCTCGCCAACTTCAAAGAAATGAGAAGAGAACTTGTTTATCTTCTAACACTTGAAGATCGAAAATTATAACTCTTAAATACTCTAGCACTTTGGAAAAGGATGACAATTAAAAGCTTGGTAGAGTATTAATGGTGGAGCTCTTGGTTGTTTGGAAAATTTATGGCAAGAGTTGGTGAAAGCTTCAAGAGAGGGGGCTTTCATTTATAGAGAAACCAAGAGTAGGTAGCATTTAATGCTCCTGGATACAGCCTGACCGGTATACCGTCGGTATGCACCGGCATACCGTCGGTATACCGGTCGAACAGTAACGGTCATATTAATATCCGTTGGGAGCATTTAATGCTGCCATTAATACAGTATATGCCATTCAAAAATTAAATTTTGTAAGCCGGTATACCGTCGGTATGCCGCGGTATACCGATGTGTGTCACAGAACGTTTTTGTAACAAACAAAATGGTATACCGTCGGTATGCCGGAGCATACCATCGGTATGCCGAAGTTTGTCACAGAAAGTTCTATGGCTCACAAAACGGTATACCGTCGGTATGCCGGAATATACCGTCGGTATTCTGACGATTATCACAGAACGTTTTTGAGACAATCAAAACGGTATACCGTCGGTATGCCGATGTTTGTCACAGAACATTTTGTGGTCCACAAAATGGTATACCGCCGGTATGCCGGAGCATACCGTCGGTATGCCGACATTTTTCACAGAAAGTTTTGTGGACAATAAAACGGTATACCCTCGGTGTGCCATTCTATAGGATATTGATTTTTGACTTTAAGAAGTAGAAAGCTTTTAGTTTGTCATCCAACCTTAAATGTTTACAGAAAGACCTAGACCTTGTACAGACTCGAATTCATGCAGTGTAGGAAGCCGTCTATGCAAGGAGCGCCGGTCTTTTCTTCAGTCTTCAAGGCTATGGATGGTAAACTTGAATGGACAGACTTTATGTAGTAGAGATTCTGAAATGATATCAATCAGAAAACAGAGAAAACTAAACTACGAAGATGCTGTTAATATTATCAAAATAAATGTGCCAAAAACTATGTATATATCAAATAGATCCAGGCCTAAATTTTACACTTGCTATTACTTCATGAAGTACTGAATAAATTAAGCATATAAATGATATACATATTTGTGTACCTGTTATTTTTATAAATTGTGCTAAATAACTGATAAATCCTGATCTTTTGAATTCTAAGAATGGATAGGTACTTGCAGCTGTATTTCAAGACATCAAAAGCCTAAAAAGGCAAAAATGTGGTTCTTGACTAAAAAGTCATTAAAAACTTTACAGATCTCTTGACGAAGAGTATGTTTAGGAAATTAATCCTAGAATCATCGAGGGGGATGGGGTTAAGCCCATAAGTTAGTCACCAGCAGTGGCAACCCAACCGAGTCTGACTGGAGATTCCAAGAAGCTGGTTCAATGGGTAGGAACAAGCTGGACTAGGTGACTATTATGGAACACTGACCCTGAGATTAAATTCTCTTAAAATAAATGTACAAGCGGCTGTACATGTGTACATGGATACCCCATTTCTATGGTGACAGTATTCTGGAGTGATATGGTTATGGTGAGTTTTAACTCTTAATAAATCCAAGCATGATGCAGGGTTAACTCCTATCACCAACCCTTGAGGACTTACCTATATGAGAGGTCGTGAAGGCCACGACTATAAGACAGGGCGATCCTAGATAACTCTCATGAATGTGGAAAAGTGCGCATGGCCACACAAACACGCCACCCGATAGACCCAAGTACCTCTAGCGTACTATGTGTGCTATTTTCTGAATCTGGTTCAAGAAAACTGATTCAAGGCGTAGTCCATCAAGCTCTTCTTCAGACAAAGACACAGTCACTATGTGAGATTCAGGATAGTAGTCCATCTCATCTATGCATGGTATATAACTGCCCAGGAATTCTCTTATTTTATCTCCTTATATTACTTCAGAACTTGACCTTTTGGGGGGGGGGGGATTGTTGGTTGTGTGTGTATGTGTCCACACGCACACATGAACAAAAGCTCATGTTCCTTACTATTTTTAGTCCCATATTAATCCAAACGTTACACCTATTGATTTTTCACATTAATCCAAATGTTACACCTATTGATTTTTCACATTAATCCAAACGTTACACCTATTGATTTCCTACATTAATCCAAACACTTCAATATATTTTTTATGTGCCGTCATCCCGCATCAATTACGTCCTTAAAGTCCAGCCATTAGTTACAAAGTTTTATGCCTATATAATTAGTCTTTCTTCTTCTCTTTCTACACAGAAAAAATCTCTACGGAATCTATCTCAAATTCTTCTCTTGTCGAAGTTTTTTTTGTTCCATATATTCTCGCTCTAGGCAGAGCTAAGTCAGGGTCAATCTTTTCGAGTTGTGTGCGACGACGAGATACCGATAGAACGGGAGTTTTACCACTAGGAGCATTCGGAAAAGTCTGCACATAGACCCGGATTAACTCTTAGGCAGTGCTTCGTGCGCGACTTCCCCGGAGGCCAGTAACTTTAACTTTTTTTTTAATTTTGTTTGTAGATTTTTATACGAAAAATCTAAGAATTTTCAAACAGTTAGAACATCTACGTGGAGACACTACAAGTACATACTCTAGATTATTAAAAATTGTGTAAAATATTATTTTTGGAGTGGCTTCTTGATATTGGCACACAATGGTACACTCCAAACAAATATTCCAAATTATCCTCCTCTTTTTTTCTTCCTTTTTTTTCCTTTATTTTTCTTCTCTATTTGGAAAAAAATTCTTCACTTTTTTTATTTTCTCTTTATTTTCCATTCCTATTTGATAAGAACGGTTAATTTTGGTGGGCCCATAAATTAATGTAGCGGAGCTAAGACACATTCTAAATCTAGTGTCCCTTAACTTTCTAGCAATTTTCAAGTATGACCAAGTTCACTACAGCATTCAAGTCCTACAAATTTTTATTAAAGTCAAAATGTAACACTTGAAATCTCTTCCATTGTGGATGCTCTTAGAGAATGTATAAAAATGTTAAAAGCAGTAGTAGGAAAATCACATATTGCAACCCAAGGAAAGTGACTTGCACTGGTCCATCAACAAATTTGCAATTGAGATATCATGGTCATGACGTGCAACTTGGAGATTTTCGTGTCACCCTTCCTCTTTTACTTGGAAGTAGGGACGGAGCCACCTTAGAGCTACTAAAAAAAATTAATTATTTTTGTTTTTTATTTTATTTTTTTGTTTCACATGAGTTCGACGAAGTTTCAGCCGACATCAGCCTAAGATAGCCCACCCTAAGCCACCCTAGGTTGAATTTCTAACTCCGCAGAAGTGGGGATCATTGATTACCAGTTGGTGAGTAGCAAACATTTAAAGACTGCTTCCACCTCCCACCTACCACCTATGCACGCTAATTTAAAGGTCCATGAGAACGTAACTCTTGAGAGTTAGTTATTGCTCTGTAGAAATGGACTTGTTCAATGGCTTCCTGAGTTTGGTGATGCACTTGGTCATTAGCATAGTCCTAGTGGTCTACTTGCCTCTTTCATTGGTGTGGAGACTAGTGCACTTTGTGCTCGTCAGACCCTTCTTGGCAGAGGACTTGAGAGGGAAGGTAGTGCTCGTCACCGGAGCTTCCTCCGGTATCGGAGAGGTGAGTAACGTCCACCACATTAGCTACTTCTACCACTTGAGTTATGTTTGGTTCACGGATTTAAAAAATCACGAAAGCATTCATTCCTTTTGTTCGATAGTCACAAACTTTGGAACTAAGGAAAGATAGTTCCAGTCAGAATACATGGAATTGTTTTTATTTTCTTCTCTTCTTCTAGCATGTATTACGAAAATTTACCACGACAATAGCCCTCCTCAAATGTATTATTGTCTATTTTATTTGTTACTTTTAGATTTTATGATATTATTTTATTTTAAAATGTAAAAATATTATTGAAATTAATATATATTTTTCTGAAAAAGACAAGAAAAAGTTCTCTCTGAAAACCAAGCAAGGCCCTAGGGTTGAGTATCGCGTAGCAACTTCTACATAAGGAAAATTAAGGGGCCACTTAATAGCTATTCTCGGGGCATGGGCGGAGTGATCAAGATTCAAGACTATCATTAAGGGGATATTTGTCATGTATCCTACAATGAAGTAGGAAGGAAAAATGCAAAAGTTCCAAGAAAATTACGGAAGGTTTGTACTGCACTAGAGACCACCAAGGAAGTGGTGTTTAAAAAAAAACTTTTTAATCGTTTAAGATTGTTAAAATATTGGCGTTTATTTCGAATTATTCAAATTGAAGATAATTTGTTCATTTGACTAAGGATTCTATAACAAAAAATAAAAAGACACGGACAATATGTACCCAAAGAAATGAATGATAGGGGAGAAGAATGAGTCCATTTTTGTTCATCCATCAATACCATGGTGTTTGTTCACTCTCCAATCACATGAAGACATGTGACAAATAAAATCACAAATCTATTTTAAAGAGTGTACAAAATTATTCTTAAAATAATTTATTTGTCACATGTCTCCATATTATTGGGGGGTGAACAAACACCATGGTATTGGTGGATGAACAAAAAAGGACTCGAGAAGAATATAAAATCTGAAAGATTTGTTGGAAACACGATGTGTTCTAAATCAAAGTTGGTCCATGAGGTGCGATAATGGACTGAGACAATATGTCTTAAAAGAAATTTTTTATGTAAGACCTGAATCAATCCCAATTATATATACATCATGATCCCACCTCCTGTCCGATATGAGACTAAATTACCAACTTTATTGTCATCCCTTATTTAAGACTTCAACCGAAAACGAGATACAATTCAACAATCTCCACCTTAGCTCGTTTTCGTTAGCCGAACAACCTAAGAACCCCTACTACCTTTGCTCGTTCCCATCAGTTGAACAACCTTCGCACCCATGCTACCTTTGTTCGTTTCCGTCAACCGAATAACCTTAACACTTATGCTACCTTTGCTCGTTCCAGCTAGCCGAACACCCAGGTGATCCAACATATTATCATCTCGATCTGTTCGACCACAGAATCAAACTGACAT